>NQII01000129.1:994425-1121859 GCA_002778355.1 Clitarchus hookeri | reverse complement strand
ACATCGTTTTCTCCTCCGACCTTGTGACTCGTGACTCGTACCCGAAAGAAACAACTTACAATGGCTGAGGCTCTAAATCTCGAATTCTAATACATAGTTACACCTTTTTACCAACGTAACTTGTCAACGGTAAACGACAAGCGACATCGGTAAACCCTAAATCACCCTTGCTACATAATGAGACTGATGAAGTGAAACATCGGTAACAATAATAACCACTCTCAAACCTAGCGGTAAACGACTGGTACATAATTGCGCCTTTCTCGGGGTTAACAACGCCATGCATGGCCCTGGCCGTGACGTGAACACACGTTATTTATGAGGGCAGGTAGGCCTCTCAAAACAAACTTCCTGGCGGTCTTTTACTCGCTCTGACTCTGGCGGTAAAAAAAAAACTCATATTCCTATCTCGGCTGGCGGCTTAACTCTCGAATTTCACCTTACACCCTAACCCTTGTTAAACATAACACCAACTCTGACGAGCTAAAATCACGCAAATTTAAACGTATTTTAATTCCCGCGGCACAGCCACTTTACCGCATAAAACCACTACATACCTTAAGAATTTCTTACTAAAACTCTAGGCTAAAGATTTCAAAAAGACAGTAAAAAAATTTTTTTCACTTCTAGAAATTTTTCCAAAATTTTTATTTCCGAACTTTAAAATCACCGGTTAACCTATAAAAGGGTCACTTAAAAATAATCTAAGTTATCTCGGACCTTTTACATAACATAACCTTTCGTTCTACCCAACTCGCGCCATTGAAATAAAACATTTAATTTTCCCGACACACTACCTGTAATCACCGCGTCTCGCGTCTCACACGCCCGCGCGGCCTGCGAGAGCCCCGTCATTGGCCAGAGCTTCGGCCACTCCCGGGCCTTTAACCTCGTAGATTAAAAATTACTGATTCTTACTCGTTTTTCAAGCGATGCTTACTGACCTACGGACCTTTTTTTTTTTCTTCTGTAGTAAAACGTAACAAAATATAAAAACGACTGATTTAAAACCATGATTCTCGCCCTCAGCGTCGTTACGTGAAATATATTCGTCACAAGCGGCCCACTCATACAACAAAAACGTATTATAAAATTCAGTCAATGTCATAAGCCATGACAATTAAGAAATTAAATAACTCACATATGGTTCTCTACACTATATTTAGTAGGCAGCTTTTTCCCGTAACACTTTACATACTATATACCTCCAGTAACAGGTATATGAAAATTAATTCTTAGCCACTTAACCAAACTTTGGCGATTAAAAAGTATTAAGGTTATTGCCACTGTCTGTGTAGTGACAGGTTGTAATTCTTACTGGCATTTCTTACTGGTATCTGTTGGGTTATCTTTTAACACACTCCCTGCCGCCTGACGAGCGGTCTGACGGGGCAACGATACACAAAACGACACTGCCTCTGGCAGTGAAGTACACACACTCGTAAACAATGCTTTACAGTGGTAACCAACAAGTACAATCACTGTTGATACACAGTGGTAAACAAAAAGTAAACAAAATACAAACATCGGTGAACATCTATTAATTGGGGACACACAAGTGCAAACAATCAGTAACTGGCAAACAGTGCTACTGATGAATTTAGCTCGGGTACAATGAGACAGATGTCCTGCCACTTTTGTTGCGGACTTTCGTGGTTTTCACTGTGCATGTTTGAACACATAATTACACTACAACATTGACTTGATCAGTTGGCTAAAGGCCTCTCCACACTTCGTACTTGCGGTTTTGAAATGAATGAAACTAATCGGTCACTTTGCACTCGGTAAACAAAATATCTTCTTCTGCACGGTCTCGCCTTTGTTTCTCTATGAAGAGGGGGGGGGGGGTGTAGTGTGGTTGACACTTTACCTGGTGCTGACCGCCTTCACGGCCCCTGGAATAGGCGGGGCCTGGAGAAGTCCCGTCGGTTGTTTACTTACGGCTGGCTGGAAAGAGACCGCCTCATCTCTCCCCGCAATGTGGGTTTGGACCGCCTGCTGGGGGGAGGGGGAAGGTCACCCCCTCTTCCATCTCTTGTTCAGTTGACGTCCGCGGGCTGCTGTCTCGTCCCTCTCTTCGCTTGTCCGCTTCACCCTGTCATTCCCGTGCACGCAAAGCTTCTGCCTCCTTCATCCTTCGTTCATGTTGCGTCACACTTCTCGTCGTCCGCTTTACATGGGTATTCCCGTGCGCACTAGGTTCCGCGGCGCTGAAGTCGCCTTTTAAACTCCCCTGCGCACTCCCGGGTTTGTTTATCTTCGGGCACCGACTGCGCGATCTTACTGGGTTTATTTGGCAGCTTGCTTTTACCCTTATCTCGCAGTCTCTGTACCATACAGTGAACTATTTTCCTGCCCTTTCTCTGCCGCTCATCCGAGTGGTCTTATGGCGGGCGGAAATACTGGTATACTTGTTCGGAAAGTGTCACTATTCCCCATCCAGGGAATTAGTACTTACTTTTTCCTATTTTATCTTTCACCGGCGCTCCGGTTACTGTAGTTTGTCGGCGCGGTAGTTTACCTGTCCGCCTGAACCCACGTCCTTTTCACCATCCAGTGAAAGAGACCTATCTTCGCTAACACGTCCTCCTGCCCGCTACTGGCATCCGCTCCACGTTTCCGCTCCCGTTCGCTAACTTATGCTTCGTTTTTCTCGTCGTTCGTCGGCACGGTAATTACCTGTCTGCCTGGACCCACGTCCTTTTCACCATCCAGTGAAATAGACCTTCCTTTCTTCGCAAATACGTCCTTCTGCCCGCGCCTGGCATCTCCTCCGCGTTTCCTCTCCCGTTTGCTAATTGCTCCCTCGTTTTGGGACTCCTTAAAGTAATATTGCTGGATGCTACAAGGTGTTTTGTCATAGCCTCCCTGACGTCTGTGTTTAGCCTGGCTGGCTCGTTACCGTTCACCGCCTGGTGACCTANTTTGTCATAGCCTCCCTGACGTCTGTGTTTAGCCTGGCTGGCTCGTTACCGTTCACCGCCTGGTGACCTAGTAACCTACTGGGGGTTTCTATTATTCTCCGCCTTCCTCCTAAATTCCGCGCACGCCTGCGCCTGCCCTTTCCTCGTCCGGTTTATTGCCTCGCTCTGCTCCCTTCTCGGTTCTATTGTCGGTACTGGGCGCCACGAGGGTTAATTGTATTTTTATTTTTATTTTATGACCCCCTCGAAGTCATAAATGTGCTAGCTCTCGGGGCGAGATTCCTTTACTCCCGGGTGCTTCAGTTTGTCCTTGCTTCCATCTATACAGACTTCAGCGGGCCCCACAGTTGGGCGCCAAAAATTGATACCTGCCAAATGCTGAAGTTTGGAAGTAGGTATTGATTCTGCTCTGCGGCGTGAGGCGCCAGCACTTGATGCTAGCCCTCAGTGATAGGGCGTAGAAATACGTCGACACTGTTGTCTCTAGGTCCAATTTACTAATAAATTACACTTTATTTGTGAGTTCACATAATCGAGTTTTATTGTTGCTTGAACAGGTTAACTGGTACATGAACTCACGAGACAAACTCCCCTCCCCTTTTTCTATGTAGGCTACGTATGGTTTGACGCCGCGATTGGCGTCGTGGGGGGGGGGGGGGAAGGATTCTTCACACCTGGTGTAGAACTACTTATCTGACACTGCGGCGCTGTCTTCCCTCGGCTGGCGGCTTGGAACTGCTCCGGCGCTTGGTGGGGCGTCCCGACGCCTGCTCTCGGAACTCCTCCTCCCGGGTCCACTCAGCACTCTTCGTTTGGCGAAGGCCGGCTGCCGTTTTCTCGGACTCTTCCCACCGTACGTCCCGTTTGACGGCCTCCGACTGAGGTCCACGTCTTGATGCATTTGGCGAACTCGTTTTCTCTCGGCTCCCGGTCCACCCTTCTCGTTTGACGAAGTCTGACTGACTTTTCTCGGATTCTTCCCGCCGCACGTCCCGCTTGACGGCCTCCGACTGAGGTCGACGTCGTGATGCATTCTCGATCCTCGACTGACTCCGACTGACTGACTGACTGCTCGATCCGCGACTGACTGACTGACTGACTCGTTCATCGCACTGGCTTCGTCCGGCTCCGACCCGGACGCCTCGCTTCAGGTCCCCCGACTGACTGATTCCACGTCTCTCCACTGACTGCCTCGTTGCTCCCCCCTTCACGTGGTTTTGTAGCATCCATCACCATATTCAACTTCCNGTCTCTCCACTGACTGCCTCGTTGCTCCCCCCTTCACGTGGTTTTGTAGCATCCATCACCATATTCAACTTCCCCCTCCTCTGCACGTGGTCCGGGGTGCTTGTCGTCGTCCCCGGGTCATAAAACACGTGGCCGCTGCTCGTGTGGTCCGCAGCCGGCCTGGCGTTGTCCCTTGGTTCTGGCCTGGAAGTTTATTGTCCCGTTCTGCACGCACGTCCGCTAAAAGCTCTCATGGTTTATTGCGGTACAAGCTCGGGATAGACGCAGCTGGTGGTGGGATCTCGGTGTCCCTTGGGCAGCTGCAAAATGCAGCTGTGTCCGCGCCCTGGTGCCTTCCGTTGTCTCCGGATGTCGTCTGCACGTGCAGGAACAGTTGCACGTGCAGAAACCTTTGGTAGCGCTCCTTTGCAGCTGCGAGGCTCCTGGCGTCACTCTGTCGGCACGTCCACAAAACCCTTAATCCTTATTGCGGTCGTCCGGCTGCGAGCTTCGCCAGAGCGTGTGTTCTGACGAATAAAATATAAGGACGCAGAATGCGTCAAACTGACCCCTCATGCTTAGCAAATGACTCCTCCTGCTCCACAACTGACTCCCCACACAATTCAGGCTTCACATTCACGTAGTGGTTTCCTGGTATTTTATGTTATAATTCTCTGTTTGCCTACCATCACTACTTGATGGCCAGCCCATAATGACTATGAAAAACTTTATTTGGAAATTTGTATCACCATACAATAGGCTACATTTGCATTCTAAATAATTGCACTTTGTTTCTATATAGAATTCGGATCCAAAAACCTAAAAGTCCTCGGGGTCTCCTTAACGAAAGTATGTGGAAATGTTTTAAACTACATTTTACTAACTATCTCATTATGTTTATTCACACTGCCAAGTGCAAAAATTTTGGAATGTGGGTGCTAAATCAATGCTATTTTTTTGCATTTTCTAAATGGACAAAAATTGTTTTATTGTATTTAAACACAAGTAATATATTTATTTAAATCTCATAAATGATAACATGTAACAATTAAGTTCCAAAATCAAATAGCCTACTACATATTTATTTAAATTTTGACAAATATGTATTTTCACATTAAGCTGGCTTTAAATAAAGCATACACCCAGATGATCTTTAAATCAGTTCATAAATTAGGAAAGGTAATATTTTCAAATTAAAATTTACTAACTGAAGCAGAGATAATAATTTTCTGGGGGTGGTTAAGTTCTATAATTGTAAGCATAATTATGAAATTTTAATTGACTCAAGTTTTCTGTTTAAGAGTTCAAAAAATTTGTTCAATTTCTGGATGAACAAGAAAATGACAAAGGGCAGAGGAAAAGGATCAGGAGAGCTAGGTTTTATGTTTTTACTAAATAATTTTTTTTTTTACAATTTTCATAAATTTTGTTGCTTCTTAATGGAGAAGGAGCAAAAGCAACAAAGGGAAGGTAAGAGAAGTTTAGACTGAGAGAGAGAACATGCGGTGTGGGTGTGGCTGTGAGAAGGGGTGGGAAGAGCTGAATGCCATTGTGATTTTTTTACTATATAATTTTTTTAAATATTCATAAATATATTCTTTTGCTTATTTGGGTGAGGGTGGAGAAATTAGCACAAAACAGAAATGGGGAGGGTTGGACATAGCCTCAGGTGAAAGAAGGGAAGAGAAAAATTGGCCTATCAGGAACACAACTTTTCTAACCCATGGGTGAGTTGGGGAAAATATGAAAGCTGGCAAATGAACATATTTTCCATTACAAAATTCTGTGTTTGCATCTCTAAGAAAATTTTGAAAATTTTAGATTACATGCCAAATACTTTATTTAGTTCACTATAACATTACTGTAGTTATACGTGGTTCACGATAAAATGAGCACTCTTGAAATCAACCTATGAAAAAAATCACTATCCGTAACTGCA
Organism: Clitarchus hookeri; assembly: GCA_002778355.1. Lineage (NCBI taxonomy): Eukaryota > Metazoa > Arthropoda > Insecta > Phasmatodea > Phasmatidae > Clitarchus > Clitarchus hookeri. Next base: position 1,115,769 of record NQII01000129.1, on the reverse strand, counting down.
TATATTTAAACGTGAAGAATTACTGCAATATTTACAGTTAAGTTGGCAGTGAACTACGAGAAGTAGTTCCATGATTTAACGTCTTACTAGTCGTAAAGTTAAAAAGTTTTGTCATCTGCAATTCAGTTTCTTTTAATTATATGCAAATAATAAGAAAATTTGGCAGGATTGTAACATATTTTTGTTTCTAACTCTTTCATATCATCACCTGGCTGATGCAATGTTCAAGTTAGCTGGTTCGTTGTTTTTTTTCCCCAGTCCATGCTCATGTGTCAACTAAACAGCCATTTATGATCAACACGATTTTAAATGTTTGTTTGTAATCTCTAAAAAAAAAGTATTAATTAGTGTAATAAATACAACATTTTTATACGTGTTCCGAGTGAAGTCGCCTTGTTTGTTATTACTTTATGCTGTATTTCTATGTAGTTTCTTTACCTGCAAATTCTTGAAATTTCACGCCTACCTGGAAAATGTGGTGCTTCATGCAAATGAAGTCTGTATAAATTTTAAACCTCGAATAAACTTATATAAACTTTGGATGAGTATGATTTGTTATATTTGTTGCAATTTTGAAAGCTTAAATGTATGTGTGTTATTTAGTATTTAGGTGATTCCAAACTTACGATCATAGAGTTAATAACATGGCACGTATGTCACTCATTTTGAAACACTAACAGCATAAAACCTTTTATACTGCACGTGAATAATTTATTTAGTGTTAGGAATATGTTAAAACAGTATTATAACGTATGTCGAAACAGTTTAATTTGTACAAGCAGATATATCAAACAGTAAGTACTAATTTCCACTACTTCATTCAAGGTAAGTAATTTGGGGCAAAATTAAATTCTGCATTTAAATGTGTGGATGCAGTTTCATGAAATACATTGTCATCAACTAGGTATTTTGTTTTTAGTATTGTTGTGAAGTTATGTTCATAACAGAAAAAGGCATTTAAATTTTATAAGCAAAGAGTGGTTTTTTTTGTAAACTAAGTGGTAGCCCTATAGAAATATTACCATTGCTTTAAAAACTGCTTGGCTGGACGAATTTTCACGAAATTTACATCAAGTGACAAATATTACTGTGGAAGTATGCTTTAAATATTTGGTTCAATTCTGTTCAGCCATTGAGTTTCATGACAGTTGTTTACGTTACTCATAATGTAATAGCAATGGCCACCATTTGCTTGTGCATAGTTTTGTATTAAAATATTAATTTGTGAGTTATTTATACAATGTAATTCTACTCTTAAATTATGTTTAACCTAATTCTTAGATCATTTAAAGATTGTTTAAGGTGCATTGTCTTCTATATGAAGGAGTAAATTTACTGTATTCTTTAAAAGTGTGCATTTATTTAATGGGCGAGCATATCAGCTATTCACATTCTTTAAAGGTGAACATCCAAAACGTCTTGGCATTGTTTTCATAATGGGAATAATAATTTTTTTTATCTTCTGCTATGCTGTTAAAGGCATATCAAACATATTTTTTTATTTCCTTGGAAGTGTTGACCATAATTAAAGAAATTATTTTGCGTCTCAACAGAAAAAGAATAGTGAACATCAATCAATATTCACAATCCAACATGCCTATTAGTTCCTGAAATTAACAAGTGCTTGTTTATAGAGCTAATTTAATACTGTTTGCTGTTAATGAGTACACAGTGGACATGAACCAGCTGATGTAAACACCAGCTGAAAGTCACATGGCAGCGTTTATTTTTATAGGTACCAGTATGCATAAAGATACACACCCAATGGGCTGAAAGCAGAAATTTTGCAGGGATTTCAAAGTTTTATTATTTTAGTGAAAGGAAAAAAAATTTGGTTGTACTCTTTTCTAGCACTTTGGTAGCACATTTAACTGGGCAAATTTTGTATGCTGTTTATGCTTGAAAATTAATTTTAATTAATACATTAGTTAAGCATATCTGAAATATATTTGTATATTTCCTTACTCTTGTGAAAACTTCACCACTGTTATTGTTTTCTGTAAATAACACCTATCTGAATCAGTATGGTGAGGTAACAAAATATTTAATTTAGCAACACTAATTCAGACAGTATAACTTACATAAAAAAAATTATGTTTATAACATAGATGAACATAATTAAATAACTACTTGTATTCAATTCATTAAAAAGAAGTTATATTACCTTATTCTGACATCTGTTTCACGCTGGACTTCACCATCACAATTCCATACACTTTTTCCTGTAATAAGGTTAGGAGTGTAGCTGTCAATCTGAGGGGATGACACTGCTGCAGGAAGTGCTCTAAATGTGAATTCTCTTGCTCTATGGACTTCCACAAACGGCAAGTCAAACTACACAAAGAACATAAAAATAACATTATTGCCATAATTCTAGCCACAGAAGAATTAATAAAATAATTGTGTTGCATAACATCATTAAATATGGGTGCCTGACAGTTAATAATTGAAAAAAGGTTACTTAATAATGCAATATAATTATGCATTACTTTGACATTAAATCTATAATCTCTCATGCTGTTTACCAACCAATTATGGGTTACAACTTATAGAAATTTGTTATATAAATATATCTACAGTTAACTTGAATAAGTTTATTATACCAGGTGTAACAAACTTCAATATTCAAACTTCTAGGGATGTTTGAGACAAAAACAATATGTTTTATTAAATAACCACAGGCCAGAAATTAATAATTGAGGTACATATTGACTTGATTGAGAATGAGAATGAAAACATTACATAATTTTAATCTTTTACAAAAAATGTTAAAAAGTACAGCCTCCTACTTCAATACAAGCTCTGCAACTATGTACATTGCCTGTTATACACATTCAAAGACCCCAGGCATGTTCTGTGGAGAGTAAGTAGTTACAAGCACCTGAACAACAAGCTCTTCCTCTTATTCAATTTGTCTCTCATACACCAGGCTCTTCAAGTTCCCAAATAAAATAGTTAAATGACGTGAGGTTGGTATAATAAGCAGGCCATGCAATGGGTCCACCGTGGCTAATTCATTGCCCACCGTGCATGCAGTTCAAATACTCTTACATCTCATGAGAGAAATGAGGAATTTCACCATAATGTTGAAACCACAACCTACTTCTAATATACGAGGAGCTCAGGCAATGTGTTTAAGATGCAATGGCAGCATGTTCTTCCGAATTAAACTATCCCTGACAATGCCTGCCCAATTGTTGACAGCAGAGCTTGTATTGAAGCAAGAGGCCACATGTCTAAAACAGTTTTTGTAAAAGATTACAATTAAACTGAAATGTAATGATTTCATTCTCATTCTCATCATGACATAATTCGCTTGCCTATATGCAGATTTAAATCTTATTAAACTAGTGTCTGGGATATCAAAGCTCAAGTCTGTGAGGAAATATCCACTTCTTTGGAAGATAACCAAAGCTATGTAAGAAGTTACTTGTTTTGTTTTATGGTAGAACAGTGGAAGGAGTGCCGGGACCACGTGAAAACATTGAAGCCAAACGTTTCAAGAATGATACAATAGTGGACATCGAATTAGACAAGATATCTATAAAACTTGGTTCATCGTATGTCGGAAATTATTCAGGTGACACAGATGCTAGTGACACTGAAACTGCTGAAAGTTTCAGCACCAACTTGCATTCGAAAAAGGTAAGTCTGTTACAAATTGTATTTAACTATTAAAGTTATTTGTAGTAATATGATGGTTTCATAATTACTTCAGTGAATTCAAAACGTGTATATGTGAATATAATTTTGTAATTGCCTGACCAAAGATTTATTGCAGAATTATTTTTACTATTGAATTAATATATTAACTTCTTGTACCTCCTCCCCTCTTTTCCAGCACAGTCCTGGCAACTACCCAGCAACAACTGGAGAACAATCCCAGTGCTTGTGTAAACGTGAGTGTAAGGGCAAGGGAGTAGGAGAGATGAGCAGTAAGAAAAGAAGTGGCCCGTTTAAAGTGCACAGCTAAAACGTGATGTCACAGGCTGGTACTGCGGCATCCGAGTGCCACGTGACGTCACATACTTTCAAAACCCCCAATATGGCGAAATCACATAATCTTGCCTCCCCCCTCTTCCCCCCGGGCCAAGACAATTTAAAGTACTTTTAATTTTTAAACTATGTTTAACACCAGAAAAGGGTTATTTAAATTTTGGAATATTTTATTTAAAAGAATTAATGTTTCACTTTTTAGTTCTGTCTTTAGGTCAAATGTTTTGTGTAACTGCCAAGAGGATACCTGGAAGCAGCTGTGAGGAATGGATGTGCATTCCGTGGGGGCCTGCATCTCAAGTTTGTGGGGGTCATGGCGGCCGAGTGGTTAGCCTGCTTGCCTCCCACCAAGGCGAACCGGGTTCAATCCCCGGCCAGGTCACTCCCAAATTTTTTCAAGTGGGAATCATGCAGAACGATGCCGCTGGTCGGCTGGTTTTCTTGGGGATCTCCAGTTTCCCCTGCCCTTGCATTTTGACGCTGCTTCATTCTCATCTCATTTCACCCTTGTCAGCTCTCAAGACCTTGTTGTTAAGAGCCACCCAAATAACTCAACTCAACTCAAGTTTGTACAACTGAAGTCTTCAGTTCCTACCTGCGTTTTAAATATTCCAGAACCTTTTTCGTTATCACGAGTATTCTCAAAACTGACGGACTCATTTAGTGAGCTTTTTGGCCCAAGCCATGGTGCTCCTGGACGCCTCCGGTTTTCAATCTGTCGGCATCCCGACCAGCGGAGATAGCACAAGACTCAATTTTTGTGTAATTCCAAGGGGCACAAACTTAGACTGGCAGCATAAATACTATTTCACGTACTTTTAAGGGCAATGTAATTTTGATCAGGCTGAGTGTTGTGCTATATACCACGTGGTGGCTACAGTCACTAAGCATCAGCGCATGCATTATTATTTTGGAGCAGTACAAGTCAGTTCTTTACGGGTGTGCAGTAAGACCCCAACAACCCTGCAGGACTCAAAGTGTAAGCAAAGTTCTATGTTTTGGTGCTTCTGCCGGCCAGCATCACTGCCCGAACGTTCCACGCCACCCTGAGAACTCATGTTTTGTGTGTGTTGGTAGACAGTGACTAACTGGTTCCCCTGGTATTTAATCCATCTTTAACTCAAAGTGTGGTGGACATGTCAGATCACCTCGATCTCCCTAAGACAACGACAAACTTCATAAAGTTTTTAATGTGTATGATACTTAACACCATGTTCCTGTCAGTTAAGCTGAGTGACAGGTCATGGTTCACCTCACCTACCTGTCCCCACGAGGGAGGGGAATGTGAAGATACACAGAATAAAAATGGAGGTCATTTTGTATTTTGTTGCACGATAGTGTTGTTGGATATGTGATTATGCCATAGCTGTAGAGGAACTAAAAACAAGTTTATTTATGACTCAGAGTGCAGGCTGAAATAAAATGTAATAAAATTATATTTCTTGTATTTGCTACAAAAATTATAATCTTCCAATTTAATAGATTTTACAAGGCTAAACAAGATATTTCCAAAAATGATACTAAACTACACATATTCAAAAGAAAAATACAAATACCATTGTTCTGAAAGAGTTAAAGATAAGTATTATTGTAGTAAGAATAAGTTTTTAAGTTAAGCAAAAACATATACAAAAATTACATATTAATTACAAATGTGTAACTTACCACCGTTTTTTTATTACTTGTCAATGTCAAAAGCAGACGTAAATTATTCACCAAATGAGTATGTTTGATGAGAAGAACATCAACACAGCCATCGCCAAGGTGAGCATATGGTGAAATGCCATTTGGACTTCGCTCACACGCACAACACACATTAACACCATTAACCATGAAGTATTTTCCTCGGAATGTTTTCCAATCTAGCATGAAACAAAACAAATATTCGGAAAATGTTAAACATTTAATTAAAAATAACGTAACTTTTGTATACAGAAAAAAAATTGTGAAAAAATATACCTTATAACATATATCCAGAAATAAGTTTTACGAAGTAAGTAAGTTTACATAATTTTATCTGATTATAATTAAGTCAAAGTGGACACAAATATAGACTTTCATTCCGTATGGCTATGGTAAGAAGTTGAATTAGGAAACATTTGTAGCTATCCAGAACTACTTGCAGTTTTTTTATAACATTAATTAAATAATTTTCCTTGAATATTTAAGAGTTAAGGGTTCCACCGCTTGACTGGGGCGGAATAACACTGCAGTATAAATTTGTGCCATTCTTGCACCAAGGTTGGGTGATGGTGTTAGGAATTACAATGCTCCAGATTACTGTCTGTTGCTCGCTACCGCCCCTCCCCCATCCCGTAGCCATGTGGTGACTCGACAGACAGTCCTCCTGTACTTTTACATTTGCCACCCTCCCAGGCCTTCCTCTAGTAGCTATACGGCCAGCAGGCTTCTTGAAATCTCGAGTCCCCCACGACTCCCGTGTCTCGTTCAATACTGGAGATGGGGAAAACTGCCATGTGCAAGTAACAACATGTAATTGTGAATGCTACTTTTTTATATCTGTGAAGTATACCCAAGAGCTTTTTTTTCCACGGGATATGTTATCCTTAGAGTAATGATATATTGTTCTGAGGTGCCACTACAAGCGACGTCACGATAGTTGGTACTTAAGACTAAAATGTCCTGTGGTTCTATTGAGATTTTGTTACTACAGATGGCAGCTCTGGCGGGGTCAAACTTTCTACATAGACAAACTGAAAACCCATAAAAGAAATTTTATATGAGAAAACGGATTTGTTAATGTTACAAACTTACAATTTTATTTAATTAGGTCTTTTATTCAGAGCACTACATGTAAAATTTAAAAAAAAAAATTTTTTTTAAGTTTAGTTATAGACTTTTGTCAAAGAGTAAAATGAACACAGATTCGTGGTCGGTTTTTGAATTGGTCAAGTACTCTAGGAATACGGAGACATTTATGAACGAGTAATAATTAGTGATGGAGGGCATGGCCCAGGATTAGAGCTCCACTGTGGTGGGCAACAGGCGGCAGCTCACAAGGCTCTGGTAGTAAGCTCACTTTCCGTGTGTCTCTGCCACGCGTATGTGCAAACAGGCGTCTAACTTTCAATCACGTACACTGAAAATTTTTCAATTTCCTGTCAACTTATTCCATCACGTATTTGTTTTTTTGGATTTAACAATTTAAAACCTTTATGTGGCATTATTTTGTGCATAGAAAGCCATTGCTTGTGGTTAATGACAAAATAAAAGATTGTAAAACCCCCTCGAACACTGTTTTAACTTTTCAGGGCCATAAAATCAAAATATACAGTATACAAATTTATTAATAAAAATATGTCTGTCCATCATCCGAGCGTTATTCATTCTGGGGTTTTGTTGGACATGTTTTCTTGAGAACACGTTTAGGCTTTAGGAATTAGTTTAATTACGTTGGGGGGAAACAATTAACATTATTGTTGATTCCTAAGGAATTTTTGTACTTTGTGCATGGAGGATAAAATGTGGATAATGGCAACAACAAATATTAAGGATGTAAATTAGAAACAGAAAAATATCTCAAGTGCATATCATCCAATTTTCAGCAAACTGAGAAAAATGTAACAATAAATTAATGGTCAATCAACTGTAAAAAAAATTTTCAGATATATATTTGCCTATGTCACAAAGATTCTTATTACGTATAACAAAACCTTTATAAAATAATAATAATCTAAGTTTGGACAATATAAGTTTTGGAAGAAAAAAAAAAGTTGGTATGAGGTGTTTTAGACCAAATAACCCCATGAGATATAGTTAAGTGCTAAATAAAATTATATCCAGCATTGTATTTTGTTCACATATTATTATTATTATTATTATTATTATTATTTCCAGAAATTGTTGGAAGAGACATCAACCGTACTGCAGAACATCCATAATCATAAGCGTTAGTACACAAATAATATGTTTTACAAATTAATTATAATAAATAATACACAAACATCTAACACAAGTTATATGTAAGTAAATCAATATTTCAATTTAACATATTATCTCAAAATAATGCGAACCACTGATATTGACACCCAAAATTATTATATGTTGCAGCAGATGCAATCATCTTTCAAAACTTGTTAAATAAAACTAAGTGGAAAAATTTGAATAAAGAAGTTTCCTTAACAACAATTTTCAGTCTTACAATTAATAAATTTTTTAGAGCATGGGAAGTCTGTTTTATTTTATGTACCATGAAGAGTAAAACTCTTCTGTCTTCTATTATCCCACCTTCAAGTTCATCTTCTGATTATTATTGAACGTGAATAACTAGTATTTTTGATGCACAGTACAAACTGGGGAGCCAGTTATTCGACAAAACTGGCCTCTCTTACGTCATATTTGGACTCAATTTCTGCATGGCAGAATCCGGCTTTTCACACATGGGAAATATTGGAGATGAACTTTGCTGATGACCTGAGAGCTTCCTCCAGATACCCCCACTTTCCTGTTATCTTGTTGTATTCTATCACATCTCCTCGAAAGGTGGCCAGCTAACAGCACTGCCAACAACTGCACTTTACTAATCACATTATGTATTTATATTCTCCCTTGCACAAAATTTGCTGAAATGTTCCCTTTTAAGTGTTGTCATTATTATGCATTTGATGTCTTTTCATTTAAGACTAAAATTGATCTATTTTGGGTATGATTTTTAGAGAAGTCTCTTGTTGCCATGCTGCTATAAACAGGTAATAATTTAGTGTTCACCATAATGTAATAATGCTCATGAGGTTTCTGTAAAGTATCTGATTTCAATGTAGAAATTAACAATAGTGTTTGACAATGCGGCCCCAGTGAGATAAATTGTAACGACATTACTCAAAAACGCAGGCTTCTAAATTGTCCCAATATACTAGTCTGAAACTAGTCCTGCATTATTGTTAAAAAATTTTACATATAGCCTATTTGCACTGAACAAATAGAAAATAAGTTAATCGCAAAACATTAACATTTTTCACTAAAATAAAAATAGGTATATAGGAAAAAATTTAACATTATAAACAAATTTTGGGAAGCAATACACAAAGGGAGAAAAATAATCCAATAAACTACCATTCAACAAAATAACAATATCAATGTTATATTCAGCACTCAACATTTATTATTATTTAAGTAGCTCAAACACAGTTGTAATTCAGTGAATACTGCGAATAATAATTTATCACTTGTAACTAAGTTAACCAAAACAAATGCTGTAAAAATTGTATGCCATTTTATAATATAAATTTCTTTGATAACATTTTATATTTTAAGTACTTACAGTCACACACTACAGAGTATAAGACAAGAAAAATCATCATAATCGTTACAGAAACACATGGGGTAGTTTCACCTTCTCAATATGGATTTAAGAAAGGCCTATAAACTAAAAATGTGGTATTTAAACTAACATCTAATATATTAAATTCCTTAAATATCAAAGAATATGTATTAGGCTTGTTTTGTGATTTTTAAGAGACGCCTTTAATTGACATTCCATGGAATATAAGACATACTTATGGCTTTAATTAAATCATATTTAACAGAAAGGCAGTAAAAATTTTAAACATTAGATGAGTTGACTAACAGTAATGTTGCAATCAAGTAATAGTATAAGACATGTAGTACCTCAGGGCTCTATTTTGGGGTCATTAATTTTTTTTATATATATTAATGACTTGCCAGTTTGTTTAGGTACTGATGTAGATACAATATTGTTTGCTGATGATACTAGCATATTGATATGAATGAAAAAAACATTAAGAACTTGAGAATACACCTAATAGTATGGTTATGAAATTACTTGCCTGGTTTACAATGTAATAAACTTGCTTTAAATGCTGATAAAATCCAATTTATGATTTTATACAAAAAAAATTAGCACTGAGATAAATTGTATAATAAAATAAACTCATATGTAGTATATTGCACCATATAAATTTTTAGGATTACAATTGAACTTAAAAGAACACAAAAAATATTTTTCGAAAAAACTCCGTGCTGCCTATTTTCTTTTAGGTATTTACAACAGCTAGTTTCAAAAGATACACTTAAATTGGTTTATTTTGCTTATTTCCATTCTATAATGAGTTATGGGGTAATTTTTTGGGGAAACACTACGACTCTAAGAAAGTATTTGCTATTCAAAAGAAAGTGGTTAGCATCATATGCAAGAAACCACTGCAGGACTCCTACAGACAGATGTGTAAAGATGAAGGGATACTTACCCTTCCAAGTCAGTACATTTATGAAGTTCTTCTTTCCTACTTAGTTAATAATATTAATGCATATACCAACAACTTCATTCTCTATTTTGCAAAAACGTACATATTCAGTTATGATAAATTTTTTTGATTAATTACCACAACAGTATAAGAAGTTATGTTTTTCAAACAAAAATACATTCATAATAAGAGTTAAAAAGATATTACTTACGCCTTCAATATGGTACATGCATTCTTAAATTTAAATTGTTCCAACATTTATTGACAGTTAAGTATTACTGTTTTATTATTTTATTTATTCTGGTGATTTCCTATATGTTAGGTATGGCATGTTAAATTATGTAAGTCGTAATACTGTTAGCGATATTATGAGTGTGTGTGATATAATGGTACTTGTTGGAATGTGGGATTCCACAGTTTATTACATTCAGTGACTGTTAATTATTTTAATTCTTTGTATTCAATATAAAGTTTAATATTTTTTCAAATATTTTTAATATATAATTTTGCATTTTTAAATTGAGATATTCCACACTCAGTTTGTATTTTCTTTTACAAACATGTAAGGAGCTATTTTATGTATGCATGCATGCATGCAGACATGCATGCACATACGTATGCACGTAATAAAACAAAAAATACAAAATTACGGGAATACACATTTCAGAACCTAAGAAAAAACACAGAAAACAGTTATGAGAATTTGATGCACTGGCATTTAATCATACATACTTATCACACTCCACTGAAATGTGTGTTCTATATCAACCAACTATGCAAGTCACTCACTTTATGGTTGATACCACCTAGATAATTTAGGTTTTAAATAAAATAATAGCCCAAAGAATGATGCAGCAAGATATATAACAGAAGTGAAAATACTGTATTATTTTTCAGAAACAGTACTGTAATATGCCATTAACATTTAAATATATTCTTTATCCTCAGCACTGCATGGTTCTCAAATAGGCATGTACTGTGGAAATTTTGGGTCTATGATTTCTGTCAAAAAACAAAAAAAAAAACTGAGATTATTTATCCATCATTTTAGTTTTCCGAAATGTATTGTTCCTTACAATTTTTTTTTTAAACTAATACTATTGCCACACACAAGACTGGGAAGGGGAGGAGGGAGACTGAGCTCTCTCTAACATGTTTGGGTTTATACTACATAAAATTAAAAATCTTCTGTTGCTATAATCCCAAGCATAGTTTATGAATAAGTAAATATGGGAACATGCGATGGGCATGTATCTAGAGAGCGCCTGGTGTTTTAAATTCACCCAATTTCAACTTGAGAAAGTTCTTCATGAACGAATCATTTTTAACTGCAAACCATCCCTATATGGTGGTAGCATGAAAGCATGTTATTGTGCAATTAGCAAACATATTTAAAGTATATAGAGTCAAGACACTCTTTTGGAAAACAAATTAATGCGGCATAAACACACACAAATAATTTCAGGCTGAAATTATGTGCAGAATACGAAGACCTGTAACACAATTTAAAATTTGAACTATGTATATACTGATGGCAATTTTTTCACTGTATAATTCAATTAACACTGTTTACAAACTGCACACACAAGCCGAAAAAGAAATAGAGAAACACATTTGACATCTCAAAAACACAATTCGAAAGATGCAAATAAAAGTGGCGGATCATTAGATGACACTGATGAAATGCTGTATCACCAACATTTCTACAAAATTATTTATTTACTTGTTTTTAAAAATAAATTATTGCATTGAAAATTATGGACAAGAATTTCAATCACCCAAATAACTGGGTGCTTGGTATATTGCATTCTTATTACAGACTCTATGAGTTTGACAGTTTGCTATTACTGTTTATACAATTATGTTAATAAATTAATACCAAAGGAATTTTGCATTTGTATATTTGAAATACCAAAATAGTTGTTTAAGTTGTAATGACGCAGTATTATTAATTTTCGGGACCCGTGTTTCATTTTCTTTCGCTTTGCCAAGCTTCGTATTTGTTTTTATCGGGATTCAAAATTAAAACCATGGTGGTTCGTTTACCGTGATAGTTGGTTTATTGGGCATATGTTTGCCGTTTAACTAACGTTGATCAGGCGCCCGGTTGCCGTTTTCAAAATTTTAGTTTTTGTTGCGCGTCAACATTAGATTAGCTTTTTTCAGACTGCGTCGACAGTTTTGCCTGAGAAGTTTACTTATCTTTATCTTGACGGCGCAGTTAAGTGGGCTACACAGTTTCGATAGCGTAGGAAGAGCGTGCGTGGCGGCCCACCCCAGGCCCTAATCTGAGAAAGGGGGGTAGCCACGAATGGTAAAAACCCTGGACGAGTACTTGCCCGAGAGAAATGGTCTAGAACAAGCTACCAGAGAAGATGCACTGGGCGTGATGAACTTCACCCACACCGGCAAGTACCTGCAACCACTAAATCTTTTTTCACTTCAATTTTTTTCGGCTTGAACTTTCAATTCTATTAAATTATTTCCGCCGGTGTGGGAGGTCAGTAGGGTGCCAGGAGGGAACGGACGTCCCTCCTGCCTTCGTAACTTCTTCTTGCGATCCAAGTTTTTAAGAAATGAATTCATTCGCAAACGACTGTGGCACTGTTCTGTACTTGTCTGTTTATCTGTGAACCTGTTCGTACTTCGCATACCTGAAGATCGTATGTGAACTGTTTCACGGGATTCGTAAATAAAAGTATAGAACCAATAAACCGGAATTAGATTTTTTTTTAAAGAGTTTCATGTTGCTACTATTGAGCTAGCCGAGTGGCAACTTCCAGTTGTCAATACCTTGACATGCCACATAGCAAATATGGCGGCCTAACTGTGTGGCTGCAATATTATAAAGCCGGCTATAACTGTGCGCGTGCCACATTACAAAATGGCGCCCAACGTGGGGCACGAATAATAACTACACGTGAAGACTGATCTACGAACATCGAGCAACACAACACCAAGTTACCAGCAGTTCCAAACGTGTCTACGAGCTATGCAACACAATACCGGCTGCAGTTTCAGTGACCAACGCCGAAGTTCCAGGTATGAGACGACCTCATTCATCAACAGCAGTAACACGGTAAGAAATTATCAATCATCAGTGAAGCCATCAAAACAAGAAACGTCATCTGTTTAGTTGTGAAGGTTAAGGATTGTATAATTTTTATAAAAAAGGTTAAAGATAATGTCACAGAATTTGATTAGAAATCGTAGCCAGTCTGGTACGGAATTATATATAGGATCAGTAAACAACCAATCAGGAATATAAATGGCGCATTACACAGACAGTGAGGTAGGCCTACATGAAGAAATAGCCGATAGCGATTTAATAAGAGATAAAGTAGATATGGGAAATGCCCCAGATCCTTCACAGGAAACGAATAGTCAGGCAGAAATGTTTAATATCCTGTTGTCCTTACAGAAAGGACAACAGGAGTTTAAACAAGAACTTAAACATGAGTTAGGACAAGAAATTAGGCGACAAGCAGAAAAGAGTGAGAACAAATTTGCAGAATTGAATAACCTGCTAGAAAACTGGGGGGTACAATTGACAATTCAGTGTGAAAATAAAATACAGGAAACTAAAGAACAGGTAGAACAGTTGGGCATTAAAACTTTAGAAAAAACACAAGAATTAGATGTTAAGTTCACAGAAAATAAAGTCGGTCGTAGTTCTGCAAGCGCAGGTAAATGAAATTGGTTGTCTAATTACCAGACTAGAAAATGAAAACAGACAAGTAAAGGAAATGACTGTAACACAACAGGAGATGAAAGAATTTCAGGGAAATCTACAAAAGGAATTTCAAAGTATTGATATAAACTTTCAAACAGTAAACCATAAAACAAATACAGTACAGAATATAGTCCAAAAGGTAGAGGAAAAGATAAAGGAATTAGAACAGCAGTTGGAAGAAAGGTTAGAGACAGTCAAAGCACATATAGCTGAACAAATTTTACCAATATACAATTCTGGACAAGGCGACAGACGAGTGTTAGAATGTAGGCATGTTGGTCTCGCTGTCGAGGATGCAAATACTTTTGACAAGATGGTTCCTAAATTTTATGGTAATGAGAGGGGTGTGCATGCAATACAGTTCATTCAAAAATGTGATAGGGCTATAAGGCAGCTGGCATGTTCTGAGAAAAACAAACTAAATCTGTTTGTCTCTCGATTAGAGGGTGCAGCCAAGCAAAGGGCTACTAATCGTGAACAATTATGGAACAAATATGCAGATGTTCGAGCAGCTTTGTTGCAAAAATATTGGAGTACATTGCAGCAGGATGAATTCTTGCAAAATTTATTTACAGGAAGGTACTCACCATGGGGTGGCCCCCTGGCCGTATATTTGCAAAATCTTTACCGGCAGGCCAAATTTTTGGATTTTCCAATAGCAGAGGAAAGGTTTCTAACCCACATAGTGCACCATTTCCCTGCAAAGGTACAGGATGGAATTATAGGGTCTCGTGTGACTAGAATAGATGAAGTTGTGGGCCTTCTGGAGACTTTTGATAGGCGAGATGAATGGGAAGGTAGATATGGTTACAGGAATGATGAGCACAAACCGAATCAGAAGGATAGGAATGATAAACGGGGACAGGTAACATCTGCACAGGAGACAGGAGCCCAGGAAAATAAATATAAGCCAGGTGGGATTAATTATCGTCACAGGGGTAATGGGAGGTACCAAGGTCATTATAATAGGGAAGTTAGAAACCGATACATAGGACGAAATTGGGGAAATAACAGGAACTACAGAGGCACTAGATCAGGTCAGAGGGAAGGTGAAACACTGAAGCAAAAAGATTCCAATATCAATCCTCAACCATCACCTTCAGCACCACATTTTAACGTATTGGAGAGGAGGGTCACTGCCCAGAGCCTACCCCTACAATAGTAGCGTTTGCAGAAAATAGTTGTGAGAGACAAATTGCTGTTGTATCTACTCAAAATTTCATTAAATCAGGATCAGAATTAATAGGAACAGAATGGGAACAAGAAAATGAAAATTGTCTAGAGAAGTTGCATCGGGCGTGACGAACTTCACCCACACCGGCAAGCACCCGCGACTGCTAAATATTTTTTCACTTCAATTTTCAATTCTATTAAATTATTTCCGCCGGTGTGGGAGGTCAGTAGGGTGCCAGGAGGGAATGGACGTCCCTCCTGCCTTCGTAACTTCTTCTTGCGATCCAAGTTTTTAAGAAATGAATTAATTCGTAAACTGCTGTGGCGCTGTTCTGTACTTATCTGTTTATCTGTGAACCTGTTCGTACTCTGCATACCTGAAGATTGTATGTGAACTGTTTCACGGGATTGGTAAATAAAAGTATAGAACCAATAAACCAAACTTAATTTTTTTTATATTTAATTGGTACCTTTTTTTTAAAGAGTTTCATGTTGCTACCATTGAGTTAGTCGAGCGGCAAATTTCAGTCGTCAATACCTTGACATGCAGCATAACAAATATGGCGGCCTAACTGTGTGGCTGCAATATTATAAAGCCGGCTATAAGTGTGCGCGTGCCGCATTACAAAGTTCAAAAGTAAGATATGACCAAATGTATTTTATTATTTTGTATGAATTTTTGGACTCGATGAATTAGTTTATAAATTTGGGGCCCCTCCGAAAAAAATTCTGCATACAGGTCTGACTAACACTCCTAATGGCGTCCAGAATATAAAGAGACAGTATGACCTCTGGGAAATGTGTAGTAAGCCTAGTGCGGGGAGGAGGAAGTGACAGACAGGTCACAGTGTTCAAATTGAGCACTAATGCTCGTGTGTACACAAATATTGGAGTAACACACACACCAATACACACACAATTTATAAATGAAATTAATTTTCTGGCAAGTTAGTCCTATTTAGTATTATTGCAAAAATACTGGCTTCGCTTGTGTAAGTTGATACTACTCAGAAATTAACTTGGTAAGGAATTCTGTTTATGAAGCGTGGTGGTGATCTGTTTTGGTGGCACTCCGGTTATTTGAGCTTGCTGGACCATTACCAGTGGTTATTCAATTTTGTGCTTCGGACACTGCTACTTCACATTGCTTTTAAAGTTGTTGTAAAGGATTTATTAACCGTTTTTAACCATGCTTGCTGTGCAACGAATACAGTTTTTATGTGAACTGTATACACATTTGTATGTACAAAAATATGCGCATAATTAGATTTTGAATGCTTCGTTACTAAAATTCTAACCCCAAACTAGATTGGAAAATTTTCACTTCCCCAGCAAAAACTTTTAAACTCTTGGTTTCTTAATTGTTTGCTTTCATTATATTCTTTCCTCAAACATTATAGTTGTGAATTACTGTTCACAATGTAACAATAATTTACAACATTTTATCAGCCTAGCATAAGTATGTCGCTAACAATGTCATACTGCAGAGACAAAAGTAACTTCCCTTTGAAAATATTGAAAAGAAAAATGTTTTTAGGAGTCAAATTGATGATGTAATACAATCAAATGAAGCCATAATATTTACGTACAAACAGTTTCCCTTGATTCCAAAATTTATAAATATAAATTTTGTAAATTATGAAGCAATAGAATCGTTAATAGTCTTAAAACCAGTCAAAAAATAAGACTTGGAAGTCTAATATGAGAGTGTCAACTCTTCCTTCCTCCATGCTCATTGGCCTTGTAATTGAAACGTGAAGTTATGATTGTTATTT
Organism: Clitarchus hookeri; assembly: GCA_002778355.1. NCBI lineage: Eukaryota > Metazoa > Arthropoda > Insecta > Phasmatodea > Phasmatidae > Clitarchus > Clitarchus hookeri. Next base: position 1,098,868 of record NQII01000129.1, on the reverse strand, counting down.
TACTTTAATGTCCCGTTTCTTCAGAGCAGAAATTCACTTTCTTCTGTTTCACAGCTGACAGCCATTCTTTGCGAGTGCTGAACAGGAATTGTTATAACGTTACACACATTCTGACCCAAAATCCTTCCCCTTTTGCTTTGGTTGTATCTTCCTCTGACCTTGAACATCCATGAACGTGGAGGGGCAAGAAATACCTGAGCGTAGTAGAAGAGGGGGCGAAGTCCATGGTGCGACCGCTGCCACCAGATTAGAGCGCACCACACTGCAGCCACTGACAAAATGTGAAACATGCTTCAGAAATCCCATTGCCATTTTTTGTTCAATGCAGTGATATATCATTTTTATCTGCATGCAACTAACGTATAGCTTCAGAGCACTTGTGTAACATAGCTTCGTGGGCTTCTGAGTTGCACCTGGCTAGCTACTGGCAGTTGAAAAGAGGCTACTTTGCCCTTTTCATAAATTTTTTAAAAACAATAGTAATGGTTCTAGCACTTACAAAAAACAATACCTTAGTAGCAGAAACTATGAACTCCCTTAAATAAAAAATCTAGCAAAGCATGTGAAAGGAGTTATGAAAAAAAAACTTGATTAATAACTGTCAGCCAAGCAGAATCCTCAACCACAAGGCAGTCAGAAATATGCCTTTCTTTTGTGAAATTGAGCTTTAAAGGAATATTTATTGGAAACAAAATGTTTTAAGAACTAATGCTGAGTGCAGCCCAGAACCTAGCTGTGCATGATGTCACCAGGCAGGAAGAGAGACAAATGTTTGATGTCTAGCATGGACATTCAACTAATAGTACTTATTGGGTGGGCACTTTTTTTGGGCAGCAATCTTTCACTGGAATTCATAGCATTTTGAGGAGTACAGTTTGAGGTTGCAAGGTGGGGGCTAGGGCAACCTAAGGAGCCAATACATAAGGAATGGTCTAGAGCAGACCTTCCCCAACTAATTATTTTAGCTAGTTACCTGGAAATTGCTTGCTTGTGTTAGGTGACTACAGTAGAACAGTGTGTTTTCATAAACTAAAGTGTGCAACATACACTCAAACCGCGGTCGTACAGCACCCATTTTATACATATACCTCCTTCGCACAGACAGATTTTTAGGAACTGTGAAAAATATAAATAAATTTGGTTAAAACATTTTAAGCAACAAAAAAATATCCATGAAAATTTATTAAAACACATCTGAAAGCTTCAACATTAAAAAATAACATGGGCTGTATAATCTCTATTTACCCTAGCGCAATGCATTGCATATTGGGTTGTTGGAGGAGGGGGGGAGGGTGGAGAGTGGCAGAATCTTGTTAAAATTTACTGTCACTAGCATGCAGCACGCGAGCAAGGTCGTTGACCAGATAGCTGTTCTACAGCGCCACACCGCTGGTGCAGTTCTCTTTTATGCACTGTACTTGTCTGCTAGGATACACATGCGCAGCATGGCACATTCCATGCCCTGCCACACGGCAGCAGTGCCAGCCAATGTGGACACTGATGTGTGCAGCAAGCGTAAAAAAATAGAACTCCGCCTTTCACCCTCCTTTTTTTACCTTGCCTGTTCAACTCATCTTGATCCCGCGGGGCCATTATTCCTGAGAAGTTTGTTTGTTGTTACTTATGTATTTGACTGTATAGTGTTGTAATAAGTGACATTTCTGGCTTTTCTTCACTGACAACTATTTGAATTTCTGTTTACTGACAAATTCATGGCGCTATTTCACTTGGATTTCTATTTTTGACACTTTTTTTTGGACTTATTTTGCTATAATTGTTGACCTATGCTACTATATGGACAAATTTTTTGGATTGCGATTCTAACATGAGCGGAAACAAGAGGCAGGTCTTCAACAGGCTTGTAAAAATATGAAATTATACAGGAGATGGATGCAGGCATGCACTCAAAATGTTTTTATAAACATCTTCCCTCTCCTTTCTATATGTCATTAAAGGAAAAAGGCTTGATTTAGTAATGCCACCATTGTATTTTAAAAAGTTAGTAGAGAAATTCTACAGTTCACATGTTTCCAAGCGGCATATTCCCTAGTTTTACGTGTCATTATAGGCAGAAAATATGTGATACCACTGCCATGTGTTAACCAAATGCTAAAGATAAAAGTGAATGTTCTTCTAATGTGTCGTATTTCACAGTGACAATACAACTTACTTCTCCATCACCGAACTCTCATTATAGTCAATTTTTTTACACGGAAATATTGTTCTCAACCAGTCAGAGTGTATTACATTTTATTTACAAGATGTTTAACAATTAAAATAACTTTACTTTTAAAATGTGAATCATTTATTTTTAGTGATAGTATGTTTTAAAATGTAGTTTGCTGCTGACGCGACGTTTTATTGAAGACTAGCGAACCGTCCTGGCTTTGTCCGGGTACAATTGAGTTTTACAGTGATACACTAATAAATAAATTGCGAAAAGACAATTTATTTATGTGAAAACAGAATTATAAAATTATACTATGTTGGCGTAGGTTTTTAAATAATTACGGCAACCCAAAAGGAAGGAAATATTTTTAGCAGATAGCCAAGAAGTAGGGTATTGTTTTTGGAGCATACCTGTGCAACTATCCCGTAGTTACCACATTTCCACTTTCAATGTATGAAAATCAAAACGTGAGTTTCATCAAGTTGTAGCTTTAGAAATAAGTGTACCTAGGTACTACTTTTTGCGCTTGGCTGAGGGATATTAATCAGTCACCAAATTTCAGCAACGTTCCAGCTGCACACATTTGGATGGGTGACCTTTTAGTGGCATAACATCTGAGCTCTTCCGGGCTTCGGAGGGCATGTTAAATATTCACTCCCAGTTGTTATCGATTGATAGCAGTCGTTAAGCCAATTCAGAGGTCCTTGGGCGGCCTGATAAACTCTGACACCAGAGGAAAAAAATATTTTGGTCACGTTCTCTGCCGTTGCAGAATTACGTTTGGTTGTTATTCCACAGTAACCATACAATTTTCTGGGATAAAAAGTATCCTATGTCCTATTCCAGGACCTAAAGTACATACATACCAAGTTTCATCAAAATCCTTTCAGCCGCCATGGAGCTAAGTTCGGTCACGTTCCCAGTAATTGCAGAATTACATTTTGTTGTTATTCCACAGGACCCGTACAATTTACCAGGATAAAAAGTATTGTATGTCCTATTCCAGGACCTAAAGTACATACATACCAAATTTCATCAAAATCCGTTGAGCCGTTATGGAACCAAGTGTTAAAAAAAAACATGCACGCGCACGCACACACACGCACGCCTCTCCTTCCCCTCTTTCACCTACTGTCCCTTTCGCGCCTGCGTAGCGCTGTGCCTGCCTGGCTAGCTCGCCAGCCATCTGCTTGGCTGCACTCTCATTCTTTCCTAATCCTTTATGTCATAATGTAGTCTTTCTTTGTTAGTGAAGTCGTCCGAGTTGTTTTGCATCAGCACCCATTACAAGGCAAGCATTGGGGTACCCAGAGGTTAAGTGTTTTTGTTTCGAGTGTTCTTCAGAATTATTTCGGCACCTGTCTATTCACATTTTTGATGCCCCCCAGAGCGCAGCACTATATTGATGAAAATGACAGTTATAGAGAGTATAAAGAGGTGGCAAATACGTGGAATGTTCCAGTAAAATAATGTGAATGTTGTGTGTGTTTGTGTACATATTTGTCTAAGAAACAGGAAAGTTTGAGGCTGTAGTTGAATTGCATGAACTATGGTTTATTTAGGGGATTTGATATGCTTATTTCTTGCATGTTAGGAAATTATTACGGTCACATTATGGAGTGCAAAATTGTCTAGCAAAGTGAAAATGAAACTAATACGGCTCTGTACAGAGTACAGTTATTCATCAGAGTATATTATAACATTACATGTTTCATTGGCAATGCAGATGTAGCTTGGTGATTATAGAGAATCAAATTTTTTTAGGAAATTGCAAAATATATCTGAGAGATGCATTTCTGGTCTCGCACATTATTTTGAAGTGTTATCAAATGTGCATGTTTGTATTACATTTTTATCCCCCACTTTAACGAAGGGACTTGGTGGTGAATCACTTTTTGATCGGCTGGGATAGCAGGGCAAACAATATTTGTGTCACTTATTTTTACTCTTTTATTATCGTAATTTTTTAAAGATTTTTGTTAATCATTAAAATGTTATTTTATATAATTATTGTACATTTATCTACCCCAGCATTTCCTTGTTTTTCACAATTCTTCAAACTATCGTCTTACCAGCATTTCTACATCATGTTTTCCTTCGGAAATTTGTGTACCAACACACCATATCCTGCCTTGACACAAATACTTTACTAGGTATTTGCTTGTTTTTGCACAGTGGAACTGAACTATAGTTGTATGAGTAAGTTACTTGCTTTATACAAAATAAACATTTCCACAGTGTCAGATAGAAATTGTCCATTTTCATAAACATTACATTTCATTTTACTGCAGTCAGTCATATAAGCAAAGGCAGTTATACCCTCTATCAGACTTGACAAAATTCCAAAACACTCATCAGTAAAACTGTTACAAAATAAAATAATAACCCATTAATTATACGCTGTAATTTAATTAAATCGTAACAGCAGGCCAATTAAAAAATTGTACTTCGGTATAAAACACACACCCATGATAGCCTACGTACAATGCTATTTTTCACTATTACCTAAATATTAACAACATGCTTCTGTGTAAAACAAAATATTAATTTAATGGCTTACCACATTTTAATCAGCTGTGATGCTTGTAAAATATATTCATGTAGGTTGAACACTGATATCAATTAAATAAGCCAACACACAAAAATAATTTACAAATTAAAAGTACTAGACTATGTACTTTTTTATTATGGTCGGAAAGCTTTTAGAAAAATTTATCTAGGCATATAAAAAATGTCAGGTCTGTTGCATATTTCCATAAAAATTGCTTCTACACTGCTGTTTACAAGTTGGGATCAAAATTTAATTTTGTTTTTCTCGACCAGGCTGAACACACATTCACATTCAGTGTTGTTGGAATTAATTTTAAGAATCGGCAACATGACTTCGGATAACCTAACCTACATTATACAGCAATTTATGCTCAGAACTCTGCCTACAGTAGCCCACTTTGCATTAATGCAATTTTTTGTATTCTGCACTTTTGGTATTTGCAACATGTTTTAAACATTCAACGTGGTTTGAAATGTCATTTTCTTCCACGAGCGATATTAAAATCACAACGGCAAATATAACTGAATGCAAATGTCCTTCATCGAACATTGAAATGCACGAAAATCCTGGCTATAGGCTTCATGGGAACACTTTGAAATACTGTTTCTTCTGTTTTCCCACCTTAACTAAAATATCAGTTGAAACTGCCACTGCATCATTCGTCATAAACTATGAGCTGAAAATAAAGGGTATATGTTACCTACATGCCTTATTATTCTATAAGTAGGACTGAAATATAAAACAAGTTATTTGAACCACCATGGAGTTTATGAAATGATAAAATTGTAAATTGCAGATAAAACGTTAAATGAAGGATTTACAGAACGGAGTTAGCTTTACTGACACATGCAGCATGATAAACAATACAAGACACTATTTTAAGAAATCAACGTCATGACAAAAAATGCTTCGTCATTGGCATCTTTAGTTACGCTATAATTGTAATGGCCAATAAGAAGCAACGTATAAAAATAAACAAATGTTATGATTTGCTGGCTACAACCAATGAGAAAAATTAAGACTAAACAATAACCAATGAGAAAATGCAAGACTAAACACACAATCATGTCTCGCTATCCATTACCATTTCTGAATATTGAATTTTCTAGCAATGATTTAATCTAAGCCTAAGATCCATAAAAATTGTTAACTCTCCTGTAAACCCGTAAAAAGAACACAATTTCCGTAAATTTTAGGGATAAATCGTAAAAGTTGCCATGTCTGCTCTGTACAAGGACACATTTTCGCCACCAGATGTCAGCCACTTGCTCAAAAATGCAAATTGAAAATTCCTTCTGACTGTTAAATATGCAAGTATTGGGCTTTTTTTTTTGTTACCTGTCACTCAAGATGTTTGGTCTTTGGTCAGTTGATTATCTTTTTCCCTTTTTACAAACAACCAATGGTTCCAAGGTTGGCTTTGCGAAGCCAATTTGATACTCATGTCCGACTCCATACGAGATAGTGTCTTTCTTCTGTATTTTCTCAGTCAAGAATTAACAAATTTATTGAGGCTGAGGAATGAGGAAACAATTTTGGAAACATGCAACCTGTATAATTGGGAACACATCCCCCCCCTCCTTCAAAGGTAACTTTTTGAATGTTTCCATAACCCCTTTGCCTGTGTCAGTTCTGTCGACCCGGGTCACTGACGCAAGTTAAGATAATTTTTAAGTTTTCTAGGGTCTGCTTCTTGTGCTACTGCTGTTCTCTCAAAGTGTAAAAGAATTTAGTGTGTACCATTTAACCCAGCATAAATACCTAATAGCCACTGTGCCTTTTTACAGAATCTTATGCTGTGGTGATTTGGAATTACCTATTATGTGAGTACTTACATGGTGCATGTTTACAAGGTAAATTTTCTTGTTCATTTTGATTCATGCAAAGTCTTAATTAATGATATTTCACTCACTGAAAATTTAGTTTTAAATTTAATGAAAACGAGCTGACTTTTTTTAGAGATTATTTTGTTGTAGACATTATGGTAAATTGTATTCATGTGTTGATTGGTAATTTTTAAGATTATGTAAGTTTTTTGGTAACTTGCTGCTTGGTATTAAGTAGTATTTTTTAATATTTCTACTGCCTAAATTTTGATCATTGTTTACTTTGCGGAGGTTTCAAGTGTAACACCAATATTTGTTGGTATCATTGATTTATACTTTGACTTTCTTGGTAAATTGGTAATGCCACATGGTCTCTTCACTTTAATGGTGGTGTATTTTTTGTTGCAACTCTTTGCAGCATCCCAGCACAATTATACTTTAGGGTTGTTTATTTTCAGCCTAACCCTAAAAGAGCACACAGTAATTTGCTTATATAACTGTATTTACACACACATTAAACCTAGCATCCTACCCATGTGGGGATAAAATCTTCTTTACATCATTCACTTCCAGATTATAACCTCAGAGGATCCTATAGTAGACTGGTTCCACAAATTTTTCTGAGATCAATTTTCAGTATGGCTGCATGCAAGACCAACTTGTATGTGATGCAGTGCTAAAATTAAAGTAGGGCAAAGGTTTTCTCCCCTTGGTTGCAGTACAACCACTGGAAGGAGTGCACATCTGAAGACATGACAGCTACAACAGCAGAAAATATAGACATGAATTTGTGCCATAAAAAATTGAATAAATAATATTACTCTGAAACATTTTAAGCTTAATACCAAACACCAGATTACATTAATATTACATCTCATGACACATATCAACTTCATTTATTCTTGAATTTTGCAGACTACAGAAAACAACATCCAAAAAATTTGGTGGGCCCCAAAAAATATAATTTCATACATAAACATATGCATGTAAATGTTATAATTTAGAACCTACACACATGCAATGCAACTGTCAATCAGACGTAAAATACTACGCAGAGTACGCAGAGTACGCAGTGAATGCGAACCCCGCCGCCATGCCGCCATCCCCGCGGCTGCCACTCATGGCCAAAATGATTTTACTAAATTATTAATATAACACATTGTGTAATGCTGTTTGATTAGGTATCTTTTTCATTGAAATTGTTCTTTATTACTTCAACTTTTTTAAATATTTTATTAATCCTACTACCCTTCACTTCCTTACACTATGTAAGAGATACAATGTGAACATAATGGAACAGCGAAACTGTACATTTCTCGCATAAGGCATTAAAGTGGGTCCTGAACTTTGGCATTTTTTTTTATGGGTCGCAGTTCATAGAACTTTGGGAATCACTGCTCTAAACCATCAACTAACAGTGATCTTGGTAAGATTAAATCTTTATGGAGGAAAATACTAAGTGTATTATTTTCTGAGATAATTTCTTCACACTTCCAATACCTAAGGGAAACTAACATCGGGACATGTGGGGCAGTCAGATGTGAAAAGCCAGTTGAGTGGAAGGTTTGATGTGCACCTGGCAGAATAGACAAAGAGAGCAGTGGCATAGCATCATACGATGCCCAGCCGCTTAGCAATCCCTAGCATAAATATTTTATTTTTAAGGCGCAAGCAACTTTAGCCACCAATATGGGTGGTGCAGCAGCAAAGTTTGTCTCCTCCTGCTCTCTGTGCATCTCCTTATTCCAGATGCCTACCTGGGCCAGCATTTTGTCCTGGTAACTTTTAGGGTACATTGCAGTGAGTAGGGTGGGTGAAAACCTGCACAGATCAGGCTTTCTTCTCACTGTTCAGATGCACTGGATGCCAGCGTACTGGTAGGTAATGACAAATGTATCATCTTTCGTTGTATCACAAAGGAAGTATAGTGTGTGGCAGCACCTTTGTGGTTATCTGTTGTCAGTAATGAGTTATATTTGTTTCCTGATAAAGTGACAGAAAAAGTGTTAGCAATCATATCACATATATAACCTATGAACCTATGTGTTTCTGCATTGTTGTAGCCGCAAACATGAATATGTAAAAATGTGTAACTAGTAGGCATTTTTACATTACATTTACACTTTTTTTCCCTTTTCTATTGAGAAAATTACTGGGCCCATTTTTTATTAGCTTGGGCAAGACCCGGGTCATCGGACATTCCCAGAACAAAATTTTGCATTACGCCACTGGAAGAATGACTTATTTGTCAACTGTGCATGACAATAAGGTAACAGGTAAAAACAAGGTCTAAAAGAATGAAAGTGGATTAAGAATGGCCCGTAAACCAAAAATGGCATACAAATGCAAAAATATAAATGCAATCAATCACCTATTGTTATTACCACAAAAAAAAAAAAGTGGTATTTTCTGGTTGAGGCAGCTACAGTAATGAAAATTAGCCTGCAATATGCTTCACATTAACAAATATTCAGCAATACAATACAGAAACAGAGTAACTGAAGGGTTCCTAATGATTATTCACGACCACCACCAACATGCACCTCTTGATACAGTTTATTGAGCATAAATTGACTGGACTTTCTTTAAGATAAGTATCATAAACCAAAATGTGTTGTATACAAATGTAAAATGAACGCCAAAGAAAAAACCAAGAGGAGTACCTGGCACGTGACCAAGTATGCATCGCGCACACGTTTTTTTTTTACCAGATTGCCTGATAAGTGCAATACCGCACTTCACCTGGCCGCATACCAATGAGGCGAAGACAGCCAGACCTGAACGGCAGTGGTTACCGCCAAGTATATCGGCTCTCAAGACCACGATATTAAGGGCCGCCCAAATCACTTCACCTCACCACAGAGTATAAACCACCATCCTTCCACCCACATCACGATTCACATAACCCCAAGAATGGAATTGAGAGTTATCTTGACAAAGAAGGAATTATGTCATTAATTGGTGTGCAACATGTTGGAGCAGGTAATTTGGGTTTTTTCTGAGAATGCTGCAAGTGCTAAGTGGTGTCGTAAAGTGCATAGAAAGTTGTTACATCACATATAGGACTGCCATTAGCAGAAAGATATACCAAAAATTCCATAAGAAATTATAAACAAAAATATGAGGGGACTGCTTTAAGTTTAAACATGCTAACAGAAATGCACACTAACCGGACAATTTGAGTTAGACACAGCAGTACCAACTGTTATGCCGAGCATATGGCTCTTCCAGCACTCAATCATGCCCTCTGTATTTGAACTATATAACTTAAAACAAAGTGTTAGCTGGCTTTTAAGTGTTATGTTTTTTTACAGGCTGCTACAGAAAAGGTTAGTTCAGTGTTTAGTAGTTCTACATGTTGCGAGTGCTTTGTGATTTGTAATTAATGTAATTGGTAATTGTGCAAACCTCTCATCTAGCTCATTAATTGCACATGTAAATTCAGTGGCAAGGTAAATATATAATGTCATTAAATTTAAGATTTTTCTGATCAGTGTGTTTGTTAATTGCAAGACTAAATTGTGTTCTGACCATTACAAGGCAACGCACCAAGTATATATGCCCATCACATTGGCCATTTTGCCAGTCTGTTATCGTTCAGTGATCTAGCTAGGCACTGCCCAGTTAGGGTGCAAAGGACAGTGGCATTTCCATGGCCAACAATGGATAATAGTAGTCAGTTCCTCTGTGCTATGAATGCTGCCACATGCATTGGGGGATATGGGTTGGTGACTCCTGTGTATGGAAGGTGGTTGGGCGTTTGAGGTGGTGTGGCAGTACCATGCTATAGTCTCTTATAGCCTCTCTCCACTCATGGCGACCCAAGGCTACCAGTGCCTCCCCTATGTTTTGCAAATTGGGCTCCGCCGCCCGTCTCCCTATGGGAACCAGTTTCCTCGTGGCTGGTACGGGGTATCTGCAGTGATGGCTTGGTACCTAGGCCCGACCACTTGGCGGGGTGTTGGACCACTTGGCATTCAGGCCGTTGGGGCCCCAAGACAGGAATTTCCTGTTTGAATAAATTCTAATGTATGGTAAAGAACAAGTGTCCAATGACAGCTCACCGGCTGCGCTGCTGGTGGATGGGTGATAACCGGGGACAGTGATGAACACTGGGAGAACTCTGGACCTGTGGGACCTACAGGTGCCCATTGGAAAGGACCTGTGGATTTTGATAATGACGGAAACTGCCCAGGCAGAGTCGCACCGCACGCTGTCTGCCGGTGGTGTGGTTGGTGGGGCGGTCGGACATGAGTAAACCCACTAGTGCCATGGCAAATAAGTGGGAGAACAGGCTGATCGGGTTGGCCCCATCAGAGGTTCTCTCTGGTGTTCCGATCAATAGAGGTTGGACTCATGCTGGCAGTGGTTAACTCCGTATACTGGAGGTGGTCTGGAGAGATTCCCCCTCTTAAAGAAAGACTGAGCGGTGAGCAGACACCTGCTCCGGTAGTGACCTGGCAAGACACTAGGGGTCCGGGTAGTACTCCGGCCAGACCACATGCTTGGTAATCTGAATACGAGGGTCTCAGGCCTTGTGGAAGGGTGCTTGATCCTGGTAGAGCATGTGTATCAAGTCGGGACTTAGGACTTGGTTACTTCAGGTGAATAGCTGGGACACCTGCGTTGAGAGGGCGTGATCTCTCTTCCGCGCCGAGTGGGCGGCCAAAGCACGGTATGACCGCAAGACTAAGAGCACTACGTAAAAATAACAAAAGTATGGCAGAGAGGCTGTATGTTTGCTTATACCTGCCACATGCACTATAAGTGTATTGTTAAGGGGGATATCGCCATACGGTAGAACTCTAGAACACTCTGAGATACTGAGACTTCACCCTCTCAGTGGGGGAATGCACTGAGTGGCACCCTTACAACATGTAATTTCCAACCTTGCACCACGTAGAACAACTTGACACATTATCGTCTGCCTACCATCCGCTCCTGGCAGCAGGTAACGCAACGGTGATGACAACTGTTTCCAAAATAACAACTTGCATGTTTTCTATGGTATCAATTTGAGAAGTGCCCTGTTCATCCATTACAGGGTCATGAATCATAGTATTATTACAGTGCCTACTAAATGATAAATAACTGTACAAAAAGTTTCATAGATAATACTGTTACATAAATTCATTCATAACTATACTTGTTTTACATTATCATTTTTAGTTACACCTACATCAAAAATTAGTCTTATTCACTGTATGGGAATTCGTATTTTCCACATTTTAACGAAAGAGTTAAAGAGAGCTAAAGTTATAGTTTATAGCTTGGTGTTTTTAACCAAATACAACAGAAATATAATGAAATGAACAAATAAACAATTCAACCAACACAAACAAAAAATGACAAAAACTTAATGACAAACCAGTGAAAAAATAGATTATCACACCTAACAGATAACCAACTTTTTAGTTGAAACACAGAGTCCAACACAATGTTTTCAATTAAACTACACAGCTAATTCATTGTACGGTAATCAAATCTAAGATTAATTACTTTCAAAATTTTGGGCATAAAATTAAATGTGTAAATGGTATGTTGCATCACATTACAATTAAAGTCAACTAAAATTTACACTTGTATCGTACTACGGTGCAAAATACAATGGTGTATCATATCATTAACATTGCTGATGGTTCTTATTTAAATTCTTGGTATGTCCCACCAAATTAAACACTAATACAAAAGTGTTCACTTAAATGTTTATGCAATGCACACTAGCATAAGGAAACCATTAATATTTGCAGGATTCAACCCAGACATGTTTACAAAAACAAAAAAAATATATTTAACAACTAATAATTTTCTCTTTTTAAAATATCAGAACTGGGTCAGACAGAATATTTAAAACATATTCAGTAAATGAAATAGTTTCTGTCAAGGTTGAATACTTTAAAAAATATCTGATACTTCAAAATCAGTAACATTTCTCATGTTACAATACAAGATTCCTTGTGGCTCATTAACTACAGAAATTTCCTAAAGTCCTGTACCAGAAATAGCACCAGCTACACTATAGCTAAAATATAGGTGACAATCTCCTACATTTTTAGATTCTGTGGTATTCAAAATGTCTTTAAAATGTGGAATATTTTATGTTCATTATTTCCACACCCACAGGATATTATTTGTTCATTTATAACATGTATTTTTTTAATTGTCTATATAAACATATTTGTTAGTAATTTCCACATCTATATTACTTATAGGGAGTGTTTCTTTCTCGGTACCTGTACACCCTCAACACTTTCAAGATAACAATAAAATACACCAATTAGGATAATGGAGAAAATATGTTGATCTCTAATATACACAAAAGTAATGAAGGTATACTACATTTTATTGTGCTTGCTTGTAAAATGTGTTAACAGGTATGTTATAACTAGCAAAAATTTAAAGACAAAATGTGAACACACATTCTACAAAATTGTCAGTGTTTGTAAAGGTACATACCATTATATAAGAGTCCATTATGTGAAGATTTGTCACTTGGATTTCCAATAAAAATTACTGAACTGTCTGGTTTTTTCAAATGTGAATGCAACTTTTATTATACGACAAGTATAATTAATGTATTCAATTTTCTCATACCATGTTAATAAATTTATGCCTCCTACGCTTGCCTTTATTCTGTACACTAGCAACAACTCGCAAAAGAAACTAACTAATTATTTTTCAATTAAGAAAATATATAATATGTATGTATGTACCCATAAATTTTTTGCACATAATTTTAAGTATCTTTGGAGGTGTACCATACTGCTTTCAATGAGGGTGGAATTGTTTCAGAGTTGTACATTCATAATATTAGTCACACACATGAAAAAATTCTAAACTGTATTCATGAATGTTTGATGGCAGGAGTGTAATCTCTCTAGAGATTTCTGTTCTCTCGCTGCCTGGGCTAGGCTCGTGGCGTGAGAAGGCTGTACATCACGAATTACTGACACCCATGTTGTGCACAATTGCACAGGTACTTGTGTTGGTTTGTGCTTCCACCTGATCTAGAACTTCTTCCTCAAAACTGGGTGCATGGTTCATACTCCCTTGGGGAAAAAAAATAAGGACTTTTCAAGGACTTCTAAGGACTATTTATAGTTTTTTTCTAAGGGCTTATTAGGACAGATAAAAAGTTTTATGACNAAGAGCCGATGAGAGTGAAGCGAGGTGAGTACGGAGCAGCACTGGAATGCAAGGTGGGGGGAAAGGGAGATCCCTGAGAAAACCCTCTGACCAGCAGCATCGTCCAGCACAATTTCCACATGCAAAAATCCATGAGCAAACCCGCTGGGAATCGAGCCCGGTTCGTCTAGATGGGAAGCGAGTATTCTGACCACTACACAACCATGGACCCCATCACCAAAGTGTGAAATGTCATTAATTTGTGCTAAAAACCACTCACAAAATTTCAAACAAAGTGTAAAGTTCACTGGGCTTAGCACCTGCACTTTCTGTAGGTGATATTGGTGCAACTGCTGCTCATGTAACACCTCCCAAACTGTTGAATTACTGACACCCATGTTGTGCACAATTGCACAGGTACTTGTGTTGGTTTGTGCTTCCACCTGATCTAGAACTTNGAATTACTGACACCCATGTTGTGCACAATTGCACAGGTACTTGTGTTGGTTTGTGCTTCCACCTGATCTAGAACTTCTTCCTCAAAACTGGGTGCATGGTTCATACTCCCTTGGGGAAAAAAAATAAGGACTTTTCAAGGACTTCTAAGGACTATTTATAGTTTTTTTNTGCATGGTTCATACTCCCTTGGGGAAAAAAAATAAGGACTTTTCAAGGACTTCTAAGGACTATTTATAGTTTTTTTTCTAAGGGCTTATTAGGACAGATAAAAAGTTTTATGACAAAAGTAATCTGTGAATACAACAAAAAATTAANTTTTTTTCTAAGGGCTTATTAGGACAGATAAAAAGTTTTATGACAAAAGTAATCTGTGAATACAACAAAAAATTAACTATATGTACTACATAGGCAAAGTCATACTGTTACAATAAGAAATACTTTGAACTTACCGACTGAAATTCTTTACACCACTATTGTGAATTTTCATAACCATTGATTGAACGGTGAAAGACATTTGGAAGTGTTTCTGATACAATTTACTTAATAGTTTCCACTCAGAAATGTTTTACATACCTTGTAAAAGCAGTATGCAATCATTACATTTTGACACTAGGCCTATTTAACCATATTTAGCACTTCTCTTATTTTAATTTTTAGGTCAATCAGCTCTTGCCTCCTTTCAGATTTCTTTCCCAATTTCATTACACCTTGAAAACAGTCCAACGTTTCTAGAAGATTCTGCCTTTAGTGAAAGACTATCAACAAACATCTCTGATGCAGCAATGTCCTCCTCTATTCCGGGTTATGATAATTACACAGAGTTTTTAACAACGCCTTTTGCTGAATAATGGCATGCAAAATAATAGTCACACAAAGAAACAAATATTATTGAAACTTTAACAGAACACAAAAAGAAATGGAACTAAGGATGTGCAAGAAAGTCACTAGCAAAAACTGAGAACTGTGCAAGATAATGACTTAAGCCTATGTGCCACGATAGAAGGTTCCTTGGAAGATTCCATGCAGGCTTGCATGGCTGGTTCTGTGGATGGTTCCATGGAAGATTTGGCCATCTGCTGGCCATTTTCATGGACTTTTTGTAATTGGTCGGGTGCAATTTTCAATGGAAGGTTTCTTATAAGGTAAAAATTTTTGCCAATCAGAGTGTGTGGTGGAATGTGGTATTGGTGATAGTTGTAATTTTGTTTAGCAAAACAGTGCTAAAATCATTAAACAAGAATAAACAGTAAATGAAAAAACCACAAAAATATGTACTGGTGCTATAATTGCATTGTATGAAAATTATGGAAAATATTTGTTTTTTTTTAACACAAAAGTTCCATTTATCACAACAAAATAATTAGATTTGTGCATTAAGTAAAATCATTAAAAATTCACTCGCCACTTGTGCGGCAACAAATATAATTTGACAGGTTATTCCATAGAACCCTCCTTATCTTGCCCAATCTGATAATGCCACAATCTTGGTATTTTTGTGTACAAGTACATAAGTATTTTGGTATGTGTACTACGACATCCTGAAAACTAGGCTCAGTATTTGTACTAAGAAATTGGTATGTCTAACATTACTGTGGCCCGGCTTACAGAGGAGTCCGATGCATGATGCAATAGGCAAAAGCATAATACGCTACCTGTTTACAAAAAAAAAGGCTTGACACAAAAATTTTATTTGCTGTAATACTATCATTATAGCAATTATCCAAAATTTAATATCTTTGAAGGGTCATGTAAAATATAATGACATTAAAGGCCCATGTAAGTAGATAAATAAGAACTTTTAAGGGCCCTTAAAAACGAAAATAGCAACTTTGGACTTTTTGACGACTTCTAAGGACCGTGCCAACCATGGGAGTGTTCTTTAAGTCTCCTCATTCCAGCATTATGATGTTTTGGTTGAAACTGTCCTTAGTCACGTAGGTGTTGAAAGACCCATACAAACATTTTCCTATTTGGCTGCTGCCTGTCGAGATAATGCTCCATGTAAATTTGTGACATCTCAACTGCAACCCGTGCACCTCCCTGTAAACATGCATCATGTCGGCTAATTCAGCAAATGTGTAGAGCACCATAACCTCACTTGCAAGTGACACTACTCAATCAATTCATCACTGATGACAATTAGGAACTGTGGTCTGCTTTCCAGCTACAGTCCAGCTCGGTTCTAACCCATGCCTGTGAATCCCATTCAGCCTGTATGTACCTGGCCCAGGCAGTGTGTCAAATTAAAATAGAGCACACATCATTTGATGCCTGTAGATTGGTAGGGGGGTATTTATGGACACATGTTCATTATATACAACAATGTTTGTTTCATTGCACTCCACCCCTTAAAATTATGCCCAAAAATTTCTGAATACCCAGTATTGTGCATCAAGCATTACTGAACTCTATAACATTGGCAACTGCCATCTGTACACAGTTCCTTCTCCTATACAATAAACCAGAAAAATTACAAGTATGAAGGTTTTATGTGGCATGCAATGTTTTTCAAAATGGTGCCCTAACAACATTGTACACTGATGTATTTTATATCTGAACCTACAAAACATATCAATTCAAACTTTCAATGGCAATAAAACAAGGAAAATGATATTTTTCCGTGTTATAGCTGGTAACTGCAGTCACAAAGACAATTGTTGATTTAATGGCAACAGGTTTCAGAATTCATCAACTACATATTTTAGCGGAATGGAAACAGCAAGTGATTCCTCAAAATACTGTAAAAGTCAATGAGCTCAGTCTTTGCTGTGACATAGTAGAAGTAGAATTTGGTGGTGCTGAGGTCTGGTGATGACGATGGTATGAGGTGGAGATGGAGCTGGCCACTCAACAGAGCCACATCAACCGATCCAGTGGCCTGGAACTGTTGATACAGCCATGTACACACACTCCATCCTGTAAGAAGAAAACTGGAAATACAGTGTTTCCATTCCGCACCAACGACATGGTCTTCTCAAGAATGAGTCGATAGTGCTCTACTCTCAGGATCCCCTCTATGAAGACCAGACCAATAATAAACATAAAAAATGTGGTACATAAAGCATACTCTACAAGCATTACGGTCATGGATATCACACAGTTGAGGAAACACGCTCCCGTTTATATACAGCATGATTTGTAGGGTTCGAGATACCTCTCTGGCTCAGACTACGGGCGCCTTGGGTGTCGAGGGTTGAAACCTCGGGCAATGCTGCTTCTCCTTTTCTTTGCTCTACCTCTCTCTGCAGCCTTAAGGGCAATGCTTCGTCGGGGGTTATTTGGAGGCTTATTTTACATTTTACTCTGTCTTACCAGAGTGGCTGTTGTCCTCTGCGGCAAGGGAGGGGTAGGAGGTGTCACTTTTCTTACCAGGGGAGAGGTGGGTCTGCGACTGTTTGGGCAGCTGCGATGTAGGTGGTGTCTCGAGGCTGTAGTCCCTCCACCGATTCCAGTCCCCACAGAAAGTGAGGGGGGGGGAGCAGTAATTACTAAAAGATAGGCTAAATGGAATTTAACTAATAAATATGTGTCAGGTTATTGGTTAAACAATGTAGTTTTCATTAGTCGTAAAACAGAGAAACTGCCCGAGTCTGTACCTAGCAGGTTAGGGGCCTTCAGGGCAGGATCAAGTACCAATGTTTCTAGGGGCACACACCCACTGACGATCTTGAAAATGAAGGACGTTAAGCATCGGGCACACAAATACTCAAGACATCCCTTGAGCGACGAACGCCAGCATTTAGATGAATGTGGCTCCTGCTCTGGTTGCTCCAGCGGTAGGTTGAGGTGAGGTCTGCTGGGTGGCCCTTCACTGGCTCTCGGCTAGGTTTCGTTGGCATGGCGGTCATAGCTAGTGGCTTCCTCCGGTGTTTGAACCCTTTGGCGGCAGTTGTGTTCTCAGCTGGAGTCTTCCTTCGGGGCTGGATCTCTTCAGCAGCATGGAGGTCTCAGCTGGTGGCTTCCTTTGGCTCTCTGACTCTTCGGTGCTCACGGCAGGGCTGGAACATGGACTCCAGTAGGCGACCTCTCCCTTGCGATCGCCAGCATCAACTGACGTTTGGACGGCGCATCGCTGCATATATCTTTGCATCGAGCTTCGCGCGCCACCATTACGAGTGCTGAGTGCAATCCCTTGCTTACTCTGCCACCGCATGGGCATACATGCTAGCTGCCGGGCCGTCCGGCCTCGCGGCTATGCGGCTTGCGAGGCTGCTAGGTTGCGGCGGGTTGCATCGATGCCCGCTCAGGCACGGAATACACGGACTTGTGTGCTATTCTCTTGTCGGAAATACTGGTTTGCGATGGCAGGGGTATGACAGCGGCTCTTTAGAATAAAAACAATACACGACACGTGTCACAGTGTGAGAGTGAGGAGATTTGGGTGGCTCTTAACATAGAGGTCTTGAGAGCCGATGAGGGTGAAGCGAGGCGAGTATGGAGCAGTGCCAAAATGCATGGGCAGGGGAAACTGGAGATTCCTGAGAAAATCTGCAGACCAGCAGCATCATCCGTGACTATTTCCGCATGCCAAAATTTGGGAACCCCACCGGAAATCGAACCCGGTTCACCTTGGTGGGAGGAGAGTAGTCTGACCCCTACACCACATCGGCCCCATGGATACCCTACAAGTAGCCATTTTGTATAAAAAGGATTATCATGGACAGAATGCATCCATGGTGCATGGATTTGTTTACAAAACATTTGCTACAAAAAATAAAATACTTTGGAAGTTAAACAAAACAAAATGTTGGGTGGAAAATAAATGCTTCCATGTTCCATATATCAATAATGGTGATGGCCATTCGTTAGAGAAAATTTCATCGTTTAAAATCTTGGTACATGGAGTTGGATAGTTCTGAGTCAAAGTAAGGTTATGGAGCATCATTTTAATCTATAAAAAGTCAGCATTTTGAATTAAATTAATGTTTCTTTTAAGTTCGTATTAATTTTATTTGATTTTATTCCAGAGATGATTAAAACACAGACTCTGCAAAATTTTGGGCTACTTGAGGTTTTTAATATTTTTTAGTGACAAGGAGTGATTAAGTATATGCTTCTCTGGTATAATTTTATTCATTTATATCAAATGAAATCAATTTTCTGTTTAAAAACATGCTAGTTTTATGTCAAAGATGATTAAACATGAGCTTCATGCAAACAATGCATTTAAAATATAACTTAAAGTTTTTAGAGGTCAAAATTAGTTGGTTTTGATTTTGAGACAGTAGCGATTTTGCAACAATATTCCTGGGAACCGTGGAACATCGAAAAATCGAGGCTCTAATGTAATTACTCATTTATTGGCTCTGATGCTACATAACACACACTAAAAAAAACACACTATTGTTAATGTTACATTTTACAAATTAGTTTTGAAAATGTTGCAGTTCAAATTTAAATAAAGACATTTGAGTCATAGTTAACCATTTTAACTCAATTTTATTTTTAGTTGAAGCTATAAACTTAATCAAATACTGCATCTCTCTTCCAAAAAAATTTTTCAAGGATATTTCCTATAAATTAAAATAATTTGCTTGTCATATGGCTGCTTCACAGTAGTATACTACTCTTCAAAGCCTACACTGTCTTGTGACAAATGTATACTTTAAAATATGTTTGATACCGAAGAAGCAAAAGTTTTAACTGAGCTCAACTGTTATTTTAAAAGAATATGTAACTTACAGTAGAGACAAATTTCGGTACAATTATAATTTGGGCTTCCATGGAGGTCAGTAATTCCAGTGGGGGTACTTATAACCACAGTGGGGATCTGGACCCCCACAACACCGACGGATTCTACGCCCATGTGATTAAGAGATCTAAGAAGGTGTGTGTCGGTGGTGTGTGAGGCTCTCAAATTTACAAACACAATTTGCTTCTGATAAAAATATAGAAATCCATACACCATGAAACTTGAAAAACAGAATGAGCATACACTTTGAAGAGTATATAACCAGGAAGAGAGGTAAGGCAAGTAACATTAACCTTGCAAACAAGTACCAAAGAGCTATGAAGATAAAAAACAAACTAAATGATGTTATGAAATTTTATGATAAAATCAGCCAATCTCAACTATAACATTAAATTGACAGTGGATGTTGCTGACACAGATGATAGGCTTTTTTAAACACTATGCAATTCAAAAAAGGCACTTTTACTCATTTTAGAATTATATTAATTTTATTTATTTTAACATGCTTTCAATATAGTCATGATTTCAATTTGTTAGTCTTAAAAATACTTAAAATGTGTACGTGTGTGTAGTAGCACATTTAAGGAGGGCACACGGGCACATGCCCATGTGCCCTCCCAGAAGAACATAAAATAAACTACCTAAAATTATGCATTTTTTGAACAATATAATAAACAGAGAGGAAATGCTACATTAGGAGCATATTCTCCAACAAAAAAAAAGTCAACCCAGTACATGTGCACCATCCATGATTTATCAGAACAACTTCTCAACATCATGCGGTGAGCCTACTTTTGGAATGTAGGTGTTTGCTAAAAGCAGTACTGATGGTGGCGCCTTTTTATTTCTCAGCCTCGACCACCACCATGAAAAGAGCTAAAATTGCTGTTCGCTTTCCCGCTCCTATCTCCCAATATCAGTGTTTCCCCCTATATTCCATTCTTCTCTTGTCCATGGACAGTCAAATATGTTTGCATACTAGCATTAGATCTTTTATTTGTTAATGTGTGCAAATATGAGACATGTTGTTAAATTAATGTTAAAATGAACAGAAAAAGACAAATGGGATAGACAAATTGTTTTCTAAGAAAAAACCTCGTGCATTTAAAAAAATTAATGGCCGGTTTCACCAACACAGAATATACTTGTGGCAGACTAGAGAGACGCAATTCTAAGTGAAATCGTAAGTTAAAAAAAAAAAGTTATTTCACAATCACAATGATGATTCCTATAATGACAACTCATGTAGGGCTGCTTAAGGAAACAAGTAGTACAGATATGGCTTTTAAAAAAAAAAAAAAAAAAAAAAACCCATGCCCTAAAAGTCAGAAACAAGATTATGTGGAAAGCATGATGCTGTGTTAATATTTATGGTCACACTACCTTGTCTTCCCACAGTCTTGGAAACCATTTCTCAGTCATCTGAAGGAAGAGGAAGCAATGCATTTTCATTCCTTCACTCTATATAATCATCGGAGTTCCTCATCAGTGTGCTGGCTGACTTTTGGGACTAAGTTCAGAAGTTACAGGAACAGTAAAAGGGTCTACTAGAAGCAATGCAACTTGTGGAAGTAACAGTAGCAAAACTCAAAGAGCAACGTAACAAAAGTATTTTCTCATGGAAACATTTATTCAAAAAATTTGAAGAGTTAACAGTGTAAAGGGAGGCATGCATCAATAACATGAGAACAACCATGCTGCAGAAAGAAGATGCAACTTTAATTAAAAACCAGTTGTAGTCTATTGCAGCATACCTTCTTTCTATGGACTACGTTCTCAATTATCATTCGGTCAGATTTCCAAAATAACAGCTGGTAAGAGTTGGACAGATTCAAAAGCTGCTCTCACCAGTTTTTTGATGCAGACATGCATATAACACAATAAATCTTGTCTAAGTCTCCTGCAGAAGTCTACAAAGTGACTTCTGCATTTCCAAACTTTAGAGATCAGTTTTAACTCTAATGTGAATTACCCATCACAAAAAGCAAAGTGGAGCACTATTTTTTAATATTGCATCACCTGAAAAGTTATCTACGAAGTACAATGATGAAATATCACAAAAAATGGGTTCGCTTTGCTGTAAATCCTTCAGGACATCGTGTCTGCAGGGAAGCCCGAAGAATTTCTGAACATACTTGCTAGGAAGCACAAAATAAAAATTTTTTTTAAATTTCTTTTGAAATAAAAACAGAATCATGAATATTCATGTTTCATTTTTAAATGTGCTCATTTTCTTAGGAGTCAGTGAGAGCTACAATAACTTTATACTTTTATTTCAGTTATGAATATTTATACTACCACAGTCATTAAGTTCGTGGACTGACTGGTGCCTAGAGGGGAGGCAGCCATGCATCACGAGAGGGACGAGGAGAGGGTTGAAGAGGGAAGGGGGCGAAAGAGGGAGGGAGACACACATACACTCTTTCTCTCTGTACCTTTGCAAGCCACTTATGCAGTCGTTCACGAACACCTGGGGAACCTTGGTTGGTGGTACTGCAAATGTGGGAAGGGACTAGAACCAAGATAGTGTGTTGGCACTGGTGTGGGAAGGGGTAGATGGTAGTTGCAGGTGCTGCCAGAAGCAGAGGTGTTATAGGTGGTGCCACAACTTGTGACAGTGGCAAGACAAAGCCAGTTGTAGTTGGCGCCGTAAGTGGGACTGGTGGGGCTCATTGAATGCCCCTGGGTGCAGCGCAGTGGAGTTTGCCAGTTGTGCAAGATGCTGATGAAACTGGCTGACTGCATGCCCAAGGGGGCATGGCAACACCAGCTGTGATGCAGGTGCACGCTGCACACAGTGGAAGTGGCCAACTGATAGGTCCAACCACTCTTCAGGTGTTAACACTGTCAGTGTGTTAGGTATCTGCAAGTATTACATGCCACTGTGTTTGTTGAATTGTAGCACTCGTCCTGATGACAGTGTTCTCGTGGAGCGGAGATATTTGGACGGCTCTTAACCTTGATGTCTTGAGTTGGAGGGCTCTAACATTGATGTCTTGAGAGCCGATGAGGATGAAGCGAGATGAGTATGGAGCAGCACTGGAATGCAAGGGTGGGGGAAATGGGAGATCCTCAATAAAACCCGCCGACCAGCAGCATCGTTTGCACTATCCCCACATTTGAAAATCTGGCAGCGACCCTGACGGGAACCAAACCCGGTTCGCCTAGGTGGGAGACTAGTAATCTGACCACTATACCCTCACAGCCCTTGACAGTGTTTTGATGTCAGGACTCCCCCTGAAAGGAGGTCAGTGGCTCATCTTGTGTGCACAGGAACCAACTTATGTGCACAGATGGCCCACAGAATTCTTCCATCTCTGTCCTGTGGCATACATTCACTTCCGGTCAGGCACTTGTCATGGGATAATTGTTAGCAATTAGCACACTTGAGTATTGAAGGTCTTGTGCTCTGGCACAAGTTTGTTTTGCACAGAGTCGTTCCTCAAAATTTTGCCTAGTTATGGACTAAAACTGTACTGGCTCAATGTTCAGGAGACAGTTGCACAGCCGACTGTTCACAAAAGGGATGACAGTTCCCTGGACTGTGTATGGTCTTGTGCAGTTGGGAGACAACGTGTCTCCTCGCTGGAAGAAGTACTACTCCACACCTGGCGCAACGGTTCTAACTGTTTTAAATGGGCTGGATTCAAGCGGGGGTTCTACGCACTTTAGGCATAATGAATTAGGTTTACCATTAATAGTGCACTATTCTGTGCTTACACCCCACCTGTCCTCACCAATGCATGGGTACAGAAGCACGTGCTGCCATTCTCACAGCTGTTTCCCCTGCCGAAGTTGACAAACCTGCTTGACTCATGGCTGCCTCTCCTGAACGCACGCTTAGAAGAAGGGTAGCCCGAACTAGTTAAGACAGAGGGATGGCTGCACCACACACATGCACATGCACACCTTGCTCGGTGCTTCCTCATAGGAGCTGTGTTAAGAAGGTTGTTGTGTGGGGGGGGGAGGGGAGTACAAGATATTCACATACCCGTGGCTTGGTCGACCTCATCCTCTTGGAGTGAGGGTGGGGGTGCACCCGGCAGACATGTTCTGCCTGCAGCGCAAACTGGCAGTGATCCCCTCGATTTTCCTCCACCCAAGCACAATGGTGGTGGTGACATCACACAGTGTTGTTCCTTTTTGCTGGCTGGAGAGGCATCATGGTGTTGTGTGTGCAGGAATTTATAAGGTTGGTAGGCTGATAAAGTTCTAATTTTGGTACATTTTTTAAATGTACCAAAATTAATAATAATGTGAACAATAAAAATGTGAAAACTAAATGATACATTGGAAATACATGACACAATAAAAGATAGGAAAATACGTGGATCCTTGAACATTGCAGAACATGGATTTGTTGCAGAGAATACAAGGATACTTGAGCACCCTATAATGCAAATTAGCACATGGGTACACTGGAATGTCACGAGACGTAAAGCACACACACAAACATTTACGAGAATTACAATGGCATGAACAATTACAAGTTAGGACAAGGACTTCACGAAAGCCATTTGATGTGGAGGGGTTTCTCCATGGAGGTGGTTGTGCTGGGTATCTTAACATTCAAAAGTGAAAGAGAGGTAGGAAAAGGGATTTTCCCAGGGTGCCATAACTCAAGAGAGCATGAGTTAGTGAGGGGTCATGTGCCAATAGCCCTGTGGAGACCCTAAGAGGTCCTCAGTGATGACTGCTGTGATGATGCAACATAATTGGCCTACCTATTTGAGCTGTTAGCCTTCCCAAAACACCAGTAAAACCATATGTGACCAGAGCATGAAATAAATATGTACGTTGTAATGACGCAATATATTTTATCAGGAGTTCGTTAATCGTGGTAGTTCGTTTATCGGGTATATGTTTGCTTTTCAAAATCTTAGCTTTGTTATACTTCAGCATTAGAAGATAGAAGCTTTCCGAACTGCGTCGACAGTTTTTGTTCTAGAAGGTTTGATTATCTTTTAGGACGACGCAGTTTGGATAGCGTAGGAAGAGGGTGCTTAGCCAATGTCATGCCCTTATTTGGTTATGTTTGATACTCTGTGAAGGAGGAGGGGGGGGGTGGATACACACGCAGCGACTAATACTCAGTGTGCATATCGCCGGACAGCAGTCGATAACCAGCAGAAGAAAACCAGCACTCTTTGAGGTCGCGTTGGACGTGGCAAGTAGCCCCCACACCAGTGACTTTATTCTGCTCATTTATTTCTCCGCCAGCGTGGGAGGTTGCTACCTGTATTTCTTCTGGTGAGCCAAGATTTCAAGACGAAAAATAATCAATAAACCACTGCGGCGCTCCTAATTCTTTCTGTTTATCTGTGAAACCTGTTTGTACTCGGCATATCTGATTGTATGTGAACTATTTCATGTGACTGATAAATAAAAGTACAGGAACAAATAAACCAGAACTTGACTTTATTTTCATTGGTGCCTTTTTAGAGTTTCATGTTTCTCCGATTGAGCTAACCGAGTTGTAAATTCCATTCGTCAATCCTTGACGCTGCATCATTACAAGGTGTAGGGATTACTACATTTAATGTAATAATTCATCACATTAGTTACACATTGACACAACAACATTAAGCGAACCCGGTGCTAAGCTTGCCAACGAAGGGTTTCTAGCATAGTAGCTTGACAAAATTCATGTTAAATTCCTGTACACATGTATAAAAATATAAGTACTACACAAACATTTAATAATTCACAAACATCAAAGTATTGTTTTCAATCCATGGTGCCAGATTCACAAATTTTTTAAATTCAAAATAATATTTATTTCCAAATTAAAAATTTTAAAAAAAATATATGAGCGAAATCATAAAGATTAAAATATTACATGCTTTGCTGTCAAAACATAACCTCTTTTCATAGTCTTTATTAATAGCAGCTTTGGTGACTACAATGATTTTAAACAATTTGTGGATGAAATATCTGAAGATAATAAAAATGCTCATGTACGAGAACCTAATTCCTTTAAATGTTACACATTTAAAATACAAGGGAAGATACAGGTAAAAAAAAAAAAAAAAAAAAAAAACCGTTAAGTTTTCAGATAAAACAATTACAGAGCAAAAAAAAAACTTATGAAAACCAACACACTATTTAATAATACATATGCAGTGAAACGTTCCATACATTGATGCTGCTTGATTGCTACGCCTACAAAAAATTTCTAAGTGAAACACAAATTAGCAGTATTTTGATAACTTTTTAGCTTCGAAACTAAAAATGCAAATCAATAAATCAGACCATAATCTTTAAGAATACAAATTTATGTCACTTTATTATTTCATTTATAAACACTACAAACAAGAAATTGCCCAAACAAGCTAGGCTAGCACAGAATGTGAGTGCATCCTGAGTACTGGAATTAAGTTATGTTACAAGAATAGACAAACCATTAACATCCCATATAATTTGTATTGGTTAGGATTATTCATTGATAGTGAAACATACTTATGAACGGAGTTTGTGTAATTTATCATTTCAGTTAGGGGTCATGTCTGTGAATGCTGTTAGCATTACATAAAACTAATGCCCCAGGTACAACTGCTATAAGTACATCACTAATATGAATTATTCTTGAGTTCAACCGCACTGTAATTAAAAGTTAAAAATTTACAATTCCAGACAACGATAAACACACACCTAATCACAGTTTACAGCTATGTTCTTTTGTTTACTTCTTAACTTTACAAATAACAAAGTTTCTGAATGTTTTGAAGTAATGTTAGTTGCAAAAACTGGAACAACACTATCTCCATATTTTAAAAACGTCTTGGTTTAATGAAAAATATTTGCTTTCATTCAAAATGAGCAAAGAACAATGCCAACAATTTCTGCAGCACTAAAATAGCAGCATGGCATGCTAGAGAGTTTAATGTTTTTGTGTTCTGACTAAACCATACAAAATCCTAATACAATTTTATGAAAAACCAAACTCAAAACAATTTTGAACATGGCCTCAATTAATTTTCCCACTCTCATTTGTATTGCTACCTAAATTATGTACTTACGGCTATTAAACACACAACTCTTTCTTCTGTAGAATCCATGCTTAAAAATGCTTTTGTTGGCATAAACAACATTTCAATAAACCCTTCAGATTTCAAAATACGCTTAAGAGGTTATCTGTTAATATAAACAAATTACACAAACAGGAAACTGCAAACGAGTCAAAGTTTCAGGAGACTAAGAAAAATGGATAGTTGAAAAGGAAAGTATGTCTCTGAGATTACAACAATATTTATATTATTGATCACTTCCACGTTTATGCAGCCAGAACAGCAATGTACACATGTAGTTCAAAATCTCACCACAGTGAGAGGTAAAGTTACGTCTACAGTTCTCTAGGAGACATTCTTCTAACACATGAATACATCTATGGTGTGTGGCTGCTTGTAAATTAACAACACATAAAATCATACATGTGAATGGACAAGAGAAAATATCAGTGATATTTGGATGAAATAAGTCAATCTATTTAAAGTTTCTAAAATCAGTGAAAATGGTTAAAATCCATAAAAAACGGTAGCCCTCTATGGTATTAAATCCAGACACATGAAAATATTCATGTACAATTCCCGGGCGCAAAAATTTCTGTACAATTTCCAGTTTTTCCAAATACTAGACTCGCTATGTCCCAAGCAAGGGCCACGGGAAGGCAAAGTGGTTCCTGGATATTTAACTACTGAAACTAAATGATAAGTGTTGACTGTAAAATTAAGAACATATATGCACAGCCGCTTTATTTTCTTAATAAAAAAGATTGTATCAAACTTTCCTTTTGGGGATGGATGTGTGACTACATCATTGGATGAGTTCAAGTCTGCAAAAGGGTTGAGGGCAGCCATGCCTAATATAAAGAAATTACTTATGTTTGTTGGCTGATGGACCTGGGGCCCTTTGCGCTTGGAGGCTAATAAATAAAACTTGATTTCACCTATGGTCACATATTATTTCCACTCTACCCCACTACACTAGCCCCGTTGAACACGCCATAAGCGATGCTGGGTGTTCGGACATAATATGTTTTGATATGCACACAGCATGCTTGAGCTTCTGATGGTGGTAGCAATAGGGGTTAGGGACACCATATCAGGTCGCTTGCTATTCAGCCCCAGAAGTTAACCCATTGGTGCAAACAAAGTGAGATAACCATTGTGGCATTTTAAAACATGTCAATGATATTGTTATTACACTGTTCTACTGTTTTTTTTAATACTTAAGAACCTAAATTCAATATTTTAGTTTGTGAAAAAAATTGTGAATAATATTGTTATTAATTGTCTTGTTTACTTTCATTAATGCAGTAAATAGTAGTTTTAATCTCCATTTGAACAACCTAAGATTTATTTGCTTATTAACTGAGCTTTATTTTTCCTATATTTATTTATGACATAACTTATTATGGTAAATGTTTTCTATATTTTGATTTAATTATTTATCAGAGCTTGTAGGGGAAATTAATTATGTATTTCAGTTAATTTAAGCTTTGTTTGTCATTATTTTACAGTTTAAATATTTTTCTTGCTACTTTGGTTTTAATTCATATTTGGTCTGTACTTTGAAAGTTATGTTAGTCGCCTGCAGATTCATGTTCCATGTTATTGTCTCTTTACTGGCCAGATGTGCATTGCAGCACTGTGAATTCTTCCATTTGTTGCCGTCTGAGGTTTCCCTCCCACTTCCTCCCTACAGCTGCAGTTATGGTAATTTTCTTACAATACCCAGGCAGTTAGCACGTGATTTTACCAAAAAAATTGGGTTTTGTTTATGTGGTATTTCCCTCCACCTCTGTGTGTCTGAGCATAATTTGTCTCTTCTGGACAGTCTGCAACATCTATTGTTGAAAATCTAACCTTTTTGTTCGTCTTTTGTTTGGCACTTCCGCATTACTCACGTAACATTGTTAAATTTCTTTTCACCTCACCATGTTGCCAGCATATTGTGCTTTGGCCATGATGGCTTTATCGGCACCAAGTGCCAATTGTAAATTGTAGTACTTTTGCCATCATGTAGTCAGTAGTAGTACACTTAGAAGGAATTACAGGTTATGCGACTTCTTGAAATTAATTTTCGGGTGATAAAGTGTTCACCATGTTAAGTCTTCAGTTGGATTTTATTCTGTTTACTCTTTGTGCTGAGTAAGACTGTAGTTGCTTCGTTTGTTCTCCATCACGCACAATGCATTCAACCTTTTATTAATTTTGCAGTTGTTTATGTGTTAATAGTGAGGGGGTTCCCAGACCCAGCCCACCAATACCTTGTGGTTTACGGGTCCCGGCACCTCTGAGTTTCCCAGCTTCTGCTTCCTGATGTGCGGGTATGCACAACTCTTTCAGAGTTCTCTTCACTGGCAGAACTGTGTGCTCCCACCTCCAATTCCCCAGTCTCCAGGGAGATGTGTGTGAATCAACTTCCGCATCCCTGGCTCTCAACTGCAGTGTGCTAGCTAGCCGTCCGGACAGCTAAGTCACGATGGAACTTTTTCTATGAAATATTTCTTGAAAGTTAAATTATCATGCACATCAATTTTAATACAAATGTTACAGACATTTAAAACTATGGTTTTCAAATTATGTTATAATTGTACCTAATTTATTTAATTTACCCTCTGTTTGAGGTACCCCTTTTAAGCAGTGAATATACTTTAATATTGTTTAAAATAAATTATAATTTTAAAAAAATTGTAATTTTAAGAAGATTAATTAATCTCTTTCGTATTCTGACAAAAGGCTAGTCAATTTTGTGTCATAAAAGTGTAGAGTTAAGAGATTTGGGCAGCTCTTAACATTGAGATGTCGAGAGCCGATGAAGGTGAAGCAAGGTGAGCATGGAGCAGCACCAGAAACTAACTAAGAACGCATAGGCCTAGAGGAAAATAAATAAATACGATACTTGTGGTTGTGCATTTAAAAATCTTTTGTTTGCATTTATTCATTTTTTCTTTTCTTCCAAAACGTAAATATTATGGATTAAAATCTTTAACAAATAACTATTTATAAAGTGAATAACTCGCAAATTAATTGAGACAAGTCATCAATAAAACTTGAATTATAAGTTTTGCAGCTTAAAAGTTCTTTAAAATTCTTTCATGACACATGGGGCCATGGTGGTGTAGTAGTCAGACTACTGACCTCCCACCAATACACTGCTACCTTGTCGACTAACCTCTCAACTGCGACAATGTGTCGAGGAGTTCTGCTATTGACTGTGGCAGTGCAAATGGTTGCGAGAGAGCGTGGCAGCATGGGCCATGTCAATATGAACTATTACCCAAATTACTAATGAAAAAGTCTATAACTGTTTATTTAGTGTTCACACTGGGTAGTACCAGCATACAAAGTCTGTTTGGCATCTGTTTGTTGCAAATTAGGCAGGAATCAGTTAAGTAGTTCCTCGGATGGGAAATGGTGGCTGTATTAAAACATAAAGCATACTGAATACATGTGTAAGGTACTGTCAGCACACCCAGTTTGGTTCATGTTGGTCACAAAGTTCATGATATGTAATATACAATACTCACATATTTGATTATCTGCCATTATATATAGTTCCTGATGGGTAGATCTGATATATATATACACAGTGAAATCCAGATATTTCGCATATCGATTATTCGTATATCCTGCTAATTCGTACAAATTTGCCGGTCCCTTGAGAAAATCCCTTTAATTCGTAAAAAAAAACAATGCATTCCGGTCCCCTCGATAATACGTATTTATTTTGGTGCTCTAGCTCAATTAAAACTTCTTTTAATTCTTATTTACAACTTAAAAATCTCGTTAACTCGTAATGTTTTTAACCCTAGACTGTACACCAGATCTAGATTTATGCAATTCGGGCAGGGTAAAAAATACCGGAAGGGTGCTGAGGGATGTAGGAGGGTATGAAGGGCAGGTAATGACACTGAGTAGACTGTGAGGCGTTGTGTCTGTGATTCTCAGAACTAAGAGGCGCCTTGCTATCCGGTCTACGGTTATGAGAGGGTAGGAAGGAGCAGAGCGAGTGAAAAGTTAGTCAGTTCGGTCTTATCCATGCCTACGAAAAGAGCTAATAAGTGTCTTTCCATTAGAGAAAAAAAAGAAATCATTACCGCCATGGCCAGTGGTGATAAACAAATTGACGTGTCCAAACGTGATAACGTTCCTCCTTCCACAATAACATCAATTCTGAAGAACAAGGACAAGATCGCCTCCCAGACATTTGTAAAGTAAAGTGCTTTAAGACGGGGGAGTATCCACAACTAGAAGAGAATTTAAAAAAGTGGTTTGCGCAAGCACGGAATTCGAATGTACCAGTTGGAGGGAACATTTTAAGAGAAAAAGTAAAAGTTTTCGCAGAAAAAATTGGAATTAAAGACTTTCGTGCAAGTAATGGTTGGTTTGATAGGTTTAAAAATAGGCACAGCATAAAATTGAAGAAGCTTAGTGGGGAAAGTGCCAGTGTATTGGCCGACGTTTGTTCTGAGTGGAAATACGAATTGGGAGAAATAATTGATTCTTATGAGCCCAGCAACATTTTTAATGCCGATGAGACGGGGTTATTTTATAATTGTCTCCCCGGCCGATCAATGTGTTTTAGGGAAGAAAAGTTTAATGGTGGAAAAAAATAGTAAAGAGAGTGTAACCATATTGTTGAATGCCAACATGGATGGATCTGAGATAGGCAAATCAGCCAAACCAAGATGTTTTAAAAACATAAAAACTTTTCCGATGACCTATCGTGCAAACAAAAAAGCGTGGATGACGGGCAAATTATTCAAGGAATGGATACGATCAGTGAATGCTGATATGGAGAAAAGGCAGCGAAAAATTCTACTTTTCATAGATAATTGTACAGCCCACAACAATACCCCACCGCTCAGTCATGTTAATGTTGTGTTTTTGCCTGCCAACACTACTTCTAAGCTGCAGCCTCTAGACCAGGGCATAATTAAAACGTTCAAAACCTTTTACCGCAAGGAAGTAGTGATGCAACTCCTTGATAGCATCGAGGATGGGGAGGATCATAAAATCACCTTATTTTCAGCCATGAACATTGCTCACAAGGCATGGCAAAGTGTTAGCGAAAACACAATAAAAAACTGGTTTCGTGATGTGGATTCACGAATGTGGAACTTTCATCAGCAGTTACTGAACAAGACTTAGAATGCCCTGTGAATTGGAATCGTCTTCCTCAAAATGAAGAAAATTGTATAACGTTTGATGATTTCATCCATTTTGACGATGGCCTAGCGGTAGCGGGGATTCTAACTGATGATGAAATTTTTGCTCCATCTCAGGACATTGATGGTGAAGGTGATGACGAAGATGATGTGCTGACAATTACACCCAAAGTGGCTAAACAATACATCAACAACATGCGCCATTCTTAGCGAAATCAGACGTTGGCAATGAAGTATTTTCTGCTTTGAACATGCTTGGCAAAGTCATCGACAATACCCGTCTGCAAGGTTTGCACCAAAAGAAAATTACAGATTTTTTTAAACGTAAATTTTTAATGTGTTTTTTATTGATGTAATTATTGATTTATGTGTACAGTACATATGTATACATAATATGTAGCCATGCGATAATCATTACATTTTAATGCAAATTTGCATTAATTTCGTTATTATATATTTTTCTGTTTTTGCTCCAGATTATTGGTAATCCCGCTAATTTGAATATCTCGATAATTCATATTTAACATTCAGTCCCTTGACAATACGAATTATCAGGATTCTACNTTCCTGTTCTCAGGAAGTGAAACTGTCATGTGGACTGAAGCTGATGATGCCAAACAACGCCAAGTAAATCCTACCTGCCTCATTGTAAGCCATGATGCAACCTAAGTTAACCTGAACTATAATTTTGTGATGACAAGAACTGTTCAAAATTTCTGCCCGAGTTTAAACTGCATGTTCTAGAGTAGTAGCTGTTACCCCAGGCACTCTCTCCTTATCCTCTTCTCCTCCTGCCCCTTAGCACCTGTGCGGTAACTCAATCGTTTGGCCAGCGGTCATGTCGACCCAGAGGCTTCATTCACTCTTTGCTAGCTCTCCGGACCAGCATATAGTTGTCTAGCTGCTTACTTATCTGTTGTGTGAGGTAACTGGGGAGGCAGGCGCCATGGGATGTAGTAAGTATTGTGTAGTGTTTTCTAAATTCTGTTTCTGTCCACCTGTCATGGAAATTCTGTTCAGCTTTAACGACATGTAGGATTATATTGTGTGTATTGTATGACTGATGGTTACCTCTCCCAGTTGTTTGTTTTATTCTGTCGTGTACCTTGCCAATTTAAATTTATTATATCATAATTTATTATTGAAGAATAACTCCCTGCACCATATGGCATTTGCAACCTATGATTCTGAGTCATGTTTCATGACATTTCAGGTGTCTGCATTTATGTATATCGTAGTCGTGAAACTTGTCCATTTTGACTTCATGCTTGTCTGGCTGCTTCGCAGCACTTTAATGCTTGCTTCTCTTCTAGGCTCATCATAGGGCATTTGTGTTATGTATCCATTCTGTTTTTGTATCTTTTGTAGGTTAAGAATGTCAGTTCCCTATTTAACAAAGTGTTAAAGTAATTGTGCAGTTTAATTGGGACTTAAATTCCAAAATGACTACTTGGGGTGTGCCCTATGAATAATCACAATTGCTTAACCTAGTTGCTATTAAAGAGTGATAGTATCATGTTTCTTGTTTACCTTGTGTCAGCAGTTCTATGTGAGCAATACCTATGCATAAACATAACTGTACTGGTTTTCTAAATAATGTCAAACTCGTAATTTGAATACTTTCACTGGAATATAACATGATCTTAGTTAAACTCCTTGTTAGCTTGCATATTAACCCAATGTCATTAATTGGGTATGTTGACCCATGTTTAACATATATTATATTTCCTTTTCTTTTTCATTCTGTTGCCATGATTTTCATGTGCTAACATCACAAACTTAGATAAATACCCGGTGTTGCGGCCTTTGAAACCCCAATAAATAGGCTATTAGGTAGCAGCATGTAGGACAAGGCACACATCAATCCTGAACAAACCACAATCCAATGGCATTGATATTTACAGCAAAACCCCTTATTTATATTTTTCAGGGGATTAGAGTGAAAGTGTCAAAAGCAGAAAAGTGCAAATTGAGGGAAAGCATTAAAATTACCCAGTTACTGTGTTTCTTGTATTCTTTTTTCTCATCTTTTATTTACACTTCATATGGACAAAATTAAACTGAAATAATATTATTATAATATTTAAGCAATGCAATTATAAGTCACATTAGGTCACAAAATATTACGTGGCTAGCCTATTTTTTACTGATGAACATGTAAGGATTCAGCTTCAAAAATTCTACATAAAAGATTTAAAGTTTATTTCTTATGAAAATAATCCTAAATCTTATTCTGTTTGCTTCTGTGATTGTTAAGTGACATGATTTGCTTCTCCAAGATGTACAGATTATCAAAGGAACAATGTTGTCTAACTGCTTAAACTTATCTATCCACCCATTTCAGTCAGTTGACGTGGTCGAGGTTACCCAGGGCTGGTTAGTGTTGGATTGCCCGGTGCCATAAGTCAGTGGAGAGTTAATGACGGCCATTCAGCGGGGTGACCACAGTGCCATTTCGCCAACACGGCAGATGTCTCTAAATCAACTGCTCACGAGTGTATAAGCAGATAACATTTAAGTAGTTGCTATAGGCATAAACATTGTTCATGGTTAAAAATACTTAACTCTCGTACATCCAATAATCACCATCACACACTGAACCAACTAAGTGCTGTGGAACTTGGCCAACAAGGGCCATTTCATTAGAACATGGCTTCCATCTGTCATGCTTAAAGGACACACATTGAAATTTTTTTACACCAGCAGTAGAAACATAAATTTATTACAACTTTGTTACATTAACTCCGTAGGTTTAAAGTACATTTACAAACTTGGGCTGATAACTAAATATTTTACACTGGAAGGAAAAAATAAATATGCAATCCAGCAATGTACCCTTTAGCCAATATTGCCAACTTACTAGCTATCGCATCAGAGTATATAACATTGAACATTTAAAGCTCATCTTGACTGCGGGTCACTAATCTAAACATTATTTATAAGTAAAAAATTTGATAAAATCAAAAACATTGTAATATTATTCACTTGCTACAAACACTGGAAAACTTATGTAAAACCCAATGAAGTCCAGCAAAAAAAAAAACCCACACTGCCTGTAAAAGTTTTTTCCTCTGTACCAGAAAGAAAAATTATAACTTCAACAGGGTTTCAGAAAATTGTGAGCTTACTGTGAGTGGACTATATTGAACTGTTCAGATACACTGGTGGGACTTGACAAGAGTTCTTGATGGTAGATGACCGGTTTATTACTGCATATTTAGATAACATGATAGTGTGGTGACGGTTTTTGGGGGAGCACCTCCTTACACTGGTCATTGATAAGCTTGAAATGCATGGCCTAATGTGCATCCCTCAAAAGTACCATATCAGCATGACCAAGTGATGTATGTGGACCATGTAGTGAATGCAGAGGGTAACTGGACTTCACTGAACAACTTCAGCTAATATAGTAAAAATACTGCCCTATACATGCAAACAACTGCAAAGGTTTGTGGGCCTCATGAATTGGCTGCAAAACTACATCCCAGACTTTGCCACTATAATGGCTCCCTGCACCCACTTACTTTTGCCTAAATTTTGGTTCTGCTGGGTGGATGCGGCCCATCTAGCATTCAGTGAACTAGAGCACATTTTCTGCCAGTCTCACATGCTAGCCTTCTAAGACTGTACTCATAGATGTAGACAGATCCAAGGAAAGATGTTCTGGGTGCCATCAGATGGGCAACAGTGGCAAGTGGCTCATTGACTACGTGAGTGCTAAGCTAGGGGAGGTGAAGAGGAACTGCAATGTCATTGAGGAGTGCCTGAGAGTTGTGTGGGTGCTGAAGTCCTACTGCCCCCTGCTCATAGGGGAGTGAGTTTACCTTGAGGATGGCCAAACCTGGTCTGGCTTAAGAATGTGCAAGGCAAAAAAATATAATTTAATCACTGGCACACTAAACCTTGGACTTCATGGTGGAGCACATCCCAGGGAATGCAATGAATTGGCCAACAAACTTATGACACCACACTCCAGACCACAAAGCACAAAACTGATTAAGACTAAATCCTTCCCCCATCCTGGCCTCAGGAGCATGTAGAGGAAATGCCCCACCAACCTGGAAAAGTGACATACGCTTTGACCCAAGTATAGACCTGGACCACACATCTGATAACTGTGGCAGGCAATCTTCAGAGCCTTGAGGGAGGATAACTTTGAGCTAAAATAAGAGCATGGCTGACAGCAAACATGGACTACTACAGACTAATCAATGGAGTCTTACAATGACAACAATGCACCATGAAATTATTTGTACAGTGACCGACATGTCTGGCCATTTACTGGCTGCACCATGATGACTCACTGGTAGACCATGCCAGTGTCGACGAGATGAACCAGGCTATAGGAGATCACTTTTACTGGCCCGGCATAAACAGAGATATTCCGGACTATCTGTGCACGTGCAGGCAGCACCAGACACACACAACATGTCATCTAGACTGCATCGAGTAACATCATCTCAGGGAGCTTACACAGCCATTTTGACACTGTTACCCTAGTTGCCAGAGTGCCCTATCCAAAACTGCCCCGGAGAGGTGCTGCATCACCACTATCACTGACTTGTTCGCATGGTAGGTGGAGGCATACCTTATCCAGAACACAAGAGCTGGTACAGTCACTCACCTGCTGGAAATGTAATTCTTTCAGAGCTGGAGTGCTCCCCCCAGGGGCTTCTCACAGACTACAGGACACATTTTGTGTAGAGGAAGTGGACAGCAGACTGCAAGTGATGGCTGGTAATAAACTGTACCACCCGCATAAAAACCAGGGGGTAAAAGTCCAGCTAGGACTTAATTTTGAGGATAATATGAGATGGGAGGTGGATTTACCGCACATGCTTTTCTGTCTCCAGAAGTGGGCAAAGGCAACCACAGGCATGTTGTGTGCAAAACTTCCACACGGACAAGACTTGCTGAGACAAGGGCAATTAGGAATATGTGGGCAGGAAGAACCAGAGGAAACCCCCGTTGTGCACACTTAAGAGGTTGGAGCATGAATGGGACGTAGCACATGCACACCACATGACAATTCACAAATAATGTACAGTAGAAAACATTTCTCAATACCCTTTATTATATATAAATACAATTTGAATTGGCAAAACAACATTTACAATGACTTAATAAATATTTATCACAACAATAATTAACACAGTTGTTAATCATTTGTTTCATTGATTACAGTTCTTTGAAAT
Source organism: Clitarchus hookeri (assembly GCA_002778355.1). Lineage (NCBI taxonomy): Eukaryota > Metazoa > Arthropoda > Insecta > Phasmatodea > Phasmatidae > Clitarchus > Clitarchus hookeri. The sequence goes on along the minus strand of NQII01000129.1, from coordinate 1,061,678 downwards.
GCAGTTTTTCCCTTGGAACACCAAAAAGAGAAAAAAATACAACTTTAGAAATTTAATCTTAGCCCAAGAACAACAAACCTTTTAAAAAATACGAAATTCAAAATTTAATTTATTTAACAACTGATTAAATATGTTACCTTTGTCTTTGACTAGAGCACAGCACCCTTTTGACTCTTAAAACTCGTAGAAAGGAGGGCAGCAATTGACTTGCTCAGTAAAGCCTCCATTCCATAAAATACTTAAACAATAAAAGGTATGCAAAATAATTGCGGCGGGAGGCAGTCACGTATAACCCAGTATGGTTCTAACTGTTAAAAATTACAAAAAAACTACATATTAAAAGATTCATGCCCCAATGATATAGTTGTGGAAACGGCAAAAAAATGGATACTCATAAATACTTGGGCTGCTAACAAGGACAAAAATGTCACGTTAAAACAAGAGAGAGACAGAAACACGACACCATAGTTAAGCCAGAATGTAATTTTGAAGGGCAACCGAAACCAAAATTTTGAAGTGGCTAGCCTTACTGCACACCCAAAATACACCCCCATCATCCCACACAAATTACAAAAAACATTCAAAACCAAACCATAAAGTTAGCGTCCTCCACGACTTACAGTTTTACTGCCCCATTGCTCAGTAGCTAAACTGGTATACTGCGTCAGCTCCGTAACATAATGTCGGCATTATCTACTGCTGGTCGAAGGTGAAGGGTTAAGCCATCAGGTACTAGCAAGTTTTGCGGCGTAAGTTGCGGCAAAATGTAGCAGACTTCGGATGGGCGTAAGGTAGAGCATAATAGACGGAGTCCCGGCCGAGCAAGGACTTATGTAAACTATCCTGGCCAATCAAAAATTGTGACACATGGTGGGGAAAGGGGAAAGCAAAGAAAGAGAACGGGGTGGAAAAGGGAGAGGATCCGAGCCAAGCAAAGAATACACCACCGCGCGGAAGTAGATGGCAGTAAATACATTAATGTGACAGCGCCAGCGACGCAAGGTGGCCTGCATAGAGGGTCACACACCCATCTCTGTTAAGCCATTCCCCAACTAGAGCCCAAGCACCCTGTGTGTAAGCAAAAAGATGTTCTGCACCAGGTTCGCACCATGGTGGATTGGACCCTGCCAAATAGTTGGCCATGTGGGGGCATCGTCATACCTTGTGTGCTTGAGAGCAGGTAAACCACAGAAAATCCACAGAGATTATTTGCGGGTAGTGTATGGATCAAACACCCCAGACAAGGAAGTGAATGACTCTGGCAATGCAAGCAACTTCAAGAGACTGAAGCTGAGAGTGGGAAAAGTGGAATTTGGACATACTATTTATGACTCCTACCCATGGAGTGAGAACGACTCAGGGACACTACACCCATTACAAAGGCACCAAGCTCTCTCCCCTCTCTACCTGATGAATTATTCAGGTGGGTTAGGGATGCCTTTCCTGCAACTCCAGCTCATAAGTCAGTGCCAGCACAGGAATACCACAAGGTCGTGGAGGGACTGACCTCCCGCCCAATCACACCTGAAAAACCCTGACTAACTTTAACTGCACTGAGAAAAAATCAGTGGATGAGCGCTCCAAAAGGGCACTGTTAAGTCCCTTTCACACGATAATAGTTCTGATGTTTCAACTAGCACTCCGAATTATTAAAACATTATAAATATAAAGTGTAGTCTTAATACAGTAATTTATACACAGTCACACAGCATTCAAGGAATTGAATTCAATTAATTTGAAGAAAATCTGAAGTGTCTGGTGTATCAGAACAATTAATATACAGCACATAGCAAAGTATTTCTCTAGTTTATATAAATGGCATTTAGGGTGTTCTCTTACTATAGCATTAAACCCAGAAATGTCGTGCTCACAGGGTGGTTATTCGTGCTGCCCCGCAGCGCTCACTTCCTAAAACATACAACTATTTGGCAAGTGCTGTAACTTGAACAGTTGGTCACATTGGGACACCAACCATGAGTCAAGAATCCTGATCTGGGGTCTTACTTTGTCCAGAATTCTCTACCTTCTTGTTGCAATATTTCTTTCCCTGTTTTTTTTTATCTCTTGTTGCATTCAAATGCCTACCAAGGTCAACAACTTGTTATGTACCCTTCCACATTTTCCTCTTTCAGTCCTAATCCCTAACTGTAACTATTCTGAGTTGCTGCCCTAGTTTCTACAATTTCTATCCTCTGATTTACTTCAGCTTGTGTTTTCTGCAATACTTCCACTCCACCGTTTACTCTACTTAATTCAGTTCCCTTATCTTTGATAAAATTACTAAATTTTTCCTCTGGTCAATCTTTTATCTCTACTAAGCAAATGTCCAAATGTACAAATCTAGCATTTAAATTAGTGAACTGTGTATGAATTTGGGTTAGTATGCCTACAACATACTTCTAGGTTACCATCATTCTCAACAACCTGCAAGAAGCTTCCCTCGACCCAGAATTTGCCTGCATGGCACGAAACAGGCTGTTATCAAATACCAGACAATTATTCTTCAAATTAATAACATTTGAATAAATACTACTATCATCACCAAGCACCCCAGCCACCAACATCTCCGATGCTAACAATGCTCAATCACAATCTGACACTATTTTGGCCATTAAAAATAATGTACAAGCAATGGTTGTATGCCTAACAAATAAAATTTTTAATCAACAAATTTGTTAAAGAAGTAAACCATATTTCATGAAACATTTCAATGTGCCTAGGCTGAAATATACGATAAAACTCACTTATCTCAGTAGCACTCACGCTGCCGGGCAGCAAGAAGCTGCCATTCACCCGGTGAACAGCTAATGAATCAAGTTGACCTTGAATTCTCTCCATTTCCAGATAACCTTGAATTAGCAGCTGATGAATTCCAGCTGTATTGCTGCTACCTGCAGCTACTTCTATCACCATGGCTCCACACTAAGACTGCACCAAATAATGTAGTGCAGCAATCTGCCGCATAATTGGAATCTTCTCAGAGATATATAAACAAAGATAAAATTTCGTAGGCTCGTTCACCAACAATAATAAATACAGAAATGGGGCAGAAATATATACCAGACTATGTTCAAAACTAATCACATGATTACATTCTTCTTTTTTGATAACTGTTGCACATATCAGAAACACTGTTGCACATGCCCGAAACAAACCGAAAAAATGTTAGCATTAATCAGAAAGGCAGGACAGTTCTGTGGCCAATGGCATAAACATATTGCCCCGTTGAAAAAAAAAAAAACAAAAAGGCACAAAAGATGCTGCCAAGTAGTTGTCAACAATTACTTTTGCTCACCAGCACTTTACATGCATCTGATCCACTCACAATCTCAAAAGTAACTTGTCTGCAGTGCACACATCAGTTAAACCTGCCAGAGTGCTGTCCTACGGCCATCATAGAAACTACATCCAAAATTCAAATCAAATATATATTTTTAAATTTAATAAAATATTTTAGCATTGTTAAATTAAAATTTGTTATGCAGGTTAAATTAAAATTTGTTATGCAGCTTAATTTTACACTTGTCAAGAGTAATTTTCAAATAATATTCACTCTCTCTTCTTCTATCAAGGCCATTTACCAAATTAGATTATCCAATTGTCCAATTACAAAAGTTCTTAAAAAAATTATTATAAATATTTATTTGCAATTCAATTAAGCATAATTTCCCCATCACAATAATATATCCTAGTCATATAAAAGCAAACACAGTTAACATTTAAACATACTATACATCCAAACACTGTTGGCACAACATGCAACACCAAACAAATTTGCAAGTTCAAAGAAATCACTCAGCCCAGATCACTACACAAAATAGCCACAAAAAAATATATATAATCATAAAAAAGAAAGAAACACCGGGTTGGCCCACGGATTGCATTAAAGAATGTTCAATTGGTTTATTATGTCAGCAGTTCTAAGAATAACATTTATTCAATCTTCAAGGACATATTTGCTTGCAAATTCTGCTGAATATGTAGAAAATTAAAACTGTTTAAATGTGCACATAAGGCACCCAAAATAAAAATGAAATTTTTTATGTATACATTTTATATTATGCAATGGTGGAAAATGGAAAATGAACACTCCGACACAATGGTCCCAAATGAATGGAGGTAGTATTAAATAATTATAGAGGTCGTACACTGTATATTATAATGATCACAGGGTTATACACCTATGGACAGAGACTACAGAGTGTCTTGTACAACAATGTCAGTATTTTGTTTAGCCACCTGTAGCAATGATGTAGTCCTGCAGTTGTGCATTCCACGCTAATTCCACCTGTTGTTGCGATTGGTGTAGGTTTGTTGCCGGCATTGCAGACTACACCAAATGGCATCCCATCATGTCCCACACATGTTCAATGGGGGACAGATCGGTTGATCATACTAGCCAGGGGAGTTAAACACCTTTGAGAGTGCATTGGGTAAGACGAGACATGTGTGCAAGGGCACTGTCATGATGAAAGAGGACATCTCCTTGGGGTAGTATGAATGACAACAAATGGGCTTGATGATGTTCTGGATGTAGCACTCGCTGTTCAGTGTTCCCTCAACAAACACCATTGCAGGCTATTGCCCCCCAGACCATGATGCCAGGAGTTGGTCCTGTATGTCACTGCCATATACACACTGGTTGTTTCCGCTCTCCTGGTAGACACCGCACTCACAAACGTCCATCACTGGTGCCAAGGCAGAATTTACTCTCATCACTAAACACAATTTCGCTCCATTCATCCCTCCAGTTACGTCGTTCGTAACACCATCTGAGGCGGGCTGCATGATGACGAGGTGTGAGGAAGCCTGGCTAGCAGCGCCCTTTATCATAGCCCAGCATCCAGCAAACGGTTGATGATGGTCCTAGCTGACACCCTGGGTGCAACAGTGGCCCTAATCTGTGCGGCAGTCGCCGTACGATCAGCAATGGCTGCTCGTCTGATGCGGCAGTCCAGGTGGGAATCTGTATGCCGCTGCTGTCTGTAACCAGGTTGACGAGCATGTGCACCATTATTGGACCACCGGCACCACCAATGATAAACATTGAACATCTCACGTCCTACGCGTTGGACAATTCTTCGCAAGGTCCATCCAGCCTCCCTCAAGCCAACTATACAAACTCATTCAAAGTCCGTTAATTGCACAAGGTGTCGTCGTCTAGGACGTTGTGGAATGTCTACAATACTTACTACACACAGGCCGATGCTTGAAATGACATACCACTCTTTCACAGAGTCAACTACAGTTGTATTGGGCTCAGTTGTGTTATGCCTAGTACGCAGTTCTTACTCTATCTACAGCACTGCACTGTTAATCATTGCATGTACTGCCCTCTATCGGTGCCCCATGTGCATATGGTGTTTGTACATCACTGCTTTAGTGGTGTTAATTTTTCATTTTCCACCAGTGTATTATGTACACATTACCATTAGCCCAGGCAAATTGGCCCAAAAAAAGGTCGTAGCTGCGAATAATTCCACCAAAGCTGGAAACTTTTTAAATCAACTTTAGGCATTCAAAATAAGAGTTCCTAGCATTTGCGACAGATTCTGTGAACAGAAAAACAAACTAAAATCACTATTTGAATTCAAACATAGATACTCTATGAACCGAAGTCGACGATAAACTAAAGAAGAGACAGGAAGGGCTCGATGACTGAGCTGACCTAGGAAGGGAGAGAGTGAGAGGGAGAAAATACAAAGGTGCCAGGTGGCCCGCGTTACCCTCCCAATTCCACATAACGGGACAGCTGGAAGCCAAAGACCCTGGCCCAAGGACGACCGACGAAACACTCTTCACTTTACACAACTCGGAACCACAGAGGGGCCAGAGTGAACCACTGGAGTGAACAAGACATTTGACATCAGAATAACAGTCTTAGTGAGCATTGAGTGCTACAACTACTTTCCGGGTTTTTTATTTTTAGTTCTACATCAGAATGAGCGAATGTCACAATGGAGACCTCCCTTCGTACAGAAACTCAAATTTTACTCAAAATTTTTATTTGAAGAAGCTGTTTGTGGGTTACAGGGGTTGAAACTTGAGTACAACCAACTTTTTAGGAAAATTGGAAAAAATTGCCAAATTTTGACGATTGACAGCGGCTGAACGGCTAAACTGATTTCAACTTTTAAATAGGTTATTCGACACACAATTTCATGCTCTTTAATTTTGGTGATGGTGAACTTTTCTGTAGGGTGCGTCGTTTCAGAGTTGAGCAAAATAGTGAAACAAGTGCCAAACAATCACTGTTTTTTGGCCCCCAAAAATTATACGGCGCTCAGAATCCGTCGCAAACGCTAGGAACTCTTATTTGGGATGCCTAAAGTCGATTTAAAAAGTTTCCAGCTTTGGTGGAAATATTCGCAGCTAAAAGGTTAATTTGTCTGGGTTACATACATATATAAAAACAAATACTTCTAATTTTTTCTTCATCTCTTTGTGGGTGATTTCAGTTTGGTTCTTTTCTACCATGTTGAAACAGCACGCATGTCCTCTATTCTTTTGCTTTTTAAAATGTCTCTTATTGCCACCCACTATGGTGTCGACGAATTTCACATTCATTGTTTCAAGGTACTTATTTGTAACAAATATGATAACTTTATTAGAAACAAACCAGCAAGTGTGACAAGTGAAATGACAAACTAATCTATGTGGGTGGAGTACCTGTCATCTGTTGGTGCATTCATGAACTACTATTCTGTTATAATTAACTATGCTTTGTCTATACAATTTCTTCATTTTTGTCCTCTGTAACTGATAAAAACCTAAATGTGCAACAATTTAAAAAAAATGCACTTTTGATGTCCAACCTTACACTTAAGATTAAGATTAACTTCACTTTCATAAATGCAATGGTTTTCAAATTATCTCTTTCGCCATGTACATCATTTCACAGTTCACATTTACGGTCATGGCCATAAATGTACATAAAAGCTTAGCCGGGAGATAAACACTACAATTTATTGCTGTTAGGCAAGCAGTGAGACATTTGAATTTGTGAGACAGATGAACACTTATCCATCAAACTGAAAATACATATCAACATATAACAGAAAATACTGCAGAGAAATAACTTAATAAATATATTCCCTCAACATGTGTATCTAAGGCTGAACAAAAGTGATTATACTGCAAAAACACAAGAAAGGAAACCAACATACATGTCATCAATTAATACTTTGTATACAGTCCTCTGCTGTGGATGACCACCCTCAGACACTTTGGCACTGAATGCACAAGAATCTTGGTTGTTTCAGCCGTCATACTCCGCCATTCCTGCAGAAGTATTTCTTTCAGTCTTGTCTTGTTGGTTATTTCATGTTTTCGTACCCTGGTTTCCAGTTCCCTCCAAAGGTGCTCTATCAGGTTAAGGTCCGGCGACTGGGGTGGGGTTTGAAGTGTATATGGGGTGTGATATAATAACCATATACCGACAACCTCTGCCGTGTATTTTGGGTTGTTGCCCTTCTGGAAGAAATACCAATTTCCAAGACCCAAAATATTAACACTCTTCTGCTAATTTCTTTTCAGTATGCTCAAATACACAAATCTGTCCATGGTTCCCTCAATAAATACCAGCTTCCCCACCCCTGAAGAAGACATGCACCCCCATACCTTAACTTCACCACCTCCACATTTGACAGTAGCTTGCAGGTTCTGAGGCTCGAGCTCAGTTTTGAGGCTTCTCCAATCTAATATTCTGCCATCATTATGAAATACGTTAAATTTACTTTAGTCAGTAAACATCACCGTGTCCCAGAAGTCCATGTCTTTGTGTGCGTACTCCTGAGCAAAGACAAATCTATTCTTTTGGTTCTGTTTGCTGATTTTAGGCTTCTTTCTCTGTACCCTGGCTCTGTTGAAAAGCCTACAGATAGTTCTAGGTGAAACTTGTTTTCTGAAATGCGTGTGCACATGCGCTGCTACTTTGAAGAAGGTTATTTTAGGTAGTATTTTCATGATTCCAAGTAGTGATCTCGTTTCTCTTGTACTTAGTTTCGGAGGACGACCAGGTTTTTCTTTGTTTATGAACACCTTGGAATCCCTATGTAGCTTGATAATACTCTGTACAGTAGCCTGACTTCTTCCAACTATGTCAGCAATTTGGGAATATGATTTCTTCTTGTGATAAAGATCATTAATAATGTCTCACTTCTGCTGTTGTTTCTTTGCATTGTGGGCCCATGTTGGCTGTTTGCAATGCACCAACAACTCTCTCACTGCCCCATCCACACCACTGAGCTCATAGTAAACAACTGTTAGGCAATGCATGCTGTACAGGGTCATTTAAAATCCAATGATGTGTATTGGTTAATGCTGTATGATCACTTTTGTCCAGTCTAAGATACACTTGTCTCACTGTTTGCCTAAACGGAATAAATTGTGGTGTTTATCACCTGACTACACTGTATGTACATTTATGACCATGACTTAGTACAGAATGAGGCACCTTAGGCAGGCCATCTGAATAACACTGCCACTTTCAGTGGTAGAAGAAAATGTTTCAGATAAAAGTTGCTTGAGTCCAAGGCGCTAATAACATGATAGTGATAATTTCCCCGTACATGGAAGGGTGAAGATGATACAAAGGTCAATTTTGTTAATTTTAATGGAATGATAATTTTTATTAACACCTCTCAACAGTGCGTGTGAAGATATAATAAATATGAAGACATTTGTCGTCATTCAAGATTGCTGAAGGTCAATGATGAAGCAAACTGCGCCGCCGCACGGAACAGTGGGCTGATGTAGCGACTGTAGCCGTCCTGTAGCTGGCGTTTGTTGAAACAAACGCCAGCCTCAGATTACGCTTCCTTTTTTTTTTTATTATATCAGGTGCTCAAATTGGTGACCTTGTACATACTGTAAAGCGATTCTGAGTGAACAATACCGCACATCGAATTTCATCTGGACTTATCGCAGAACAAGCTCGTGTTATACGGCCTTTCATGTCTTCGGGAGTCGTCGGTGGGTCTTTGTAGTAGACCTATTGCTTAATGTTCCCCACAGACAAAAGACCATATGTGTTAAGTCTGGGGAACATGAAGGCCATTTTGTGTTTCCAGACCAACCGATCCAACGACCACTGAAAGTTTGGTTAAGAACCAATGTAATTCCCTGTGCAGAATGAGCGAGACATCCGCTGTGTTGGTACCACATGGATTGCCTTATGTCCAGAGGGATGTCTTCCAATAAATGCGGCAAATGTCATTGTATTTATTACATCCTCATATGCACTGTCAATGGGTGTTAATAATAACAATCATTCCATTTAAAGAAACGAAGTTGACCTTTGTATCTTATTTACTCTTGCACATACGGGGAAATTATCACTATCAAGTTATTAGCGCCTTAGACACAAGCAACTTTTGTCTGAAACATTTTCTTCTACCACTGAAAGTGGCATTGTTATTCAGGAGGCCTGCCTTAGGTGCCTCACCCTGTATGTATCATGCCCTCTTAATCAGCGTGTCTTTCAATGCAGCCTAATGCAATAGGTAGATGAAAGAAGGGCACTCCTTGAGGATGTTTTAGTGCTGAAGAAAATGCAAGAAAAAGATGTAACAAACTTTTTCAAGAGCAAAAAAACAAATATAGTCAAATCTTAAAAGATAGGCACATGATATTTGAGTACATATATAGACTTTATTTTAAGTACACTGGTGGAAAAAGGAAAATGAACACCCGGACGCAATGGTCCCACATGAATGGAGGTTTTATTGAATAATTATACAGGCTGTATTATGTATATAATAATGATCACAGGGTTGTACACCTATGGACAGAGGTTACAGTGTGTCATAAACAACAATGTTAGTATTGTGTGTAGCTACCTTTAGTGATGATGCAGTCCTGCAGACGTGCGCAGAGACAATCAAAAAGGTGTTGGATGTGATATTGGAGAATAATTTTCTATGCTAATTCCACCTGTTGTTGGAATTGGTGGAGGTTTGTTGTCAGTATTACAGACTGCACCAAACACCGTCCCATCATGTCACACACATGTTCAATGGTGGACAGGTCTGGTAATCATTTTGGCCATGGGATTTGAAAAACACCTTCAAGGGTGCATCAGGTAACCTGAGACATGTGTGCACGGGCATTGTCCTGCTGGAAGAGGACATCTCCTTGGCGTTGGAGGAATGGCAACAAAAGGAGCTGGATGATGTTCTGGATGTAGCGTTCATTGTTCAGTGTTCCCGCAACAAACACCAGAAGCATACTGTCATTGTAGGCTATTGGCCCCAGACCATGATGCCAGGAGTTTGTTCTGTATGTCGCTGCCGTATACACTCTGGTTGTTGCCACTCTCCTGGTCGACGCAGCACTAGCAAACGTCCGTCACTGGCGCCAAGGCAGAATCTGCTCTCATCAATAAACACAACTCCGCTCCATTCAACCCTCCAGTCACGTTGTTCAGGACACCATCCAAGACAGGCTGCATGGTGATGAGGTGTGAGAGGAAGCCTGGCGAGCAGCACCCTTGATCGTAGCCCAGCATTCAGCAAACGGTTGATGATGGTCCTAGCTGACACCTTGGATGCAACCGTGAACCTAATCTGTGCGGCAGTCACCGTCGGGCGCTGTGCGATCAGCAATGGCTGCTTGTCTGATGCGACAGTCCAGGCAGGAATCCATATGCCGCTGCCATCCGGAACCAGATTGACAAGCATGTGCACCATCATTGAAATACCGGCACCACCAATGATGCACAGCAGACACTTCATGTCCTATGCATTGGGCAATTCTTTGGAAGGTCCATCCAGCCTCCCTCAGGCCCATAATACGACCTCGTTTAAAGTCAGTTAATTGAATGAAGTGTGGTTGTCTATGCCGTTGTGGAATGTCTACAATACTTACTATATACAGGCTGATGCTTGAAACAACAGACTACTCTTTCACAGAGTCAACTACAGTTGTATTGGGCTCAGCGGTGTTATGTCAAGTACGCAGTTTCTACTCTGTCCACAGCACAGCACTGTTAATCATTGCATCAGTGCCCCATGCACATATGATGTTTCTACGTCCCCGCTTTATTGGTGTTCATTTTCCATTTTTTACCAGCATATTTCTGCACTTAAATATTTTTTATACATTTTTACTTGAAAAACTTAATCATTTCAAAATTATGAAGATTTTTTTTTTGTAAATGGTTTTAGACACTGCATTATTTGCTCATAATGTATGAATTCTCTAAATTAAATTTTATGAATTAAGAACAAAAAAAGGTACTTTTGCTGTACTACTTTCATATATATTGTTTAGTAAGTTGACGTGTCCTACTCTCTTCAACATCAATGGTCAGTAGAATAAAACATAGTTTAAGGCAAAGAACCACTCCCCAACAGGAAGAAAGACCCTGGAAGACTGGAATGCCACTCACCTGCAGGGAGCAAGACCTGGGAAGAGGGATGAGCCATTACCCAAAATGGGAGCAAGACTTGGAAAGTGAGAAGGGGAAAAGAGTGAGCAGAGTGACAAAGTTGACACTTGAGCTTGTACTATTTATTTCTCAGCCAAACTCCGATAGGACTACTGCTGATTTGGGCTGCCAAGTCTGCACTTTATATACTGTGCAAGAAATTACCCAGACCTGGGTAGTGAAAAACAATTTAAATGTTTAGGTATAATCATACATTCCTCAATTTATAGATGTAATTTTTATGTAATCTGGCATGTTTGTAAGGATTCATTGAAAAATATTACAATAAACCAAATTATAACTGTTATTTTGCAGTATGTCACTCTGCCATCTATCAACATCCATAGTAATAATACTTGCAGTGCTGCCTGGGCAATGTGGAGACTGTCTATTGTGGTCAGCAGGAGCAGGTGCCATGTTTGTTACACATCTACCTATGTACTCTATTTACACTTTGTAGACAGGGTCACTTGAAAACAAGCATTGACATGACAAAGTTTATCAAACAAAGCAGTATAATCAAAATTTATATTTTTTTATTTGGATCTCAGTATATTAAACAGCCCTTAATTATGTACACCTTGGGCACTCTGGAGTTTTAGCTAATTCAACAGCCACTCAATCAAGATTTTACTATACTTTCAAAATGCTCATGGGCAATGGTAAAATTTCAGAAGCTACAGACAATAACTAAGATGTTTTTAATAAATTTTAACTGTAAAAAAAAAGTAATGGCAGAGTTTAACATGTAAATAATTCACAAAAAATGTTATAATACAAAATATTTAAGTTCTCAATACACACCTTCAGTACCAGATTCTGAGTTTGTCTTCTTATTTCCTTGTCCCCACTTGCACCGCTCACACTTCGCAAAACATTTTGGACCATTGGATGGGTCACAACTATCCTTTCGAAGACTGATTTCACCTTCATAGCCCTTATTGGCAAAAAATTTCTTAAATCCTAAGAAAATAATAATAAAATCATTACACTAAACTACAAATAAAAATCAAACTTAAGCTACAAACTTGAGCAAAAACACAAAATAAACTACAAAGTAGTAAAGTTAAGAGGTTTAGAGGGCACTTAAGGATGTCTTTAAGGGCCATGGGAGTTGAGGTAAAGATGGAGTAGCAACAGAATGCAAGAGCAGGAGGAACAGAAATATGCTGAGAAAGCCCACTGGCTAACAGGAATGTTTCCTACCTTCCTTACATGTGAAAATCAGATATGACACTGCTGAGAATTTACACTGTACCATTTGCTGGCATCCTGGTGCATCAACTACATGATCAAAGTGGCCCATGGTTAACTATGAAGTAAAATTACCATTAAAATTCCTTAAATAATTTAATACCAAGATGGCATATGATTAATTACAAGTAATTATGTTGCTGGTAAAGATTACTTTTTTTTAGTAATTTTTACTTGTAAATTCATTATCTTTAAGACAAAGTAATTCTTACTTGTAATCTAGTTATAGTGAAAGAGATGTAATCATTATGTATCAGTATGTTATTTTTCCCCCCATTCATCTATGAAATTTCTTTTAATTTTTCTTCACATTCAATTTTTACCATTTTACCATTACAAATGAATGACAAAAACAACAGCCACAAAATCAATAGTAATTGATAATAGTAATTGTAATCAATAGTAATTGATGGTGCATTAAGCCTATGTGCCACAATAGAAGTTTCCTTAGAAGATTCCATGCAAGCTTGCATTGCCAGTTATACGGATGGTTCTATGAAATATTTGGCAGACTAATGGCAGTTTTCATGAACATTTTCTTTATTGGTCATGTGCAATTTTCGATGGAAGGTTTCCTTCAAAGTTTAAATAGAAGCCAATTAGAGAGGAGGTGGAGAGTGGTATTGACGATAGTCGTAATTTCGTTTTGAGAAAAAGTGATAAGACCACCGAAAAATAAAAGTAAATAATATAATTACTGATATTATAACAGCGGTATGTGAAAATTATGGTAAACATTTGTGTTTATTTAACACAAAAGTTCCAGTTATCACAACAAAACGATTAGGCTCTGTACATGAACGGATAGTACAGAAGTCGTGAGTGAAGTCCGTTTCTGAACCACAGTTGCAGAAGTAAAATTATAACAAATTGTCTCGCCTTTACTTGTGCGGCAGTAAGTATCGTGTAACAGGTTACTTCATAGAAACCTCCATACCTGCTTGCATGCAGACTCGGATAGCAAGTCTTGTAGAAGCTTCTGCCTGAGCTTGTGCGGAACATTGTAATGTGACACACAATCTTTAGCTACTGCTGCTTGCCACGTTGGGTTGTGCGAACTTGTATAAAAAGTCAGCTCTCTATACAATGAATGCTCTAGGTAAATTCATAATATGCTAATATCTTGGTGCCTATCAACAGTGTAACTATGAAAACCACTAAAAGTTAAAATGATAACATCAATTGAAACACACAGTATTGATGAAAAACAAGTTTTTCCATTTGTTTATTTATAAACCTACTTTGAACTTGCTGGAAAGTAATCTAAAGAAAACATGTCAGTAAAGTGCAAGTTGCTTAGCTTCTAAACTAAGAGTGAAGCTCTGCATCATACTTGACAAAACATATTTTGGTAGGTACTTTTATTACTGATAAAGTATAGTCTTTTAGTATAGAATTTAAATGCAGGTGGTAGTACTAGGGCCTATTCTGTTCTTATTAAGCATAAGCGTTGATGTACATTTTCAGCTTACCATACAACTATTTACTATAGTCGACAATGGCAAAACAAATTATCGCTATAGCAAGTTATCGTTATAATAAAATTTACCATGCCCCATAATTTTTTTGTTATTGTATTTTCCCTTGTATATCCTGTGTTTAACGAATGCCGTAAACTACGTGTATGCAGCAACAAAATAATACAAAAAAATGAAGACGTCTGACAGTGGCATTATGTACTGACCGCAGGCGCGACCTTGCTTCTTCTTCCTCCAAGTTAATGAAAGAGGTGTGAGGGAGTTTGTTGTCTACCAATCAGTGCACTACTTCACTCATTGTCTCTCTCTGTGTCTCACACACAGCAAAAAAAAACCTGGAGATCACAGAACATCCCTCCTTACTTCCCTCTCCCCCCTTGTCGTTCTACTCCTGTCTCACACCACTCTGCCCGATTCTCTTCATCCTCCTGTCTCTTGCCCCTCTACCTGCTTCCCCTTCCACCCTGTCATACACCACTCTGACCGCTTCCTTTATTCTCCTGTCCCTCGACCTATCTATCTTAGTAAGCCTCACCACAATTTTTTCTCTCTCTATCTATCTATCTATCTATATATCTCTATCCCTTTCTATATCTATCTCTCTATTTACCTCTATATATATATATCCATTTCTATATATATATATATATATATATATATATATATCTGTATATATACATCTATATATCTCTCTATATATCCCTCTATATATACATATCTCTCTCATGCTCACAAAGCAAACAGCAGATCAATAATACACTTCCTCCAGTCCCATGTGTAGACACTGTAAATTTCTGTAACGGGAAGGGCTGGCACCATGAACAGTTGTTTCTTTCCTGTTCTGTTCCAACCCGTGGACAACACGTGTGTCTGTTCAAATGTAAACAAATGTAGCATTATGATAAGTTAGAAAAATATTTGGCCAATCGGGAATAATATTTTGAAGGAAATGAAAAATGTCAACATTGAAAACAAGACATTTACAACAAAAGAAATACTTATGATTTTAACTTGTTTTACTATAGAAAAGTGTGAATTACTGGCATATGTTTACAATTTGTTTACTTACTTAGGCACAAAATTTACATTATATTTATTTTTCCACTACTTTATGCTTCAAAATTCACTGTCTTGTACACTTGTAATAACATCTCATAGATAGTACTTCACAATTGCATACATGCCCTATTGATATTTCTGCTCAACTCAACAATATAATTCACACAACAGTATGTAGGCTACTATAGCTGGTTGCCATTCCGAATGTTTTATTTTTGTTATGAACACACAATATACTAGTTATGGTTCTGTGTATTTTATTGTGGTGTGAGGAACTCTAGTTTGTCTTTTGTGAGACATGAGTGTTTTGTTGTTCTTCTAATGAAAGAGTGTTTTGATGATGCAGTAGAAAATTTTGTTTGGACGGAAATAAAATTCAATTTTAACTTCACCGAAAGAACTAATGTGATAAATTTATCGCTGTTCGTACAGATGCGGGAAATACTCAACACACAAATATTGTTGCATTTTTTATACACTGAACTACACTAAAAGGGTGTTTATTTAGGTCACATAAATTTAAAAACATTGCATATGATTTTTAACTTTGTTGCAATGTCAAGTGTTTTTCTTTTATTACCACACACTATAATTTAAACAGAACTAAGGTTTACAAAAACTGTAACACATAAAGCTACGCTCATGATTTAAATCTGCTCAACAAAAATGCAAAAATGCACGAACCATCATAAATAATGTAACATTGTCTAGCAACTATTAGAAGTAATCATGCTTTTCCCCTTACACGCCTGGCAAATGGAGAAGCAGCAAGCGGCAGAGTCTTCCTACCAACACAACATAGAAGGAGCGGTAGGCGAATAGCATCTCGCCACCCCTCTTACATTCCACAGTACGTAAAATTCCCCTTCGCCCCCTGCTAGTCTATATCCAACGTACCCCCCACGTTTCTTTCAACTACTAGCTATACTTCTGATTGTACCTCCCCCTTAATAACCCTCCGCTCCATCATCTGACATGAGTGATGCCACACGACACAGACTAATAAGGGCTGGCTCGGGCATGGCAAATGGGTGGATGTCACGTGTTTAAACATTTTAAAAATAGTACGAATTTACAAATGTTCATATTGCTATAGTGAAAGGCTTCTTTAATAGACTTGCGTTATAAAAAAAATTAAGTACCTTTCAAATGATAGGGCAAATGACGGTGCATTTAAAACTATCGCAATGGTGGACATGATGCTATAGGCCATAATCGCAATAATGTGGTTGCACTGTATATGCTCATTTTTATAAACACTGATTTAATGTTGTGATTGTTGGGGTATAAAGGCAAATTTTTACAAATTTATTTGAAATTTTAGGAATTGATAAAATAACCATAATTGTAATTTTACTGACTAAAGTGAATTTTACTTGCAATTAGTTACAATTTTCCCCATGTAACTTTACTTGAGTACAATTATAATTTCTCTGCACTTTTACCATCACTTCTACCACTTAAGTAATTATATCACTTAGATGTAATATTATTATGAGAGGAAAAAACAAATATTACTTGGAAAGCAAAACTAAATATATCTGACTTTTAAACAGCTATTAATAGACTTCACAAATTACATAGAATTGTGCTATGAAGTGCTTTTAACAAGAACAGCAAAGTAAATAATTCCAGGGAGACATGAAGGATCATACTGTTTGAAAAACTTCCCAGAAGATAGATCAAACAAGTTAAATGTTTGGTTTTATGTTGCCTAGTTATGCATAGAAAAGCTTAATATTACAAGACCTCTGTTATAGTGGATCTGAATCACATCACTCATCAATTAAGACACGTGAAGGTTGGGCATGAAATATCATCAGTGTGGCCTTCTCACTACATGAATACAATGCTTCAGTGTGCACTGCTATCCAGCATGTAACTCCTCAACAATAAATTTAATCTTCACAGCTTCAGGACCCGCATTCACAAAATACGTACACACATTTTGTGTCTACTTCTATAATTTTCTCTTAACCTAACATATTCATATTAAGTTAAGAGTATGTTGTGTAATATTGTGTACATAGTATGTGTGGTAATTATAGAGGAGTAGGGAATATTGAGCAAGGATATTTGCAGCACTGCAAAGGTAGCACAAACAGTACTGAACATGGCATGGACTGTAAACACCTCAAATATGATAGCAGAATCTGGATTTTAAGATAATAACTGCATTTCTTTTGGGTGAAGCAGTTATATTAATGATATATTCATAATGTGAAATAGGATTCGCATGCATGCGTTAGAATTACATTCGCAGTGGAAGTGTAAGGCCAGTGCGTTTGCACATACATTGTCAGCAAAGAAGAAAAAGGATCAGGCATGCTGCCAGTGATCAGCTTTTTATCGGTGCTACAACTGGCTGACATGTATTCCGGGGGCATGAAAGAAAACTGGAGACTTCTTAAGTTTCAGATAGATATTGCAGCATTGCTATCAGACTTAACAAAAAAAGAGGAAACAATAGAAGTGGCCAGTTTGTTATCAATTATTAGATATCGCTGCGTGACAATTTACCTGTCGCTACACCTATCAGAGGCAGAAGGAAAACTAGGGCAATTTCGGAAGCATTTGACAAACACTTTACCTCAGCAAAAAATGTTATTTATGAGAGATGGATGTTTGGCACAGATCACCAAGAGTTGGAAGAAAGCATGAAACAGTTTACATGCAGGGAACGAGCAGTAAGTGCCACATGTGAACATGCTGCATTTGTAGCAGAGATAAAATTGTGGTAGGCATGACAGACCATCTTTGTGAAGCCAGTTGTCTGATGCAAAACTGACCTTGCAAGGTTGTAATTCACCTATTCTCCCACCCCGTATGTTATTCATCACCTGGGGTCAAGGGGGTGAGTAGGCAGCTGTCCATTAAGGTCCATACCGACAGGGACTGACCCTGTTGGCCAGTTAATTAATATTAGGAAGTCCTGTCCTGTCCTAATTCTGCAAGGGAGGTCTCCTGAAGGGTATATTAAGAGGTTGCCCTTGGGTAATCTGAAGCTAGCCCTGCCCTCACAAAGACGTCGTCCAAAGGTGATGCTGGGTGGAACCTGGCTTGTGTCTGTAGTTGAATAAGTCACCATCTCACCTGCATGCGCTGCCTCTGCTCCTCCCTGTATGTCCACCGCCAATCCATGGACTCCTCCTCCATGTTGGTTGCCTGAAGGATAGCTTGATGGAGTGTTTGTAGTGTTATACGGGAAGGCCAGAAGCATTCTAGGATGAGGTAAAGGAAAGGATTTTTATTCTATAACTATTACCATGGATGTGGTGAATTAATCTATTTATTAAGCTCACATCCCTCACCATCCCACCCACAGTAATCTTTACCTCGCCCACAAGATCCAGGAATGCCTACCGCCCTATCCATACAACTTAAGGATGAATGCACGTGAGAGTTATGACTGTATCACTCCTGGCTGGATATATCCCTTACAAGTTGGGCTAGGCTGTAAGTTACATCACAAATGTCTACCTTATTTACCACAACAAATCACCACCTGAAATATTTCAGGTGAGTTTCCGAACAGCCTGTGCACATACATACAGATTATTTATATATATATCTCTATCTGATATATTATTTATATGATATTTGAAAACATCTACACAAGAGATAGAGGAGTGACAGGGAACAGAAACTTTCAATTTTAGTGAAAACAAAATATATAATTCAACATGCCTTGTTTGTGGAATAAACCAATCAAATTCTGAAGGATAATTTTTATGCTCACAATGCTATCTTATTTGCAAGGTTTCCTGCTTGATGTTTTTAAATATAATAAAATAAAAAAAAATTAATTATATTATGTCAATTGTAGTGCAAAATAAGGAAATGCAATTTATTTTGTCATATGCTACATAATTTTTTTCAGTGGCGAAAAAAAACTATCTCAAAATATTTGTTTTCCATTTTTTTCATAAATTTGTGAAAGTTTAAAAATGAATGAAGATGAATTAATTATCCTTGTTTCAGGTTCACTTAATGCATAATGCAAACCATGGGCTTAAACTGTCAGAGAAGTGGGCAGAAACACACTTCTTTCCATACAACATGGCTTAGTCGAGCACATTTAATCATACTGCATCATCATCTTGTTCTAATTTACCACTATAAATTCTCAAATACCTTACCAGCTTCATTTACCTGAATAATCATATCTTTTTGGACCCATCCAACGGAATTTTTCACTATCTCCCACAACATCTCCCAAGTAGCCATATGATATTACGCTAGAGTAATACCCTAACAACATTGCACTGCTATGAATGCTGCACAGGTCCAGGCCAACTGTTTCACCTGGGGAAAAACAAAATAGTGTTTAAAATAAATAGCAAATTACAAGTCAAATTAGCATGTTTAAAATTGCATTTATAAAAGTTATTTCTGTACTAAAGTATTAGAAATAATAACAAATCTAAAACTTATGGCTGCACTTTCAACTCAAACCAAAACTTAAAATAAAGAACTTAAAGGATACCAGTCCCATAAACTGAAACCACATTTTCTTTACCTATACATGGTCACTGCTGTATAAGTAGGGAGTGCTGAGTGTGCATGCTGATGAAACTTCAAAGTGAGCAATGACAGTATGCAATATGGAACCAGGCTAGATGAACACACAGGTTGGCAGTATCTGAATTTTAAGTTTAAATATATGCATGTGAATGCTTTGCAAGTGAGCAAGGAAGTTTAATGACAAACACAGGCATGCCCTAAGANGGGGGGGGGGGATAATGCTGCTAAATTTCATGTAGCATAACCTGAAATTAGAATTTCATATTTACAGTACACACAAATTTGATCTAGGTTTTATGAACTATAGATTAACTATGTTTACCTAATAAAAATTATGATACAATAATTTTAGTAATTCACATAGAAATATATACTCTTTAACTAAATACAAATAAACGCAAACGTCTGAATGGCAGACACAAAAAACTTCAAAAAATATTTTCTTTTAATTCTTCAATAACTTTGACCATATCTATCTCTGTTGTAAGTTGTATTTCAATAAATAGAATCATATGGTTATTCAGCTGACCTTGGTTCATTGTTGACTTAAGCTTACATTCCACATGAACCAATATAGAAAACATTTGTTCACAGAATGCAATAGTCACAGGAATGACAACTAACTCAAAAGTAGGCTTCTTGTACTGTGTAAATGTATTTCCTAAACCATCATTTTTTAAACCAATTTATTTGTTTGTTACAGCGTTGTATAGAAAGAGTTTTTTTTGTCTTTGTCATGTGAATTCAGTAATGTTATTTCTCCTTCTAACTCAACTGGAGAAAGGTCAAAAAATTCTTTGACAAAAATAGTTATTTCATCTATATTTTTATAGCCAGCTTATATATATTTCCTACTGCTACTGTACCTTTCTGCATTTCTGAAATATCTCTATTTTTACAATTTTCTTTCAAATGCCAAGATACTTTTCTTAGTTTGATGGATGAAACTTCAGCTCCATTATCTTTCCTTCCCAACTTTTCAGGATTGCATTGCACGTTTCACTGAAATATGTATCGTCAGAATGCATAGCTAGTAATGATGATCACAATTAGTGCACTTATCTTATGGGATGCATAATCTCTATGCCTACAAAAAAACTCAAAACTTAACAGTTGCTTAAGTAATCTTTTCCTCTAACTTTCACTTCTGGAAAGGTGGTAGTTTCAATAACTTGAGTAATAGTTTTCACTATGGCCAATGTAGCAATGAGAAAGATTTCCAAGCTGAAACACTTTCAATGTGACATTTATACTTCTCACAAAATCTGAAACACTCATTTGGATCCTTCCGGTTTCTGGACAACAATGATTTGTTAAGCATGTGACTATGTGTCAAGAGAGTTATGCACTGGTCTCTCTTCCGTATAGTTTCGGTTTGCATTGTACGACAGCTAATGTATTTCTTGTAGGACCCATACTTTGCCAGCCCCTTTTATTGCATCAAATTTATGTTTTGATGTAATATTTTAGAAGATATTTGCTGTTCATGATTGCATACTTAAACTAATGTGATGTTATCACTGTCGCTTAAGCCCCGAAAATATATTATTATAAAAAAATCTAAATTTTAGTTAAGGGATGAAATATGGTTGTTACATAAACTGATTGGTACTACGAGTGATATGCACATTTTAGGTCCGTAACTACAGCTCCTCCAAAATTCAAAGTTCAAACATACCAATCCAACTCTGAAGTAAATAAACATTGCAAAAGAAATATCAATTCCTATTTTCTGCTACACAAACAGTTAACAAAACACACAAACCATATGGCGGCTCCACTCCATTGAGAACAAACACATCCTAACTGAAGTTGACAGGAAAGTCAATGTTTTACAGCGTGGTTACTGCCATCCTGCATCTAACAACACCATCTATAGCAGTCACAGTTGAACTACTTTTGTAAATATATCATTCCTTTTGTTGTAAACAGAAGCTCAGTAACTATAGGGTGGGTGGCTGAGATTTCCAATCCAAGAGGGATGAAGAGAGAAAGAGAAATAACTTTATTGCTTTGTACTTTCTGGCTATAATTCACATTCACTTGTTCAAAGGTTGGTTTCACTTGTTTATGACCATAATACTCAGATGATAAACATATTGGCCAAATTGCCATATTGAATGGCTACAATAGAGGTCCTTGACCCACCTGCCCCGCCCTGTAGGCGCACCTATAATGACAAATTGTTTGTGCACATAGTCGCAATTACAGCAGGCTAGCAAAAAATGGAGCAGACAGGTGATCAGCTTTTACAGGTACCACCACTGATCAATGTGCATTCAGTGATGCCCAAGAAAACTGGAAGCTTTTTAAGTTTCCATTTGAAAATTATTATATAGCTACAGGACTTGAAAAGAAAGATGAAATCATTAAAGTGGCTAGTTTTTATCACTCATTGGGTAAGGCTGTGTTAAGATCGATCAGTCACTAGACATCTCAAATGCAGGCAAACAAAAAACCAGCACAATCTTAGCAGCATTTGATAAACATTTTTATGGCAAGCTAAAAATGTAATTTATTAGAGATTGATGTTTGTACCGCTCACCAAGACAGAAGAAGTGTGGGAGCAGTTTACATGTAGGGCACAGGCATCAAGCATCACATATGAATATAGTGCATTAGCAGTGGAAATTATTAAGATAAAATAGTGGTAGGTGTGGTAGATCACAGTTTACAAAGGCCACTATTATCAGATGCAAAGGCTCACTTTGCCAGGAGCTACTAAAATGTGAAGAGCTTACAAAAATACTAACTACCAGCTGAAGCAAATGGAATTACCAACAAGGGGGAAACGCAGGCAAGTAAGCACATTTGCCCAATATTTCTTTGAGGTGGTAGGCATTATTACAAGAAAGAACTGTGTTCAGTCTATGGCAAATAGTGTCACACTTTGTCTCAGTTTGTAAGCAACAAAGCAGGCGATAGGCAACAGAAAAAGAAAGTTCATTGCTTAGACGAATGACCAGCATATGGGATGACAACTGATGAAGCACGGGGAAGAACAATGATGTAACAAGTGGAAGGTGAAATACATGAATGGCCAGCGACTTATCAAGTGGAGTAAAACATGGAGAGCAAGAGGAGATGAAATACAAAACTGGAAGTAGGGGGCAAAGGACACGCAATCAAGGTACAGTTGGACGGGCAAGATGGGAGGTGGGGGGAACATGTGACATAATGATCTTCAAATACTATGGTGCAATTATGAGTGCAGAACACCCATACCTAGAAAGAAGTAAATTTCAGCTGAAGTGCTACAATGGTCAGGATGTACAACTGAAAGAAGCACAGCTAGTGTCAAGTACCAAACACGCATGAAGAAAAAATGCTGGCATTTAAAATTGTGGCCACAGAACAAAATGTTAGGCCTCATAAAGGTATTGTGCACAGCTCTGTGACATACCAAGTAGTGTCTCGAAATAAGAAAAAGGTTGTAAATCAGTACCCAAGAGGTATTTAAAGGGCATTGGATGCTTGCCAGTTTGACATCACTTGGAAATTAACACAAAAGCTAAACCAGTGGAGCAGCCACCTCGCTGATTTCCAGTAGCACACAGTAGACGGCAGCACAGAGTAGACAAAAAGATAGTTGAAATTGACAAAATACTGGGAAAAATATCCGAACTGACCGATTGGATCAGCACTAGGGTTCTTATAACAATAAAGACAAAAACTATACTGCACAAATGTGTTAAGACCCAGATGAAGTGGACAAAGTCTTGAAATGAGCAGGTTTCATAATCCTTACAATTTAAGAAACTTTACCAAAGTTGGCAAATGCAAAAATATTTTCAGTTTTGCCTGTGAAGCAAGGATTTTGGCACTTGAAACTATACAAGGTGAGTATAAAAGAATACCCCAACTTTGAAGGTCTATAATATAAAAACCAAACCACCTACAACCTTGATCGACCAATCAAATAAACCGTGGAACCGTGAAGTTTGTTTATAATACATTCATAAATGTTCAATGAGACCACCATGAGCGGCCCGAACGACATCTACGCGATAATCAAACTCGTTCCACGCTCTTGTCAGCATGTATGGTGATACGGTTTGGATGGTGTTCGTAACTCTTGGTTTGAGGTGGTGAGGGAGTAGCGAGCTCGCATTCGACACGTCAATGTGAAGGGGACAGTCTGATGTTTCCTTTATGGTGCGCCACCCCATTGGCACCTAGCTGTTGCGGATACCTGAATGAGACGTTGCCGCAACGCTGGATTGGTCGAGGAGCAGCTGGTGACCAGGCTCTTCATCACTGGCCCCCAAGAAGCCCGGATTTTATCCTATGCGATTTTTTCTATGGGGGTGTACAAAAGATCAAGTGTTTCATCCACCATTGCCGGCTAACATTGACGACCTCAAAATGAGAATTACGGACGCCATCCAAACCGTAACACTGGACATGCTGACAAGAGCGTGGAACAAGTTTGATTATCGCGTAGATGTCATTCGGGCCGCTCGTGGTGGTGACATTGAACATTTATGAGTGTATGGTAAACAAACTTGTAGTTGCAGATTACATATTGATGTATGGCAGAAGGCATATAGAAAGTGCAACAAGAGAAGAGCACAACCAAAATCTCAGGCACTCGGAGTGAGCACAGAAGAAACTCTAGGTTCAACCCAAAAAACCTCAGGTTGTATCAAAAGAAAATGGCAAATGGGCCATTTTTTGAGCGTAGGTGATCTCAAAGCAGACCTACATAAAACACATGCAATCCCACATAATCAACCACTCACTACAGTCAAATATTTACATTTCCTGGGATTGGTAAATTACTTGGCAGAATTTCTTCCAGCATTTTCCATGCTCATGGAACCTGTGCACCAGTTAACATGCAATAACAATGCCTGGGTGTGCGATAGTCCCCAGAAGCAAGCTTTCCACAAAGCCTAAAATGCAGTTAGTACAACACCAGTGCTACTATATTACATGTCACTACAAGTTGATGACAGTGTATGCTCGGCACAGCCATCTTGCAGCATGGACAACCAATTAGTTAGGCTTAAAGATGCCCAACACAGAATGCAACTTGGCACTGATAGGGAAAAACATGTTCTATCTTCTTTGGTCGCAGCAGCTTCCTCACTACTTATGTAGTCAAGCAAGCATAATTGTGCACATCGCCCACCAATCACTGGAGACAATCTTCAAGAAGCCTCTGCTATTCACCCCAAAATGACTAGTATATTTATCTGAAATTGCAGCTGTATGACAAGAGTGAAATACAAGAAAGGCAACAAATTCTATTTGGCAGTCACACTGGGCAGGGCACAAATGCAGAAGGTCTCACTCAAAGATAATAACAATGAAAAGATGTTTGTCATGAAGCTGCATAACATCAGCATCATGGAGCATATGAACATAGGATGCATACTAGTTTGAATCTAACAACATACAACAGCAGGCAAAGCATTGCAGGCAGTGGCAACTGTCATTATGAAGGGCTGTCTGGAGAGAAAAGCAGATGTGCCAGTCAAGGTGTAGAAATACCGGCACTGCATAAATGAGCTAAGTGTACATTATGGCATGATTTTTAGAGGGAAGCATCTTGTGGTCCTGCAACTAATGAGAATGGAAATGTTGGAAAAACAACATTCAAGCTACCAGAGTTTGGAGAAAGTCTTTGCAAAGCAAGATATCTGTTGCATTGGCCACACATGAAGGGTGACATACAGAGAAAGGTCATTAGTTGTGTAAAATCCAGAGAACTTTTGGCAGTTGAGCTTTATATGCACATACATACACTTCAAGTGTCAAACTTACCATGGAAGTGGGTAGCAAAAGATGTCTTTCAAGCAGAGATGGCCGATAAATCCCAGTCGGCTACTTCGTCATAGATATTTCGTTGTCGCAGATATATGTTACAAAATAATCAAAATATCAGAGACTGAAATATTGCATAATGACAGGTTCACAGGTTGTGAAACGAACTGTGACAATGACAAGCGAAGCAGCTTCTTTTGTCACAGTTTATTTCAGCTACCTGCGACATGTTGCAGCATCACAGCTAGCCTGGCATGTTTACCAAGAGATGGCAGCTGGATGCTTTTAAATAAACTATTAAATGATTAACCATAGCTTCTGTTTAAAACAGTAGTAAATATCTTAACATGAATTCCTTAAGTTTTACTTTTATTATGTTTGCTCCAACATACTGTATTTTTATAGTTAGTCTACAAAACATTGGATGGTAATAAATACAATACAATCAACTTTATATACTTTTATGCTATTTTTGGCAAAGGATAAATGTTCCTGACTCAATTGTGACAACCGTCAGGTGCCTGTTCTGATTCTCTCTCTCTTTATAATTGAAAATTTTATTTCAATTATCAGCATCCAATATTTTGTAGGTGACCAAGATGATTTTTCAGTAATGAAAAAAAAAAAACACCACAGTAAATTACAAAATTTCGAAAAATGAACATTTATCACAAATTTCACCTAAATACAGATGTTAACGCTGGTACCCTTTATGTATGTGCATATTATGTATTTATATACAAGTTTTTTTACTGTGACAAAACTGCAGATATGAGTCGCAGATATTTATGTGTCGCAATAACAGTTGTCACAGATACTTGAAAAATATTGGGTAAGCTCATCCCTACTTTCAAGTGTACAACCAGCAGTATCTAATTTTGATGGACTACTATTCAGACTAGTGGGAAATAGACAACTTACCCTGAATTGATTCTGAAGTTGTCATCAAAATTATTAAGAACCAGTTGCATGACATGGTATCCCAACTACACTAATTCCTGATAATGCCATGTGCATCATGAGTAACAAATTTCAGAATTTTGTAAGGATAGGGTATTTCCATGGATAGCAGCCCCATCAACGATGCTCCAGAATCAGCTATTTCCCTCTACTCCTAATTGCTTTTATTTTGTTCAATATTTCTTTTTTTTATGAAAAAAAACTAATGTAAATGTTGTTATAATATCATAATAAGTAACTACTGCTGCCATCTCTTTGGTTTGTACTCTTTGTTTGTCGCTACTAGGCCACCTGAGTTATACAGAGTGGTGGCTAGTAGGTTACATGGTTAAATAACTTTGGTGCAGACTAAGGGCACCTGTGATTTTTGCGTTAGGGGTAAACAAATACTCGTATTCTCCGTTATTTAACCCACCAGAAATTTATTTGTCTGAAGGAAACATAGGTATTTACATACACTGGCGAGACTGAGCCCCCCTACAAGTCGTAGGCCTGAAGGGCGGGTGGGCTGAATAATATGCGTCAGAGAAGGTTGCTGAAGGGAGATGTTTCTCTACTTATCTGTGACTGCGGCTTTTGGTGAGTTGTCTTTGTTGGTAGCTGAGGCATGGTGAGTTGGGTGGCCCATTGTAAGGCCCTCGGACTGGCTCTCGTTGGCAAGCTGTACTCGGCTGGCTTCTTCCTGCGGCTTTGACTGGCTCTCTCTGAAGTCCGGGATTGTTTTCCGGGGACTTTGAGTGTGTCTGCGACCTCGGTTGGTGTTCCTTGTTGGAGAGTGCGTCTCTTTGTCGACGTCCGCAACGGTCCAGCCCACGTTTCTGACTTCCCCACCTCGGAAACTGCCACTACGTTTTCAGAAATGAACTCATAAGTTCTCGGCACTTTTACTGGGTTTGTCTCGGGAATTTGACTGATTACTCCCTTGTCTGCTTCGCCTTGGTTTCGGCGGAACACCTAACTCGTTTCGCGGCTGTACCACCGAACAACTCCCGTCTCGGCTGGCGATAATTGACTCGGCCGGGATCCGACTGCCTCTCGCACTAACTGCCTTCTCTGTCTCGCATCACGGATGCCGAACAACTCCTTCCCTTCTCGGCTGAACAACTGACTGTCAACAAGTGCCCCCGAACAACTGATCACAACTGATCCCCTTCCTTAGCTGCGCCTGAATTTAACCCGTCTCCCGCTATATTCAAGTTAGCTGTCAGCAGTTTCTCGAGAGAAATCGGGAAATCCCCTGTGTACCTCGCACGTTTTTTGTGTAGGATTTAGTGTCTCGTCAGCGGCTTGAGCGCTCCAACTCGGGTGGAGGGAGAGTGTGGTAGGACATTTTTGGGGATTCCTGTGAGCTGGGTCGGCACTAATTCTCGTCGGGGGCACCCCGGATTCCTTCATCGAGGGCTTATATCAGCTATTTCTAGGGACTTGCCCTGTTTCTCTCCACTTCGGTTCATCCCGCGTATCCTTATACGTCGGGACAGCCCCGACGGTGTTTCCCCGGAAGTTTCGTTGTCACCTGCCTGCCCTGGCTGGCTGCCTGTCCAGGACAACTATAGCAGGGTGTGAAAACAGTGCAATGCCTATCCCCTGTACCCATCACACATCATGGTTTGTACTCTTTGGTTCTTTGAATATATTCATTCGATCACTAGTCAGTAACTAGCACGTTTGTTTCATTTTAGGTTATGGGCCCAGACCCATAATTCTAGTAAAAAACAAATGTTAGAAACTGTATTTCTCACGATGGTATACGACAGTGATAGAAGTTCGTAGTGATACTAATTGTATTCGTGTAAGCAGTAAATATGGCATCAAACTATCTAGTCAACTTACCTAAGTTGAAGGGTCGGGAAAACTACAGTTAGTGGACTTTAGCAGCAAAGAATTTTCTAATCCTGGAGGGCACGCTGCATCGCATTAAACCAGTTACCAGGAAAAGTGTAGAAGGCGCAGATGACGCAAAGACCAAGGCTAAACTGAGCATGACCTTCGACTCAACGTTATTCGTTCATATTAAGAATGTGACGACCTCAAAAGAACTGTGGGACAAGCTGAAGGCTCTATTCGACAATGCAGGAATTTCTAGAAGAATAAGTTTACTGCGGAATTTAATTTTGATTCGCCTGGAAAGCAGCAATTCTATGACATCATATGTAATGCAAATGGTAGAAACCGGTCAGAAGTTATGTGGGATCGGATGTTTATTGCTGGCCAGATTGACGGAAAAATATTCCCCTATGATTGTGGCCATTGAGCATTCAGGAATTTCCATCACAACAGATTCCATTAAATCGAAGTTGTTGGATATGGAAACGGATGTGAACGTAAAAGGTCGTAATGAAGTTAGCGGCGCATTTGCGAGTTTGCAGAAGTGGCAAGCTAAGAATAATGTCAAGGCAGGCGGAATAAAATGGAGGAAACGCCAAAGCACATGTCAAATGCTACAAATGCAAGCAGCTCGGTCATTTCAAAAACCAGTGCCCAAATGATTCTGGTGGCTCAAATGACAAGAAGATGTTTTGTAAACAAACGCATTCAGTGCAGTGTTTCCAAGCGGGAATTTTGGCAAAGGTGAGTGGTACATTGACTCTGGTGCAAGCGTGCACTTGACGGCAAACGAAAGTTGGATTAGCAAAGCTTCATACCTAGAAAATAAAGAAATTATTGTTACAAACAATAATAAAGTTCGGGTTTTGTGCACCGGTGACATCCATATTGTAACAAAAACTGAAGAGTGTGAGTTTGAGGTGCCAGTGAATGGCGCATTCTGTGTACCAGGTTTAACGACTAATCTGTTGTCCGTAAGCCAGTTAATTAGCAACGGGAATATAGTACAGTTTACCAGGAAAGGTTGCAATGTTTACAATGCAAATGGTGTATTAGTGGCCCCGTCTTCATTAATAAATGGAGTTTACAAGTTGAGAATGCCAAAAAGTGTAATGGCTTCATCCGTGGTGTCTACAAACACATGGCATCGCAGATTACGTCACATAAACAGCAACTATTTGAATAAAATGAAAACTGCCACAGAGGGTATTGACCTTGATGAAAAAGCTGACATAAGTAGGTCATCTTGTACAGTTTGCTGTGAAGGTAAGCAAAGTCGACTGCCTTTTGCTCATGTTGGTTCAAGAAGTAATGAGATACTCGGAGTAGTTCACACAGACATCTGTGGACCTATGGAGAAAGGATCCATTGGTGGTTCTAAATACTTTATGCTGTTTGTCGATGATTATAGTCGCATTATATTTGCATATTTTCTAAAATACAAAAGTGAAGCCTTGACTTGTTTTAAGGAATTTAGAGCAAAAGTGGAAAATGAAACTAACAAAAGAATCAAAACATTGAAAAGTGACAATGGAGGTGAGTTTTGTAATAGAGAATGTGATACATACTTGCTAAAGGAAGGGATTAATCATCAAAAAACAAACGCTTACACACAAGAGCAAAATGGATTATGTGAATGCCGTAATTGCACAATCGTGGAGAAAGCGAGGTGCCTGTTGTTTGACGCAAACTTAGGCAAAGTTTTTTGGGCTGAGGCGACAAACATCATTGTTTATCTTCAGAATCAAATTGTAGCATCGGTGTTGGATGGAAAAATGCCATTTGAAATGTGGACAGGAAGAAAACCTATCATAAACCATCTGAGAATATTTGGCAGTACTGTGATGGTTCATGTAGCAAAGGAAAGAAGACAAAAATGGGACAAGTCAGAGAAACATATTTTGATGGGATTTCCAGAAAATGTCAAAGGTTACTTACTGACTTTACAACCCAAGGACTACATCTATGACAACTACAAGAGACGTCGTCATCATGGAAAAAGAAGCTATCATACCAGAAAATGAGAGCACATCTAATGTTGAAAAAAAAGAAGAAAGTTTAGATTCAGTACAGAACACTTCTGTAAAAAATTAAGAGTCAGTGGTACAATCATCTTATGAGTTGTGTATACCAAGTGAAGGTGAAGACACTGATGATACTACCGAAATGACTGAACCAGAAAACAGGCCGATGAGGAGCAGAAAGAAACCAGATCGTTTAGGATTCTCAGATGTGTATGTTGATGAAAATGTATTTGATGATGCGAGTGGCTTATCTCCGGAAGAAGCACTAAAAGGACCTGAAAAAGAGCAGTGGTTAAAGGCTGTGAATGAAGAACTTAAGTGTTTTGATGATAATAGTGCGTGGGAGTTGGTAGATGCTCCAAAAAGTGGTACGGTTGTGAAGTGCAAATGGGTTCTAAGAAAGAAATATGACAATGATAATAATGTTCGTTATCGTGCTAGGCTCATGGTGTGTGGTTATATGCAAAAACAAGGTGTGGACTATTCAGAGACATTTTCACCTGTTGTTAGGCATACAACACTGAGATTGTTATTTGCATTATCTGCTCAGTTAGGTTTAAATATAACACATCTTGACGTGACTACGGCTTTCTTGAATGGGGAGCTTGAGGAAACAATTTATATGCAAAAACCAGATTGTTTTCTTATAACAAAAAGTTGTGGAAAAGTACTTAAATTAAAACGGGCCATTTATAGCTTAAAACAGTCTTCAAGAGCATGGTACAAGAAGGTCGATGAGTGTCTCATCAAAATGGATTATAAGCGTTCTAAGATAGTGTCTTGTTTGTATAACAAAAATAAGAATAGTCTCAGAACAATGGTTACACTTTATGTTGACAACTTTTTTATTTTTTCTAAAGATGATAATGAAACTATGTGTTTAAAAAATGCATTAGAGTCACAGTTTAAAATCAAGGACTTAGGAGAGGTTAAGCAATGTCTTGGAATGAGTGTAAATGTAGACAAAACTAAAGGTGAAATTACTTTGACTCAAAAAAATGATATAGACCAATTATTAAAAAAATTCCATTTGACAGAATGTAAAATTGCAGATACTCCTTTAGAGGCTAACTTAAATATTAATAAAGAGGAAAATTGTAAAGACCAAATGCCATACCAACAGCTTATTGGAAGTCTTGTGTATTTGGTGGTTTTAACTAGGCCTGATATAGCATTTGTGATTAGTTACTTAAGCCAATTTAATAACTGTTATAATCAGGAAACATGGTTGTATGCTAAGCGAGTGCTGACGTACTTAAAGAATAAAAAGCATTTTGGTCTCAAATATCGAAAAAATGGAAATCAGCATTTAGAAGGGTTTGTTGATGCTGATTGGGGAAATGATGTTATAGATAGGAAGTCATACACTGGCTTGTGTTTTGTATTGGCTGGGTGTGCAATCTCATGGGAAACAAAGAAACAGAAAACTGTAGCTTTATCAAGCACGGAAGTAGAATACGTGGGTGTCACAGAAGCGTATAGGGAAGCAATATATTTGCACAACTTGTGTGAAATAACTGGAGATCTATATCCTATAACTGTGTTTAATGACAATCAAGGGGCACTTAAACTCTCTGTAAATAATGTTTACCATAAGTGAACTACACACACTGATGTGCGCTATCATTTTTGTAGAGAATGTGTCAGTAATAAAATTGTAGAACTGAAATACTTGGAGACAAATGAGATGCCAGCTGACTTGTTAACCAAGAGTTTGAACACTGTTAAACATTATTACTTCATGAATATGTTGGGTATTCAATTTTTTTTAGATTTTATGTATAATTTAAATGTATGTACTTATTTGATATAGTAGGGGTGTTGTTATAATATTATAATAAGTAATTACTGCTGTCATCTAGTTAGTTTGTACTCTTTGGTTCTTTGAATATATTCATTCAATCACTAGTCAGTAACTAGCAGGTTTGTTTCATTTTGGTAAACCTCTATTGTTATTGAACTAGTATGTTTTGTGTAATTATTTGTGTGTTTTATGTGTATTGTAAAACACTCACTGTTTTATATATTCTACAAGACACTTGAGGCAATTTTTGTATAAATTGCTGTTTTTATGCAGTGTTCAAGGCATTATAGTATAATTGCAAAATGTCAAAATAGTAATAGTAACCTTTCCCATGAGAAAAGTCACCAGAAAATATTGTTTTTCTCAAATAATATGAAATGTTCCCATAGGCTCGAACATTATATACAAATTCTGTCCAAATGTTATTTGGTATCTAAAATAAAAACACCCTTCCCAACATCATGGATTAAAACTATGATTCATGGATAAAAATAGTGATTTTTGTACAAAAATCAGCTAGTGGCATGTACACTGCATAAACAAAGTAAATGTTGTACAATAAACATAAAAAAATAATTGCATAAACCATTTTAGTTTATAACAATAAAGGTAGTACATTAGTCTTTTTACACAAAAAAAAAAAAAAGGAAAATACCAAACAAAATCCACAAAAATTGGAAGTAAATGGATACAGCTGATGCTGGAGCATCGCTGATGGGGCTGCCGTCCTAATACCACCATCTGTGGCTACATTTATGATTTTACATCTCATTTGAAGGAATGCAATGTTAAATCCTGCAGCCTAAATAATGAAGATGAAATGTCAAGATAATTTTATGCACTTATCCTTACACAGCAGGGCCCCTGAAACCACAAGTACCAGAGTATGTGTCAGAATTGCAAGAGAAAAAATTATAATAAAAAGGACACTATACACTATAACAGGAAATCTTATGACCTAGCGGAGCTAAAGAGAGGGCAAGCAGTTTAAAGTAAAACAGCACCTCAAGCACACAGCAAGTTGGGGTCATCAGCAACAATTACACAGCAGCTTTCTTCAGGTTTGTATGTAGCCACTACTAAGGATGGAACAAAAAAGAGAAGAAACAGGGAAGACCTACAAAGTACAATCAGTCAAATACAGTGAAAGGGAGAAGACTCACGACCGCAGCGGGAGGATGCAGTGCATAATGACCAGAGTAGAGAACTGTCTTAAATCAAGGATCTGCAAGACTTCTGTGGGCTTCCTGCTCAAGTCAGGGTGGAAAAACCTCCAGAAGGGGCACAGAACACAAGGGTAGGTTGGATAATGACACCAGCATGCTACCTTTAAGGACTGAAGAAGAAAACCAAAAATGAATGAGTGGGAAGATGTACACAGTGTAAAGGGAATTTTGTGAGAGCGAGTTGATGGAACTGCAAAGTAAGCATTGACAGTGTGAAACATGGTACCTAGCTATAAAAATACAAAAGAGTTGCACATTACTAAAGGACTATATAAATAGATACCTGGCAATACAATTATAAAATATGCAGTCAAGTGTTAATAAACTCTCCTTTCAAAATTGCAAATGTTATGTGTGAAATTAAACTGCAAAACAGAGGTGCAGCAATAGCAAGTATGCTTCATTATATTGTGAGGAATTAACATAATCTATAATCTGCATTTTGTTATGCAAGTACTACTTAAAAGTAAGAAATATCCTTAGTCAACATGGTTTATGGACTGTCATAAGTATTTATACACCATTGGACCAACAACAAAATTAGGACCAATAATTAAATACAATTTGAAATGACCCTGTACAGTATGTATCACCTGAAAGTTGTTTCTATGCATGCTGTGGATGGAGTATCTAGTATGTTATTCATGCACTACAGAGAGAAAAAAAAGAGGCCCAAAATGAAAAGAAACAATAGAAAAAGAGACATACATAATATCATTATACCTCAACAAGAACTCATATTTCTACATCACAGACACAGTTAGAAGAAGTCATCTAACTATAAAAAATTTTATCTAGCATCATAAAGATAACAAGGACTTCATAAACAAGGAAAGACCTGGTTGGTTGTCATCAACTTACTACCAAAGAGAAGAGGATAGATACTATTTAGACTCATGATGAAAAACCCTATAGTAACATCCTCAGAATTATCCCTGCATGTACGCACACTATGGGAAACCGGTTTCCTCAAGAACTATCAGTCAGCTTTTTAACCAAGCAGGATGTACAGCCAGGGCACCTAGAAAAAAATAGTATATCTGTAAAGCAAAAAAAATATAAAAAAATAAAAAAGAATAGATTAACATTTGCCCAGGACTATAAAATTAAAGGTACCAATTTCTGAAACAAAGTATTTTTCACACATGAAAGTAAGTTCAACACATTCAAGTATGATGGTTGAATGTTAGTGTGGAGAAAACCTAAACTGAGCTAAAGCCTTAGAACTTTTTAGCTACCGTTAAACATTGTGATGGTGGAGTTATAGCCTGTGAGTGCATGTAAGAGTCAGGAGTGGGGGAATTAGAATTTATTTAGGGTACCATGAACAGATTTTGACACACTGAAGAGCAATTTACAAAAGAGAGTATATTTGTTAGTTCTTGGAAATGACTATTACTTTAAGTAGGACAACAACCATAAACACACAGCAGAGGTTTTCCATCTTTTGTTACTATATCACACCTCCCACATGCTCAAATCCCCATTCCAGACCCACAACCTTAACCTAATAGAAAATCTTTGATGTGAACTTTGAACAATAGAGAAATGAAATAATTAACAATGCTAAACTAAAAGAGGTATTTTTGCAAGAAAGGTAGAAAATTCAAACTGACATACCCAAGTGTATTGTGCAATCAATGTTGCTTCAGGAAAATTGGTCTACTGCTGATGCATTTACATATGTACCACAATTTGCAACTACTGTCAACATTTTCTGGACCAGATCAAGGTGAGATGGGATTTTTAAGTGTTCGATTTCAAAATTGGTTCTCTGTCCAACAAATCTGTTCCCCCACTCCTTCTTAATGACCATAAAATTCACTTACCCATTGATTAACTTTTCCTTTCTCTAGAGTCTTTTTGTATATTTTCTACCATTGTTTTTAGAAAGGCCCTTTCTAAAAATCCATTTGATTTTCACAAACAGCTAGAATATGTTCATTAACAAAACTGAAGCTATTAAAATTTAAAGTCATCATATTCTATCAGTTGGCAGGATGGAATGCTGTTTAAAGCATTAGGTAATCAATTTACTTAATTATAGGTAGAGATCCGTGCGGATGCGGATATCCACTTTTTTTTCAGTTCTGCAGATTAAACTCTTCCCTCATTGCAGATAGTGGCATTACCGATACTACTTTTGAAGAATGTCTATTGTTTTACAATAAATGATTTTTTTTTTCCTGTGTTGTTTTCTTTTCGGCTCAGCTCCCTTTCTATGGAAAGTGGTTTGCAATAGCTAGGCACGCAGAATATGAAAATGTTCCTTGGGTGGACGTGAACAAGAACAACATATTTCTGACTTTCGTGCGACCTTGCCTTCACCTTGTGCTCCACGTGTATCAGTGCTAACAGCAACTTCCAGTTGGCACCCATGGGAGAGATACCGTCGCGTTGTCTCGGTGCTTTGTAATCTGCAGCAGACTGCTCGTCGCTTCCTGCCTCTGGGGCGCAGCATTCCCACCCACACGATTATTGTATTTCTGTTTAGTGGTAAAGTGAACATCCATTGTGCAGTTGTGCAGTTTGTGTATGGTGAGTGAAGGCCCTGCTGTTTACACGAACACGTTTAGTCTGATGTTTTATCATCATTCATTGCAATGACAATGGATAAGGATAAAATATTGTGTAAAATCAAAGAAGGAGAATACCTTTTAATGCGGGATACTAAACTCAAATCTTCGATGTGGGAAACATTTGGTTACGTTTTTAATGGTAATGAAAAGTTGGCCAATTTAGTGTGATGCTTTACATGCAGGAAAGTGTATTATTTCGCAGGACATAAATATGGAACTTCAAACTTGTTAAAACACAAGTGTGAAAGCAACCTGAAAAGCATAACAAATTTTATAAACATCAAAACGGATATAAAAAAAACCTGAAGTATCTACAAATTTGAAGTGATTCATACAGGAAAATAAATTATTTGGGCATGACTACACATTATATTACAAATGGGAAAATTGAGGATCGCATGTTGTGCACAAGAGAATTTGACAGTGATATGAGGAAGACTGAAGAAAATATCAAGAGTGAGCTTGTGAAAGTGTTACGTTCGTATGATTTATATAATGTTATGGGCAATATTGTATTTGTGATAGACAGGGGATCTAACATTGTAGCAGCTCTTCGTCAATTTAAAAGACTATCATGCTGAGTGCACATACTTAACACAGTATTGGAACACACAAAGCACGAAGGAGATGAAGAGGATGACAATGATGTCCAAGAATTAATACGTTTGTGCCGCGCACTCGTTACATGTTCCAAAAGATCTGGCCTTCAAAATCTGCTAAACAAGTAACTGAAAGGCGACACAGATACACGCTGGAACAGCAAACTCACTATGTTTGAGTCCATCAGTTCACAATGGAAGGAACTACTTGAAATTTTGATGAAGAAAAACCAAGAAAAATTTATTGATTCAATTGATTGAAACAGGCTGAGGAATATGATTACCTTCCTAACACCATTCAAATCTGCATCCGATGATCTCGAGGCTTTCAAATTGCTGATTCTGTACTTGGCAGTGTTGTGAAAATTGAAACCTCCCCGTTTCCTCAAAACAAATGAAGATGAAAGTGAGAGTGAGTTCATTCGCAAAATGAAGATGAAGACCGCACCAATTCTGGCTGATAAAAGGGACATTACATTAACTCACAAGCTAGGAACATTTTTGCATCCTAAATACAAGAACTTAAAATTCTTAAGTGCTTCACAAATAGACAAAGTGAAATCAGAGGTGCAAAAAATTATTTCAGTAAGAATTCAACTGAAAGAAAACCAAGACAATGACTGTGCAGCAAAACCTCCCGGAAAAAAGAACAAGAAAAGTAGCGGCAAATTCAATTAATTTGAAGATTCGTCAGATGAGGAAAATGTAGCTGGCCTCAGCAGTCCCAATACGAACTATGAAATTTTCAGGTACAGCAGGGAAAAATCCAGTTGACACATTTCATGTGATTTCTTGGTGGCAACAGCACGAGAAAGAATATCCAGAACTCTTCAGACTGGCCTCCTACTTTCACACGATTCCCGCATCTAGTGCTCTTTCTGAGAGAAGTTTTTCCACNCGTCAGATGAGGAAAATGTAGCTGGCCTCAGCAGTCCCAATACGAACTATGAAATTTTCAGGTACAGCAGGGAAAAAATCCAGTTGACACATTTCATGTGATTTCTTGGTGGCAACAGCACGAGAAAGAATATCCAGAACTCTTCAGACTGGCCTCCTACTTTCACACGATTCCCGCATCTAGTGCTCTTTCTGAGAGAAGTTTTTCCACTGCAGGAAGAGTACTGCAGGATCGACACACTCTTCTCAAACCTAGCACAGTCGACATCATCATTTTCCTCAACAGCAATCTCTCGATGTACACAGGCACTTCATTTATTTATTTATAACTTTTCTTTATTACATTCCTAGCCATACTGACAGAGTGTACATCATCAAGAAGATACATTTAGTATTATAATATTTATTTTACGTACTCTAAAAATAGCATGTCATATAGTTTTTATTATGTCAGCTGAATACCCTGTTGTAAAATAAATGATGTTTTCATTTGATTTTTTGTCTCCCCTTTGTTGTCATAATTCTTAAAAGAATTCATTTTCCTCTATTAAAATATAATACTTAAGCTGAAAATCAGGCAACCGTTCGGGTAACTTCAATATTAGTGGAATGTTGAAAAATATGGAGGAACAGAACATAAACAACATAAAGTTGAGGAAAAAAATGTATACAAACTACTGACTTTTCAATTTCTCTGTCAACATCTACTACGTAATTGTTTTGTTTGTATTGAATGTGTTTATTCTGCTTGATGACAAAGTAAAAATTATTTAGCTTTATTTTTCACAACTATACACTATTTTTGCCTGTTATGTGGCGCTGGTGGTAGTCCAGTCTAACTGGATTGCCAAAACTGACAGGAATCTGTTATATAGTTCCAGAAATCTGATGGGAGACAAAGAGGCTGATGATTTATGAATGAAATGCTAGTGTTAAATATATGACCAGCATACCAAGTATGGTTCAAATTCAGTCGTCTTTAATACCAGAGATAGGAAATTGCCATCAACATTCAAACAGTGACCTTTTTGAAAATAAACATCTTAAGTTATTCTAATTAAAGTCAAGTGTCCTTACCATATATATAATATATACACATATATATATATATACACACATATATATATATACAGGTTGTCCAGAAATTAAAATTCCAAACTACGGGAGGTGATTTCTTGTAAAAAATAAAGTTGAAAATATACAGGGCACTGTATACCTAAATGCAGCGGTTCCCAACCTGTGCTCCGCGGAGCCCTTAAGGCTGTGCGTGCACTTCCAAGGGGCTCCGCAGCTGCTCCAGGAAAAAAATTAATAATAAACCAACACTGAATGAAACTGAATATTAAAAAACAAATAGTAGAATGAAAATAAGAAAACC
Source organism: Clitarchus hookeri (assembly GCA_002778355.1). NCBI lineage: Eukaryota > Metazoa > Arthropoda > Insecta > Phasmatodea > Phasmatidae > Clitarchus > Clitarchus hookeri. The sequence continues at coordinate 1,022,872 of NQII01000129.1, read as the reverse complement.
AGAAATTACATTTTGAACCTAAATTTGCTTAAGTTGAATTTTGCACCCTTTGGCAAACGATACTTGGTCATTCTGCTGCCACTAGCTCCACAATTACTGTAGCGCAAGAGCGAGACGGGCAGACAACAATGCTGAGTGGGGTGCCGGCCTGCCACTCGCACACTGTCACCTACCTTGTTCCTGGAACCGATATCCGGGAACTGTACATTGTAGTAGTTTCTCGCTGACAGTCAATTTGGAGTCGTTTGGCACCTTGGGACTGTTTAGTTGTGTTACATGTTGTGGATTGACTTGCTTAGGTTATCTTATTTGTTTTCAAATAGGTAAGTGTTACTAATTATTGACTTCATAAATTATTTTCTAATGGTTTACGCAAGCTGGTAGTTAAATTTTTTTTTTTTTTAGTTTAGTGATACTATAGCTTAGTTTTTCTTAAGAGACTAAGTCAACCACCAAGGTGGATTCTTTGTTTTTCTTGCTTATTATTTTTTCACTAAAGAAAATTGTAAATGTACGAAGTACGTCATTAGCGACATAGCTATTAACAATACTCTGCAGTACAGACACAAAAACTGAACCGCAAACTATTAATTATGTCACTATTTCACTAATTAAAAGAAAATGTTTTATCAATTCTGGGACATAAGGAAAGATAAAGGTTTACTGCACTTATCTCTGCCCTTTTAACATCCTTTACCAAAATTTTAGAACCTAAAAATGATCACAAAAACACCTGTTTTAGCCATTTTCACACAGGCTTTGAAAGATAGTTTGCTATTCTTGTATTACTGTGTGATTTTCTTTTGATTTAGGCATGGATTGCTGGCTTCCACCAGGCACTTTGAAGAAAAAAGATGTTATATTGAAAATGAGAACAAACCAGCACAGCTCAATCCATACTTCGCCAGAGGAGCCAACAACAAAAAAAAATATGATAATCAAGCAATGTACTCTGGTGTTTGTTTGTCAGAAGAGCTTTCCAAAACCATTTCTGAATTTGCGGCGCCACCTCAATCATTGTATGCAAAATGTGACAGAAGCGGGACAGCGGTGGAAAGACCTTGCAAAGAGACAAAGGTTACTTGATACTTGAATATGGGATTACAGAAACAAATTACGTTCCGCCTCTCTGAGTTATTTGCAGAAATGTGTTGACCAACAGCTCTATGTTTACTGCAAAACTCTGGAGTCATTTCAAGGGAAACCATCCTGAGTTGAAAGATAAACCGTCAGATTTTTTTCAAAAGGAACTGCAACAAATTTTTGGGTTTACACAAAACTATGACAACACATGCTAAAACCAATAATGAAAAAGTACTGGAAGCTTCCTACCTAATAAGTTACTGTGTAACTCAAGCAGGTGAAGCTCATACCATTGCAGAGATTGATATTTAACCTTGTATAATCAATATTGTCAAATGTTTGATTGATGAAAAAGCTGTTCAGTTAATCTCCAACATTCCTTTGTCAAATAACACTGTTGCTAAATGAATCAGCAACATGGCTGGTGATGAGAAAGAGACACTTATCGGTCGCATCAGATGTATTGAATTTTCTCTACAAATGGTTTAATCGACTAACGTTGCCGGGTTGACTGTTTTATTGGTATTTGTTCATTAAGTTTACTTACAAAGCTATCAGGAGGACCTTCTTCTTTGCAGACCACTACCAACCAACATATCAGGGAGCGAAATATTTAATCTTTTGGATGAATTCTTCTTATAAAATGAAATATCGTGGGAAAACTGTGCAGATATATGCACTGATGGGGCAGCAAAGGCAATGATGGGTCACAATGCTGGAACTATTGCCAAAATTAAAGATAAAGCCAAGAACTGTAGCAAGCAATATTTGCGTTCTTCATAGATATGCACTAGCCTCAAGAAAAATGCCTTCTGAGCTTATGGTAGTATTGAATGATGCCATACAAATAAAAAACTATATAAAACCACAACCCCTTAAAAGCAAGCTCTTCAAAACAATATGTGAAGATATGGGAAGCCACCATCAGTCCCTCCTGCTGCACACTGAAGTAAGATGGTTATCTCGAGGGAAAGCGCTGACACGTTTGATGGAACTGCTTGCAGAGGTATCAGCATTTTTTATAGAACCTAACACTCTACAGGCAACAGTTTTAAATGATGAAGACTGTGTGTGCATGCGTATCCGGGTGATATTTTTTAGCAAAATGAATGAAATTAATATATAATTGCAAGGAAAATCTGCCACAGTTTTTGATACAAACGCCAAAGTGTTTTTTTTTTTTTTTCAAGAAGAAAATTATGTATTGATTGGAGTGTGTGGTGAACAAAGATACTGATTGCTTCCCTCATACAAAAAACTTTTTGGACAAAAATAACATTAAAATTCAAGAAAAAATACCGAAAAATATTCAGACATCTCGAGGCATTGAAAGATTCATTTGAACATTATTTCCCAACAACTCAGGAGAAAGTGATTCATGACTTCAAATTGGTACAGAATGTGTTCAATGTGAACAAAAATCCACCCAACTTAAATTCAGCTCACTACGAGGTCCTCATAGATTTAACATCACAGAGCAAACTAAACATTGCGTTTCAAAATCAAAATCTACTGGAGTTTCGGCTGTATTTACAAGATGAATTTGAAATCTTATCTGAGAAAGTTAGTTTTACTACCTTTCTCAACTACATATTTGTGTGAGGCAGGATTCTCCGCCTGTACAGCTACCAAAACCAAATAGAGAAGCCGCTTGAATGCATAACCAGACATTCGTCTGCAATTATCATCAATCAAACATGAAATCAGAAAACTGTGCAAAAAATGCAACCACAGGTGTCGCATTAAGATTAAACAATTATATATGGTTCTTTACTAACTTTATTGTTGTCCTCACCAACAATATAAAATCTATTATTATTGCAAGAACTTTGAAAGAACTTTTATGTATGGCCAAGTATTGACAGTATCATGTGGTACTTGAGAAAAAATTTAGTATTATAGTAAATTTCTAAGTTTTTAAAATAAAATTTTATTGTATGGACACTGAACAATTCTTTATTTTTAGGTTTAGATACCTCTTTACTTTATGTTCCCTTACTACCTACCCCCTCTTCGTCCTCCCTATAAAACTTCTACACACAGTTTACTTGTTAGACATAAGGTAGAGTGTAGGCCTAAGCAAGGGACTCCGCTATATAAATAGATTCTAAAAAGGGCTTTGTGAGTCAAAAAGTTTGGGAACCGCTGCCTAAATGGAATATTAAATGAGATACGAGCACGTGAAAATAGGGTTTTGAAAACATATTTTTGCCGAATGCCTTGCACTTTCTGCCAGCTGGTGGCGATTTACCCACAATACATCACAAGCAGTCGGATGGGGAATGCCCATTTGGTGTGCTATGGAGCATGTACTAGTGGAGGGCACGTCGTCAATGTGCTAACGTACCGCTTCCTCAAGCCGAACAGTGCGCACGGACCGGGGACAGCCAGTATTACGCATGGGTATCTGTAACATGTAAAGCAAAAGTCACATCTTTCTGCTGCAGACTTTGTAGGCGTTGTACAAGGCATTTGGCGAAAATACATTTTCAAAACCAAATATTCACACGATCATCTCCCCTTTAATATTCCATTTAGGTATACAGTGTCCTGTATATGTTCAAGTTTATTTTTCATAAGAAATCACCTCCTGTAGTTTGGGTGTTTAATTTCTGAACCTGTATATGTTTGTACTCTCTATAATTCTATATGGTATAACATATCTGGACCAAATTTGGTGCAGATAGCCTTCAGTACCCAAATGAAAATACTGCATACGCCAAAATGAACTCCAGCCCCCTATTAGGCCCAAAACCCCAAAAAATGGGGTAGTGTATCTCTCATTCACGACTTCTACCCTTCTAGACGAATCAGGACCACATTTGGCAAGTCTTCGAAGAACAGGCCAAAGGACAGCTTCACCAACAACTAGATCTGGCAGCCACAGTAATATTTATCTGATTCACGACCCCATGAAAACTACTGGCAACACCATAGCTGAGGAAACAAAGAAAGATTGCTAAATGGTGGTCAGAAGAACAAGGATAATGGAGTCTGACTGCCTGGAAATCCCAGAAAATTTTGAAAATAATACAGAATTAAGGAACATTATAAAACCAAATGTGATCCATAATAACAAAAAAATTTCAGAAGCCATTTGAAAATGAAGAAAATTCATGAAAATTCGCTGAAAATCCAAGAAACTAAGTATTGTAATGTCCCTACAATTTGCAAAATCTTTTTAAAATAAAATGTTTGACAAGTACAAAAAAATTCTTAGATATATCACTATTATCTATGTAAACCCAAAAATTATTCACAAGTCACAAGAAAATCTATGAAAATTGCAGAAAAACTTTGAAAATCACCAACAAAAATTTCAATTATGAAAATTTTTTGATAATCTCCAAAAAATAATTGCTAATCTCAAAAAACTCTTCAAAAATTTAAAATATTTGAAAATCACTGAAATTCTTAGTAAATACTAAAGTTCTTTAAAAATTGCAAAAAAAAAAAAAAAAATCCCCTTTGAAAATAAGTCAAAATTTTTGAAAATCAATTAAGATATTCAAAAACCACTAAAAATATTATAAAATTGTCAATAAAATCTTTGACAATGTTTTTAAAATCATTGTAAATCACTAAAAATATTTTGAACTAAACCAAATCATTATAAATCATTAAATTAAAATAAAAAATAAAAAACTTTGTACATATTATAACCTAGTTGTTGTCCCCTTGACTAAAACCTATTACAATTGTGGCATATTTAACACAAAAAGATATTTTCATTTTTTAGGCACATATCTAAACAATAAATATGCAACTGTTAACAATATAACATGTAATACACTTAGTCCTTATGTAGCAAGAATGCACGGAAACAAAGAAAAAATAATGAACTTACCAAAGATTATATTTATGACAGCAGTCTGCACATCTGTTGTTCCATGGAAACAATATGCCATTGTATCTGTACTGCCACCAGGAATGACACCAACTGGTAAGTATGGTGATGGCATTTTGGCGTCTGGGTCATTGTAATCAATACCCATATCTTTAGCTGTTCTTAACACAAGTCCGTTGAAAACTTCTGCAAATGTACCATCACCACCCACACAGACCACTGCATCTATGTTCTCCAATGAACAATGCAAAAGAGTATCTTGAGCATGTTTTGGTCCTTGAGTTAATATTACATTTGTTTTGATACCTACAAGTAGCAACAATGGCTTCACTTGTTTCTCATATATCTTCATTCCTTTCTTTTTTCCTCCATATGGGTTGATGAACAGAATTACAGTTTTTGGATGTTTTGAAATACCTTAAAAAACAAAACTGTCATAAGCAAATGAATGATAAACATTTAAAATACAAATAAATGACTATCATAAATATGATTATAGAAATATATCATATAAATATTATTTTCCTGGATTAAATACAACAGAACCTTGACTATTTGCAATAATATAGGTGTAAGAGAGTTGCAATATGCATACTCATCACTGCAACTATCATCAACATATATATAGCTTAATTAAAGATGTTTGCAATTACAATGTTATCAACACTTTCTATCTAGATGGTAGTCAGAAATTAATGTGTGTGTCTGCAACTATTCTTCATGGCTTCATTCATATATATTACCAAACAGCTCAAAGTTTTTTATAGTTGCATGAAGGAAGAATTTTATGTCTTATTATATTCTTTTTCCACACCATGAAAAATACTGTTACATGCTGCCACTCTGCATTGTTACCCTTCTCCTCCCCTTCGAGCTTGCCAAGTTCAGTGCTTCAAAAGCACCACCTGTAACTGATGAAGCGCGTGCAGAGTTGTCTTCGTATAATTCATGTTATTACCTTGAGCGCGTGCTAATATTAACAGTAACTGAAGAAGAGTACGCACAAAGGTAAAAACAATGTGCCCACAGAAGATTCACGTGTGCCCCGATAAGCCTATCAGGACTTGTGTTGCTCTCCATCCTAGGGAATTGAATGTCTGGGGTTATCATTGCAAGAATGTTCTGGTCATTGCCCTTGCCTTCCTCAGTGTAACTCAGGGAGCAAGGAACCTTTTGGATCAAGTTGCCAGAATTATACAAGCTGCAATATACCCCCGAGTTGAGAGTCTGGAGTCTTGTACGGCCTTAAACGCTGGGTTTGTGATGCCAGCGAAGCAATGAGCAGCGACAACAGTGACCAGCGAGAGTGAAGTCTGCAAGCATCTGTACAGTGGAGAGTGAGAGTGACTGGCAGGACTGGGACTTTATGCATGTGTGACAAACATCTGGAATTAAGGCAACAGACAGTTTTATTGAATATGTGTAAATAATAAGTGCAAATTAAGTGACTGTAGCAAATATAAAGGCAGTGGTAAAAACTTTGATTAGTACTGAGATTAACATTAAATACTGCACTCACTGAGAATAATAACTGTAGATGGCAGAGATAAGTAGTTTAATGTTGTAAATAATAGCTAAATATATTTTTCTTGGCATTATAATTAAATCAGGAAATTAGATTTAGTTATCTTATTTTTATTAAGATCTTCATCCCTCACGAACTCAGATACGCCATCTGAAGATTTGTAACACTGGTGTGAGAAGTGGGATGGAGGCATTTACATGAGGTTAAAGTAAGGTAATACTAGTAATTAGTGACAAAAATAATTTTGATTGTTGTAGGCTGTAAGACTGTTTTGCTTAAATGATCCAGTGAATGCTTCTGAGAAAAATGTCTGCAAAACTGGAAGCACTGTGAGCTTTAACTGAGGGACTAAATAGCCAAGTAAGCGCGAGTGCAAATAGCTTGAAAGTATATCTAACCAGTGAAATTAGTGATGTAAAAGAAGGTGTGAATGAAAATGCAAATACCAAAATTAGTAAATAGCCAGATAACTGATGTGAGTGAATCAACAGATACGAAAATAGACACAGTAAAAGAAAATGTACATAGGAAAATAAAAGGCATTACCAAGTTAGTGAATACAAGAATTGACTGCGTGAACAAGAAAATCAACAGTGTGAGTGAAAGGATTGACAGTGTAAATGAAAGGATGGACAGTGTAAATGAAAGAATAGTCAGTGTCAATAAAATAATAGTTTCTGTCAATGAAAGAATAGTTTCTGTCTATGAAAGAATAGTTTCTGTCTATGAAAGAATAGTTTCTGTCAATGAAAGAATAGTTTCTGTCAATGAAAGAATAGTAAGAATCAATGAAAGAATGGCCAGTGTCAATGAAAGAATGGGGATCATAAATGAAACAATGGACAGCGTAAGAGAAAAAGTGGGCAGTGTTGAGAGCAAAATAAAACTGGAAACGAGTGCACTGAAGAAGGAAAGGCAGGAATTTCTTCAGCAGCAGAGCTCCATTATAAAAGCACTGGCAGCCAAGATATGTGAGGAAGGACAAGTCGTAACCAACAAGGCAACCTCGAAGGGAGGATAGCAGCTCTGCGGCATTGGTGTCCCACACCCAGGAATGGGGAAGTGTGTCACAATTAGGCCCACCCCATATAATGGTCAAACTTCATGGCGGGAGTACCATCATCAGTTTGAAATAGTTGCTACCCAGAATGGTTGGTCAGATGAACAGTGGGCTTAGTACCTCATAGCTGTACTGAAAGGACCTGCACTACGTACAGTACAGCCTCTCCCAATGTGACATCGACTAGAGTACTACACATTGGTGTCAGCCTTGCAGCTATGTTTAAGTGACAGATACCTGTGACATCGACTAGAGTACTACACATTGGTGTCAGCCTTGCAGCTATGTTTCAGTGACAGATACCTGTGACACAACCACCATGCCCAACTGTGAGGCCGCACCCAGCGACCAGGGAAGCAACAACAGGAGCTACGGCCAGACATTGTGCAGCTGTCCCATTTATCTATAAAATAGTACCCCGAGGAGGTATGGATGCCATCACAGTCAGCTTCTTATATGCCATCGCTGACATAAACAGGCCATTCCATGTAAAATCATCAAGGGGCTGAAACTGCACAATTTTTGATTTTGATAAAATCTTGTTCCTATGTTACCCTATACTCAAGGTGAAAGAAAAACATTAATTTAGATATTAACCTACAAGTGGATTATGGCAGGCATTTTTCATACACACTGCAAGCAAATTTCACAGATTTTGGAGGTTTATGCAACTAGCCGTAACTTTTTTAATAAGTCACCTATTGTGGAGTTTTTTGTATCATTTAAAAGCTTAAATAAGATACTATTACACTGTATATTTATATTATAAAATAAAATCTGTATTTTCAGGATGGCAGCATTCAGATGACTGTTTTACCACACTTTATATCCCACCCTGATTCACCAAAGTTTTATTTAGAGATCTGATCTTGTGTGCGCTTAGTGTCTACATGTAGAACAGCGTGAAACATCAAAGTTATCTGGGTTGAAGACTTCCTTCCTAGAAAAAAAGTCTCTAAATTGGGGTAAAATGAAAATTTGCTGTTTTCTAAGCCAAAAAAAGTTATGTGGAGGACAAAATAAAAATTAGTTTTTTTTTATGAAAAGTACTCTCCATGAATAGCTATAGGGGACAAGTTTTCCCATTCTGTTATTTTCACCCTTGTTGAGTACACAGACCTTTGGAAAAATAAAATAAAATTAAATTTAATCTGTTGGGGAATATTAAATCACATTTTAATTCTGAATGTAATTAACATTAGGGTGACAAGGGGTACTAAGTGTAAGTACACTGTTTAAGCAGTGCAATGTAAAAAAATTGAAAAACTCACAATTTTGCAACTTCATAAAAAATTTGTTTTAAAAATAAACATTTACCTACTGTACTTTAATTTAAAAACTATACACAGTTTAACTTAAGAAAAATCAAAGGCAAAATTCACGAGGAGATATTTTACACTAGAAAGCCAAAAAACCAGGTATAGGCATGCATATGAAAATAACAGAGGTATGGAACCAATCAGAGTAATGCGATGCGGTCGGCAGCGCCTATAGTAAGACAACAAGCATCTGGCAAAGTTACTAGATTGGTTACTGCTGCTACAATGGCAGGTTATCAAGATGTGAGTTTGAACGTGGTGTTATAGTCGGCGCACGAGAGATGGGACATAGCATCTCCGAGGTAGCAATAAAATTTGGATTTTCGCGTACGACCATTTCACGAGTGTACCGTGAATATCGGGAATCCGGTTAAACATCAAATCTTTGACATCACTGCGGCCGGAAAAATATTGTGAACGAACGGGACAAACGCCGACTGACGAGAATCATTAAACGTGACAGATGTGCAACCCTTTCTCAAATTGGGGCAGATTTCAATGCTGGGGCATCAACAAGTGCCAGCGTGCGAACTATTCAATGGACCATCATTGATATGGGCTTTCGGAGCCGAAGGCCCACTTGTGTACCATTGTTGACTGCACGACAGAAAGCTTTACGCCTTGCCTGGGCCCGCCAACACCGCCATTGGACTGTCGATGACTGAAAACACGTTGCCTGGTCTTACGAGTCTCGTTTCCAATTGTATCGGGCGGATGGACTTGTACGGGTATGGAGACATCCTCATGAATCCATGGACCCTACATGTCAACAGGGGACTGTTCAAGCTGGTGGAGGCTCTGTCATGGTATGGGGTGTGTGCAGTTGGCATGAAATGGGACCCCTGATACGTCTAGATAAGACTCTTACAGGTGACAGATACGTAAGCATCCTGTCCGATCACCTGCACCCATTTATGTCCATTGTGCATTCCGACGGACGTGGACAATTCCAGCAGGACAATGCGACACCCCACACCTCGAGAGTTGCTACCGAGTGGCTCCAGGAACACTCTTCTGACTTTAGACACTTCCATTGGCCACCTAAATCACCAGATATGAACATTATTGAGCATATATGGGATGCCTTGCAACGTGCTGTTCAGAAGAGCTCCACCACCTCGTACTCCTATGGATTTGTGGTACCCTGCAGGATTGATGGTGTGAATTGCCTCCTGCATACCTTCAGACATTAGTCGAGTCCATGCTATGTCGTCTTGCAGCACTTCTGCGTGCTCGTGGGGGCCCTACACGATATAAGGCAGGTGTACCAGATTTTTTGGGTCTTCAGTGTACGTTATTACATATAATGGTAACCACTATGTAGCGTCCAAAAATCTGATGATATCAACTGACCGCTGTGAGCTTTCCACCTTAGTGAAAAATATGAAAGGGTTTTTTAGATTGATCTAAATGAAAAGTTGATAAAATTAAAAACTCATCACTTTATTGCAAAATGTCAGTTTTAATTTCTAAAATAAAAAAAAGAAGATATAACTTCTGCTGAGTGCATAATTTAGGGAGATTTCTCAGAAAATTATACTTTTGTGATGCAAGATGAAGTACAGGCATTTCATTGGGTTAACGCACAAGCCACATTACACCCATTTGTTGTATATTACAAAGAAAGTGATTCCACAAAGTGTGAAACCTTTTGTGTTGTCAGTGACTATTTGACACACAACACAGTAGCTGTTCACACCTTTCAGAAAGTTCTGCTTCAACATTTGAACAAGATTTGCCAACTCGACAAACAAAAGTGTATCATTTTAGTGATGGTTTAGCTGCTCAATACAAAAAAAAACATGGGGTGTGGCTGTGTCGGGGACACTGCCATTTGTTTTACGTGAATAGTCTACGTTTTTACGTTCCTGGCACCGCTTCACTCGATCATATGGGGTTTCATGGGTATCACTAGATTGCTTTTGAGATGCTCTTTCCAACCGTATACCATTTTTGTATTTAGACTTGGCTTTTAGACGAGTATAGGCCGACATTGTGTTAAGTTTTTATTTTTTTTTACTTTAAAATAATAAAATTTCACCATAACCACGCCACAAAAAAGTTTTATACACTCAATTGATTGATCTCAACGAGAGCTGTTGATTAAAACCTAAACGAGCGTTGTAGCTACTCAGTGTCAAAAGTTATACAACACGGAAATAAGACGCGGCTCCATCCCCGCCGCGCACGATGCTTCACAGTCCTCACTCANTGTCAAAAGTTATACAACACGGAAATAAGACGCGGCTCCATCCCCGCCGCGCACGATGCTTCACAGTCCTCACTCAACGGAACAAATTCTTTGATCCTTTGGCAATTGAGCGGTGTAATTGAATTTTAGATGTATATGGTAGATTCGGAGCGGCAATGCCAAACTGTATCCCCCGATTGTGTTATTAGATTTTCTAGATTGCCCACTATGGTTGTAAATTTAAAGACTTATTCATGCCAAAACTTTGTTAACCTGGCTAAGCACAAAGATGATTTCTGTCTCTACTGAATGGCATTTTTGTGCCACATCACATGGCAAGTGTGTGTGTGATAGTGCCGGAGGTACAGTTAAACGTCTTGTGACAATGGCTAGTTTACAAAGAAACACTGAAAGCAGATGGCCGACATCTTGAAAATAAAAAATGTATTTTATAATATAAATATACATTGTAATAGTATCTTATGTAAACTTTTAAATGACACTAATAACTCCATAATAGATGGATCATTAAAAAAGTTACAGCTAGTTGCATAAACCTCCTAAATCTGTGAAATTTGCTAAATTTGCTTATAGTGTGTATGAAAAATGGCTGCTATCATCCATTTGTAGGTAAAAATCTAAATTAATGTTTTTCTTTCCGCTTGAGGATAAGTAATATGGGAACTCATTTTTATCAAAATAAAAAATGGTGCAGCCTCCATTTCTTTCAAAATTTGATGATTTTATATAGAATGAGCCAGAGGTACAGCAAGCAGTATGTCTGGATGCATCCCACATCATGCAAGACAACCTGGCCCTGGCAGTGGAGTCAGAAAGGCAGGTGTTAGCACCCCAGTGTCCGGTATGGGCGGTGAGACAGAATATGATGACAGCTTCAAGAAGACACTGAAGGAGATGCAGATAACCACAAGGGCCATAGCTTCCATGATCCGTGTTACAGAGCTTTGCCGCTCCCCACTCAAACAGCCTGAGTGAGGTCATAGACGGCCAGGGCACCAGAGTCCTACTTATCACGTCGTCGTCGCAGCCGCCATCATCATCATCATCATCATCATCATCATCATCATCATCATCATCATCATCATCATCATCATCATCATCAGCAGCAGCAGCAGCAGCAGCAGCAGCAGCAGCAGCAGCAGCAGCAGCAGCAGCAGCAGCAGCAGCAGCAGCAGCAGCAGCAGCAGCAGCAGCAGCAGCAGCAGCAGCAGCAGCAGCAGCAGCAGCAGCAGCAGCAGCAGCAGCAGCAGCAGCAGCAGCAGCAGCAGCAGCAGCAGCAGCAGCAGCAGCAGCAGCAGCAGCAGCAGCAGCAGCAGCAGCAGCAGCAGCAGCAGCAGCAGCAGCAGCAGCAGCAGCAGCAGCAGCAGCAGCAGCAGCAGCAGCAGCAGCAGCAGCAGCAGCAGCAGCAGCAGCAGCAGCAGCAGCAGCAGCAGCAGCAGCAGCAGCAGCAGCAGCAGTGAAAGCAGGCAGGACCTGAATTATGTTCCCTGTCAGGAGGTCATAGACACTGGGACGAACATAAGAGTAAAACAACCAGATATCCTTGGGACTTCCCCCAGCAATCACCCAACAACAGTTTGGAACATTGCAATTTGACTAAAGTAACTAGCAGCCTATGCCAGAAAGAGGTAAGAGAAAGGTGGAGTGAAAACTTGGCAACTGTAGCCTAGAGTATGATATTTACATAGCAAAAATAGGGGATGAATGTATTTTGGGGCTTGATGATCTATTTAGGCTGGGGTTTTGTATTAATACTTAACTTAGTGTGCTGCAGGTAGACAGTACCAAGTTGGTGGTGTCAACTCAGTAGGATTTTCCTCGCCAATTGAGCTGCCCAGTAGTCTCTTGTCAACACACTGTGATACACATTTCTATTGAAATTTTCATCACAGGCAGATATCAAGGAAAATGTGACAGACATTTAAGTCTAATTGAGCCAGCAGAGAAAGGTGACATCCTGCCAGTCAAGTTTCATTATAGCATGGACATTGGTATTCTTCGAACTATGACAATTTGTCCAATAGTGTTGTCTGTCTTGAGGAGCGGGCCATGATAGATGTTTGCAAGCAGGTCTCACAGGTACTTACAAATGTTCCTGAAGCTTCTAATGTAAAATAAATAGAATGCCCTCTACCAGAAGAACTGGAAGAACTGCTCTTAAGAACAAGAGAAAACCTCAACTGGCAACAGAAAAGGCTCTCTCTAAATTACTGCACAGAAATAGGGATGCCTTCACCTGTGGACCAAATGACCTTGGAAGGACTAATGTAACCTGCTACTGCATTGATACAGAAGATGCTAGGCCCATACAGCAACCACCAAGATGACTACCACTAACTGCACACAAGGCAGTTAGGGGTATTCTGAAGGAAATGAAAGAGTTAGATGTGATAGAACCATCAGTTATTCTGTGGTCTTATCCATAGTTAAGAAGAAAGATGGCTATCCGAGGTGTGTGGATTATCACCAGCTTAATGATGTAACAAGGTAAGACTCTTATACATTTCCAAGGTTAGAAGACCACTGAACAGCCTAGTAGGTTCACGATGATTTCTTACTTTGGACATGAAGAGCAGGTAATGGCAATGTGAGGTGGTCCCCGAATGCACAGAGAAGACTGCTTTTTGAGACCTGGCAAATCTAAGTTATGTATTTTGGGATGTGCAATGCCCCTGCCACCTTCAAACGTCTGATGGAAAAAGTTCTCCATTCAGATATCTGTCACGTTTACCTAGATGATGTGACATAAAGGACACTTTAACAGGACCCCATACTTTAGACTCTGTATTCCAGAAAGTGGCAGCAGTTAACCTGAAACTGATTCCTAAGAAATGCCACCTTTTCCAAACGAAAATTAATTTCTTGAGACATGCACAGAGGTGACTAAAGTCATGGGATAGCAATATACAAATATACATATGGCAGTAGTATCACGTACAAAATGTATAAATGGGCACTGCATTGGTTTGGCTTTCGTTTGTAGTAAAGTGATTAATGTGAAAAGGTTTCTGACGTGATTATGGCCGCACGACGAGAATTAACAGACTTTGAATGCGGAATGGTAGTTGGAGCTAGACGCATGGGACATTTTATTTCGGAAATGGTTAGGGAATTCAACATTCCGAGATCCACAGTGTCAAGAGTGTGCCGAGAATACCTAATTTCAGGCATAACCTCCCAACATGGACAACGCAATGGCCGACCGCCTGTACTTAATGACCGAGACCAAAGACGTGTGCGCAAAATGGTCAGTGTTAACAGACAAACACCACTGCGTGAAATAACCGCAGGAATCAATGTGGGACGTACGACGGACGTGTCTGTTAGGACAGTGCGGCAAATTTTGGCTTTACTGGGCTATGCCAGCAGAAGACAGACTCGAGTGCCTTTAATAACAGCACGACATCGCCTGCAGCGCCTCTCCTGGGCTCGTGACTATATCGGTTGGACCCTAGACGACTGGAAAACCGTGGCTTGGTCAGATGAGTCCCGATTTCAGTTGGTAAGAGCTGATGGTAGGGTTCGGGTGTGACGCAGACCCCACGAATCCATGGACCCAAGTTGTCAACAAGGAACTGTGCAAGTTGTGGTGGTGGCTCCATAATGATGTAGGCTGTTTTTACATGGAATGGACTGGGTCCTCTGGTCCAACTGAACCGATCATTGACTGGAAAGGGTTATGTTCAGCTACTTGGAGACCACTTGCAGCCATTCATGGACTTCATTTACCCAAACAACGATGGAATTTTTATGGATGCCTATACACCATGTCACCGGGCCACAATTGTTCGCGATTGGTTTTAAGAACGTTCTGGACAATTCCAGCGAATGATTTGGCCACCAAGATCACCCGACATGAATCCCATCAAACATTTATGGGACATAATCGAGAAGTCAGTTCGTGCACAAACTCCTGCACCGACAACACTTTCGCAATTATGGACGTCTATAGAGGCAGCATGGCTCAATATTTCTGCCGGGGACTTCCAACGACTTGTTGAGTCCCTGCCACGTCGAGTTGCTGCACTTCGCCGGGCAAAAGGAGGTCCAACACGATATTATGAGGTATCCCATGACTTTTGTCGCCTCAGTGTATAGTGTTGAACCACAGAATTGAAACAGAAGACCAAAGCATTATCTGACAATTCCGAAATGGGAATTTTTCTGGGATTATAGGCCTACCACCATCAATTTGTACCTGGGTTCGCCGCAATTGCCAAGCAACTACATAAACTAACTAAAGTAAAAAGGAAATTTCATTGGATCACTGAGTGCGAAGTTGTTCCTAGTAAGCTTAAGGAAATCTGATATCTACCCCAGTCCTCGGATTCCCGAACAGTGGGGGCACGTTCATTCTGAATACTGGTGCTAGTGATGAACACGTTGGAGCTGTGCTTACTCAGATTGAGGATAGGAAGGGGAGACCACTAGAATACTTCAATAAGGTACTGCATAAGCCTGAGAGAAATTACAGTTACATGCAAGGAGCTTCTGGCCATTATGAAGGCAATTTCACACTTCCACCACTACCTTTATGGAAGACATTTTATTTGAAGAACCGACCATGTTTCATTATGCCAGATACTAAATTTCAAGAACCCCAAATGTAAAACAGCTCAGTGGACACCGCATCTTTAAGAATGTGACTTTGGAATACAGCACAGATCTGGATGCCTTCACAGCAATGCAGATGCACTTTCTAGGAGGCAATGTGAACCATTCAGTTGTTATTGTGAACATCATGAAGAAGAGTTGTGAACCAAAGGTACAAATGACAAGAATTCAAGGTTATGTATCTTGAAATGGGTCACCAAAATAAAGTGAGAAGGGTATTAAGAAAGATCAGCTAAATGATCCCACATTGAATCCATTACACGAGTGAAAATAAGCTGGCTGTCAGCCAAAACGGGAAGAAATATTCAGCCTGAGCACAGCAGTCAAATCATACTGGGCACAGTGGAAGTAGAATTCCCTCGTACTGAATAATGGCGTGCTTTACAGAAACTGGGAAAGTAATGATGGGAAACACACACATTTACAGTTGGTTCATCCAGAATGCAGGGTCCTCAAAGCCTTAAATGGACTACATAATAAGGCAACCAGTGGTCACTTTGGTGTTAGTAAGACCCTCAACAGAGTTTGACTGAAATTTTACTGGCTTCATTGTCAGGAGGATGGTGAGAAGTGGTGCCAAAAGTGTGACATCTGCACAAGGAGGAAGGGACTAAGGATTAGGGGACAAGTTCTCCTCCAGAAATGCAATGTAAGAGCTCCAGTCGAGAAGATGACAGTAGATATTCTGGTCCCCTTGCTGACCACAAAGAGATGTAATTGTTATGTAGTGGTGGCCCCAGATTACTTTACTAATTGGCCTTAAGTCATTCCCGTCCCAAACCAAGAAGTGGCCTATGCACTCGTACAGCATGTCTTCTCGATGTTTGGGATGCCAATAGAACTCCACTCTGATAAGGGACAAAATTTTTAAGCTGCTGTGTTCCAAGATGTAACAAAAAATTCTAAGGATGAGGAAAACTATGACTATATCCTTACACCCTCAGTCCGATGGAATGGTCGAGAGGCTTAACGGCACTCTTGAGCAGTATCTGTTGATTTTCATGACGTACAAAGGAAAGGACTGAGATTCAAAGGTGACATTGTTTCTCCTTGCTTACCCCTTTGCAATTCATGAATCTGCAAGCATTACACCATCTAAGATGCTGTTTCGAAGAGAGTTAGGCCTCTTAAGTGACCTGCTGTTTGGTCGACCAACAGAAAAGGAAGGTGATTCCCCAGATTATGGTAGCGAATTACATCAAAGACTAGTCAGCATTTATCATTTTGCTCGACAGCATCTCAGAATAAAAACTGACAGGAGAAAGGCACTGTATGAAAGGAGAATGTCAGGCTTAATATTTAAAGGTCAACTGGTGTGGCTGTACAACCCACAAAGGCAAAAAGGATACTGCCAGAAGCTAAAGATGTAAGGATGGCCCATATACGATTCTGAAGCAAATCAATGATGTGGTATTTCGAATTTTCTGTCAAGGCTCTCAGGCAAAACCTAAGGTCATCAACATTGACCGACTGGCACTTTTATTAAGTTCCACATATTGCAAAGTCTATTCAGGACGAACTGACTCACGGAGGGGGCAGTGTTACATGCCACCACTCTGCATCATTTGCCTTGCACACCGCTTTGGTCATGCAAAGTGCAGTGCTTTAAGGAAACATCCGGTAACTGGAGAACAGCATGCAAATGCAGGTGGCATCTTTGTGTCCTTCACGTTCAGCCCTCGGGCGCATAGTGATATTACTTGTAACCAGAGAACAGAGAAGCGCACATGCGAAGATACAAGTGTAAACAAGCTGGCCGCGGAAGATTGACGTGTGCCTTAATAAGCCTATCAGGACTCGTGCCACATCCTGTCCTTGATAATTCAATGTCTGGGGTTATCATTGCAAGAATGTTCTGGCCATTACCCTCACCTTTCTCAGTTCGAATTAGGGAGCGAGGAACCTTCTGGACCAGGCTGCCTTAATTATATAAGTTGCAGCAGCCCACGGACGCCTGTAAAAGCTGGCAGCCTTGCAGCCCACGTGCACGTGAAGGGCGAGACACCTCCTTTCACTGCTCCAAGTATTCCACGTCACTGCCACCGGTGTGCGCATGCCCTAGCAAGGCCAGACAGGCCTCCTCCGCCACAACCCAGCCACGCCACCCAGCCTAACGCTGTACAAGTTACATAAACACGCATTGCTCAGTCGAGGGAATCGTCCTACGATCGTTGGCAGAATAGAAAACTCAAAGCAATCATAATAAGGTTGTTTTTAAATTGAGAGCAGCTGCTACATTAAAAATTGTTTACTGTAATTCACTAATAATTCAGAGGGGTGGAGGGGTTGCAGGAACCGCCACTGAATATAGTACAATACAAACATTACATGTTAATATTTTGCCATGACTGTGTAATTTACCAAGGATGGGGTGGAGACTACATAAAATGTAAGCATATAATCTCTTGTTATTGATGTGAGTTAGGTTACTATGATGAAAGGATGGCCTAAACCACAATGAATATTAAAATTAATGGGCATCTAATATAACAATATGACAAAAAATGAAAAACATAAGCACACAATTTGTGTCACTTATTTTAGCCTATAATCTTAGTGACAACCAACAAAATTGTGGCTAACATTATAAACAATCCCATGCAAACACCATATACTAATACTGTAACTTTTGTTTCGCTAATATGTTTTTCATCATACATCATTTTTTAAGACTTTTTTTCTGACTGAGCTTAACCACTTTAAGCAATATACTGGGGCTTAAGTAAATTCATTGCTGGACATGGAAATTGCTACACCCATAAGGTGTCATCCATTTACAATAAAATCAAGACCCCATACGGTATCAATTGTGCAATGAAAATTGTTAAGGTGACATTGTAGAAACATCACTGCAACAAGTCATATAGAGGTGCTTAGGGCCAATAAGTGGTGCTCAAAATTGCCATACAGCAGGCTGGAAAGGCAGAAGTCTGTATGTTAAGAGGCAGATCAGTACACTACAGCATCTTGCTAGCGAAAAATACCACCACCCAGACCCATTTGAACGGGGTAGAATGGTTGGACTGCACAAAGCTGGATGGTCAGCTAGTCGTATAGCCATTAATCGTGGCTGTCCAATCACCACAGTGACATGATGTGTGCAGGTGTGGATACATACAGGCAGTGCATCATGCAGAGTAGGTATTGGTCCTGCCAGATGCTCTATAAAGAGAGAAGATAGTCATATCTTCAGACATGCAGTAGCAAAACATGGCACCACATCCAGAGAGATCCTGCTGTCTGTGTGGCCTACACTGCATTTCCGGTCTTAACAAAAACCATTCACTGCCATTTGAATAAGGTTGGCTAACAGGCATGGCATCCAATGTGCCGTTTGCCTTTGACTCCTCAGCATCATGCAGTATGCCATCAATGGTGCCAGGAATGTCAACACTGGACAGAGGAATGGTGATTCATTGTGTTCTCTAATGCACCGTGCTTCAATCTTAATGTAAATTATGGCAGCAGCAGGGTTTGGCCGCACAGTGGGAAACGCAACGATATTGCACTGATTCATGAAAAACGTACTTCCTGGACACCAGGTTTTATGGTACAGTGTACCATCAGTTTTGACTCCCGGTCACATCTTGTGGTTGTTAAAGGCATGAAGACAGCACAGCAATATGTCAATAAGTTTCTGCGGCCCCATTTTCTGCCATTTTTGTGCAACATACCCAATGCTATCATGCAGTAAGACAATGCTCATTCCCATACAGATTGCACGACCTGATGATGACACAATTCCTTGACCTGCCAGGTTGCCATATTTATCCCCTATTGAACATGTATGGGATATGATGGGGGAAATGTTTGCACCACCATCAACCACCTGCCTAAACAATGGCTAATCTCCATGTGCAGTTGCAGGAAGTATGTGCCTCAGGATACTATCCACCACCTGTATGATGGAATGCTTCGTCACATCGCTGCCTGTATAGCCATGAAATTAACCTCTACCCCACATTTTGCACATTCTTTGCAGATGCTAAACAATGTGCCTTTTATGTGTGCAATACTAATCACTACTCATTTGCATAGACTGTTTACAATAAGCTGAACACTTTTGAAAGCCCTGCTTAAGATATACTTGTAAGCACTCTTATGTATTCTTACATCACATGTAAAATTAACATTGCCATGGGCCTAATCGCATTAGTCGTGCATCGGTCAAGTGAAACTGTGAAATTATTATAAAAGTAAATAATTTACAAATTTGCTAATCCTTACTCTTATATGCACAAAAAAATCTAAAAGTAAAAGGAATGATTCTAGTTATCATTGTACCGTATTCACCCAAAAATAAGACAATAGTTTTCACTTTAAACCGTACTAAAAAAAATGGGGGTTGTCATACAATCGACAATCAAACTGTTTCAACCTACAATAACACACAATGTTCACATTCCCATTTGACTGCCAATCACATACATGTAAATGCATATATTTTTCATATAAATATACACATACAAACACACAGTTGATAATAAAGCTAAATATAATTCAGTTATATCTAAACTTCCCTATTTACATTGCAGTTACAGCTTTAAGCTACTGCTGCTGTGTAAATAATAGTGGCCATTTGGAATTCAAAAAATGAAACTCGTAGATAACATGGTATGAAAGTAGTGTGAACTTTTTACATTTTCATACCAGGGCCGTGTTCCAAACTACCAACGACCTGCAGTAAATGATGCATGGTTTTGGTTACATAAGGGTGGCACTGTCTGTACATATTTCTTTCAAGTGTTTAGTATCTAAGTTCATATTCTTATTTTAGTCTATGATCATGTTTTTTTCTAACATGATAAAAGATAAAATAAACGTTTATAAAACAATAATCTGAATATATTTTCTGAAAGAAAAGAGTTAAAATAATATGCCATATACAGTATTTTAATTTCATGCAGTGATTTAAGCAAAACAATTAAAAGTGACTAAGCTTATTATTTTTTTGTGATTCCATGCAATGACTTTCTAAGCAAGAAAATTAAAATTTTGAGTAAATTATTTTTCTTCAAACATGATCTCATAATATGGGGTTGTCTTACATTCAGGGTCATCTTATTTTCCGGTGAATATGGTACTTCCTTCCCAATCTCTAGTCCAGTCTGGTCGACTATCCAGCAGCACCCGGAGAACAACCCTAGTGCTGATATGAGTGAGAGTGTGAAGGCAAGGGAGCAGTGGGGGAGAGCAGTTAGGAAAAATGATGGCCTGTTTAAAGTGTGCAGCAGTAGCGTGATGTCACAGGAAGGTACCACGGCGCGCAACTGTCACACGTCATACTTTCGAACCCCTCCAGATGGCGACATCACATAATCATGGCCCCCAAGGCCAATACCATTTTAAATACTTTTCATTCTCTGAATTATGTTTAATGCCAGAAAAGGGTGATTTGTAAAAGAATTACAGTTTCATTGTTTTGGTTTTGTTGTTGGTTCAAGGGTTTTATGTAATTGTCAGAGCTATACCTGAAGAGCTTGCCTTTCAGCCATCATGTTATCAGTCTTAGAACAGCAGCAGTGAGAGAGGGACATACATTTTGCGGGGGCCTGCACTTGTGTTTCGATTTACCTGATCCCTTAGATTTTGCCTGCATTTAAATAATTCCAGAACCTTTTTCTTCACACCCACGAGAGCCCTCACCAATCATGGACTATTATACATAGCTTTTTTGGTCTGAGCTATGGTTCCTCGGCCGGCCACGTGTGTTAAATATTGGGCGCTGGCCGACTCTGGTTTTTATCCATCGGCATCCCAGCTAGTGATTACACAGGACTCAAATCTAGTTTTATTCCGAGGAGCACAAACGAGTACTTTTGCATATTTCAAGGGTCATTTACATTTTATTTGATTGTGTTGTATGCTATGTACCACGTAGCAGCTACGGCCAATAACACCAGGAATCGACTATCAATGCAGGTGTTATTATTCTTTCATAGCAGTCTAAGTCTGTTCTCTATGAAAGTGCAATGTGACCCCAACAACACTACAGGTAGTGGAGTGTCAGTAAGGTTGTAGTTTTGTCTCTCGTGCCTGCCAGCCACACCGGCAGAACGTTCCACGCAATTCTGAGAACTCACGCTTCCAGTGTGTTAGCCGACCATGGTCAACTGGCGCCCCAGGCATTTTCATCTAGCTCTCATTTGTATCGTAACAGACACGTGGTCAGACCACGACTACCCCAAGCAGCAACATAGTGTATTCACAAATGTTTACATAAAACTTTTTATTCAACTTTTAGAAATGGAAATACTTTCCCTCTATTATTACAAACTTTTCTGGTCCCTTGGCAGTCAGCGTGCCTGTTCTAATTCAAATATATGCAGATACAGGCAGTGAAATATTTCAAAGGTTGACTTCAAAAGTGCTCAATAAACTGTGAATAGCATGTGATGGTTTAATAACATTTCATATAAGGAAAGAGTGTGTAGTGATTTCCATGACCAGCAGCGTACTCAGTTACATAATAATGTTTAAGTACATTACAAATGTGTTTCAAGCACCTTGAAGAAAGTTACAAAATTGTGGTATATAAACAGACGTGACATTTAAATAATTACTGTAATCATTTACATTGTTCACTGTTAAAACATTCAAACTTCATATGTCCAATACTTGTAGTCACATTTAACAATCATAAACTCTACGGAACAACTGCCATTTCATTACATCACTTTACCCATCCAATCAAAATGACACACATTGAAATATTTTTACACCTGCAGTAAAAACACTAATTTATCATAACTTTGTTCCTTAAATATGAAAGTTTAAAGTACATGAACAAAGTTGATTTGATAAGAATTTTTTGCTAGAAGAAAAAAACACACTCAACAAGCAATTTGTCGTGTCTCAAATTTCACCAACTTCCAAATTCAAACCATTCCTCCATCACGTTTGAATAAAAGTTTGGTAAATCTTTGAACATTAAAATTAATTTTTAATTATGGATCACAAATAGATACTATTATTTATAACGTAAACTATCATTCACTGGTCTGACATGCTGAGAAATTTAACTACTTTAATGCACAAGATCAGAAAAAAAACATGAGACTACGGCCTATGAGCCATATTTTGTGGTGATCAGGCAAAAAAAAGATTATTATTTTTAATGTGAAACAATAAAATATGTTTCAACCAGAGCTATGTCAAAATGAAAATTTTTTAACAAGTGACATTTATTTAACAGCTAGCATAGCAAAACTCATTTTTAATAATATTTAATACTGCTGTCACTAATTTTAATTCATATTGATTACAAAATCATTATTCTAATTTATAGGTATAATTGGTTCCCAAACTTTTTACCTAAAAAACTTTAAGCACTTTCAAGGACTTTATTTGAAACTTACAAGGACCCAAAATTTGTCATTTACGACAGTAAATTCAGACATGACAAAGAAAATTCGGAAACTATAAACTTTTCGAATAAATTATTAAAACTCCTCTTCATACAAAATTTCAATGGAGCTTTTTCCATGCTACCTATGTCAAAACTTTTACAACAGACTGAACCACTTGCTTTCGGTTTGTCAGGCACTTTAAGTAACCATAATGAAGAAGCATTGTGTGGCTCTCACATCACTGAATACAAATATTCCTCCTGGCATTTTCATGAGATGTACTTGAAAACCCAGGGAAATTAATTCCAATAAGGTGTACACTCAATTTTAACATGGCTGCAACTCAAAACTTCTCTGTAAAAATTAAGCACTTTCAAGCACCTGACAATTTTTCAGGCACTTTTAAGAGCCCTTGATTTCTTAAATACATTTCAAGGGACTTTTCAAGAATTTTCAAGTTTTGTAGGAACCCTATACAAGCAGTCCTCGACTTTCATACATTCGAGATTCGTACAACTTGCTCTTTCATACATGACATATTATCACCTCTAAATCAACTTTCATGCAACCAATTTGGTCTTTCATACACCTAGCAACCTACCAACATATTAATATAGCACTGTTAGTTGCCGTCTAACACTGCCTGCCATGTTTTCCAGCCTTCGCAGATCATATGTTATGAATGTTTAGATATGGCTGTCATATTGGCACAATACAAATGAGTGCTTCTGTTAAAATAATACACGAATCCCTGAAAAACTTTTACATAGTTTTTACAACCACACAAAATAAAATGTTAAATTTGCACAACAATTTTACAGAAAGTAGAAAGCATTTTTAATTACCTTATTTATTCACATAGTACTTACAATCAAATACGTATATAGGTGTTGAAAATCAACATTTCAGGCAAGAAAGTATTGCACATTAATATTTATTTGTGATTTTCAATGAAATACTTGTTAAAAATAACATTTATCAATTAAATAAATTATCTTTCTACCGAAATTAATTTTTTTAAATTATTTTCTTGTAACTTTGTAATGGAACCCCTCTTATTACGTGTGTACGATGTTTGTTAAAAAAAAAGGTGACTACTTTTCTTGATAAATATTTATTTATTCATCAATATCTATTTTGTTCCCTTCAAAGTAATCCCCCTCAGATATAATATACTTCTGCCAGCGCTTTTTGCAATCCTCGAAGCACTTCTGATATGAGCTTTTTGGTATGGGCTTGAGCTCTCCCAGCGATGCGGTCTTTATCTCCTCAATCATGGCAAACCTCCGTCCTTTCATGGGTCTCTTCAGTGTTGGGAACAGGAAAAAGCCGCAGGGGGCCAAGTCCGGTGAATACAGTGGCTGAGGCATGATAACGGTGTTGTTTTTGGACAAAAAATCACTAACAAGCAACACTGTGTGAGCAGGTGCATTATCGTGATGCAAAAGCCATGAATTGTTTTGCCACAAATCCGGGCGTTTTCTTTGTATTGCTTCACGCAAACGGCGCACAACTTATTGACCGTACGACCTTTTAGCAAGAACTCACTATCAACCACGCCATTGTAATCAAAGAAAACACTGAGCAAAACCTTTACATTTGACCGAACTTGGCGTGCTTTTTTCGGTCTTGGCTCTTCTGGCCGCTTCCATTGGGATGATTGGGCTTTGGTTTCGACGTCATAACCATAAACCCATGTTTTGTCACCAGTTATGACCCTTTTGAGCAAATCTGGATTGTCGTTGACGTCATTCAACAGCTCCTGAGCGATGCTCGTGCAACGGTGCTTTAGATCAAAATTTAGCAATTTTGGAACAAACTTTGCTGCCACACGTTTCATGCCCAAAACATCCCAAAAAATTGCATGGCATGAGCCAACTGATATGCCGACATCCTCAGCAACTTCTGTAATAGTGATTTGACAATTCTCCATAACAATTTTCTTCACTGCTTCAACGTTTTCATCGGTTGTTGACGTGCTGGGGCGTCCAGGGCGGGCATCGTCATTAACATCTTCTCGGCCTTCTGTGAATAGCTTGTACCACTTATAAAAATTTATTTTTCTCAAAGTAGACTAGCCAAATGCCACAGTCAACATTTTAAGTGGGTAGAAGCACTTAATTTTATTTTTCACACAAAATTTAATACAAATTCTTTGATCCATTTTTTTATAACAAAAAATTGCCAAGCACACCAAAACACGTCTAACCTTTATATCTGTCAAAAACATACCAAAATGCATAATGGCTGTTAATGTCAACGTAAGTTGGGGACATGTGTACCAACATAACAAAAAAAAAACAATCAATAATCAAATGTACGTAGCCCACAAACTTTGAAAAGTCACCTTTTTTTTTTATGTACCTCGTATATATGATTCAACTTTCATACATTCAACTTTCACACACATTTTCAGGAACACATTATGTATGAAAGTATAGGACTGCCTATATACACAGGATGAGGCTGAAAATCACAAACAAATTCTACTTGCATATTCCTTATGAAAAAATGAGTTTAAAACATATGCCACATATGGTCGGTGATGCTTAGTATAGGTAGTATGCACCCTTGAATATGGAGCTGAAACACAAGTTTATTGTAAATATCACAAAAAAGTTTTGAAATGGAACAATGATATCCAGAATAATGTGTAGTTGAACGAATATCTTCAACCACTGCAAAATCAGTGAATTGACATAAAATTACGTAATACAGGAAATAAAGCTCGAAACACTGTTGTCGCATAAATGTCTGTAATGCCAAAGATTAATTGGCTAACTAGTGACGGATTATGAATGAGCACGTTAAAGTTAATGAAAAAGGTAATCTTGCATTATCACTCTAAGCTCTATTATATGCAATGAATTCATGGATAAAAGGTTGAAACCATTGTGTAACTGCACCTGGCAGGTAAGCATGCATTCCTTGCAAACGGTAGGATTTAGAGTGATAACAAAAGATGATTTTTGTCATTTTAATGTGGTCACTCATAATCCATCATTGTAAAAACTAATTAAGTTTTGGCATCACAGGAATTTATGTGACAACAGGCTTGAAACCCTTATTTTCTCTATGGCATATCTTAATGGCAGAGACTGATTTTGCAGTCGTTGCAGATACTCGTTCATCTAAACGTTTACCTGGATATCATTGTTCCACATCAAATACTTTCTGTAATATTTACAGTAAAAATTTTTTTCAACTCCGCCTTCAAGGTGTGCCATTTAAAAATACATCACGACCATATTTTTCTCGTTATTTATATTTCAAATCAGTTTTGCTCCGTGCTTTGAAAGCTAAGTTTTAAATCCAGTGTCGCCTGCACACCCGTGTTTCAGGAGAGATTTTTTCTCTGCCAACCAAG
The DNA here is from genome assembly GCA_002778355.1 of Clitarchus hookeri. Lineage (NCBI taxonomy): Eukaryota > Metazoa > Arthropoda > Insecta > Phasmatodea > Phasmatidae > Clitarchus > Clitarchus hookeri. The sequence continues at coordinate 996,496 of NQII01000129.1, read as the reverse complement.
ATGCACATTGCTGCGTCATGAATTCCTCAGCCTGTCGCCTCCTTGTAGCATGTTTCGCGCTTTCTTTGCTGCAGTTGCTGTCCCTTGTAGTTTTCAGGGTGTAATCAGGCAGTCAGCACGTGATTTCACATGAAAAAAATGGTCTTCTGTTCATGTGTTATGTTTTTCCACCTCTGAGCGCTTGAACACAATTTGCCTCTTCTAGGCAGCTTGCAACATCTATCGTCAAAATTCTAAACTTTTCATTCAGCTTTTGTTTAGCACTTTTCCATTCTTCACACAGAATCGTTAACTCACTTCTTTTCATCCTGCCATCCTGTTGTGTACGTGCTGTGGCAGTGGTGGCATTTTTTGGCACTTAAGTGCTCGCTACACTATGCAGTTTTGTGTAGCCATCATGTAGTCTGTCTTTGATCTAGTATTTAATACTCGAGTTGTTTCCATTTTTTTTAATCAATTTGGTTTATTGCTTCAAGATGTAATGCACCATTTGGATATTTAATTTTCCCTCCTTGGTGAGAGTAACACTCCAGTTTTATAGTCGTTCTCCTCGTGCACCAATTATTTTCACTCACTAATTTTTCACATTTGCACTTTGTTTTAGTGAGGGTGCAAATGGCAGTCTAGTCTTTATTGCATGTGCCAGCCTTAATATTTCTGCACGTATTGGCTAAATTCTTTTTTTCATCAAGGGATAACCCTTCTGCACATCGCCTACCTTTTCCTTGTGGGTGACGTCACTCAAGTTCATTTTTTCAATGCTGGTGTTCGACAGCAAACTATGTATTCTTCTTGTCCGGGATACAGCTTTACTGTTACCGTGGATCTGACGGTGTTGTCATACAGCTAAGTCACAACTGAACTTTACCTACAAAATTTCTCATATTTTAATATTTTTTATTCACACACATGTCAATATGTATTATCTATTTTAAATTTTTACTCAGTCAGTTGTACTTCATGTGTCCCATGATTCTAATAACTATTTGAATTGATTTTTTTTATTAATTAGAATTATTAGCATTACTTGTTAGGGATGCATCCCAGGTTTCCTTAAAATACTTTTAAGACTGAGCGATTACTTTAATTTATATTGTGCCAACAGGATTGTCAGTTCTGTCTCATAAGACACTTTTAATTGAGTGAGTGAGTGTGTGTGCAGGAAATGGTGGTTAAATAAAATTCCTCATTTCAGTGCTGCCACAGGTAGTAAGTTTGGTAATAAATAGGGCTGCTGTGAGCATGAAATGTAATTATCTCTAAATAGTATAAAACAAAGTCGCTTATCCACGTCTGGCTGCGTATTCGCTTAGTACTTCTAAACTACTGGATAGATTTTGATGTGGTTTTCAACATCATTTAGAGAATTTCTTGAGGAAGGTTTTGGAGTATTATACATTTATATTTAACATAAGGATAGTAGAGAAATGTCAAACCATTTGTAATCAAGTCGTAAAAAACTGGTTTTGATAGCGCTTACATGGCTTGCGCTGACTAAACCATAAGAGATAACATCAAATTAATGTACTACAGAATTGTAGCTCTCAAAAAGGTCTACAGAAAAGTCAGTGATAGTATATGTTTATATTTTAAGGGTAACCCACAGTAAACATTTTTATCTTTCAAAGTATCGCTGTAAAAACTAAATTGTTACCGGGCGAAGCCGGGCCGGTTCGCTAGTAAACTATAATATTGATTTTCAGAGTAGTGGCACAATGATTTGCAACTGTTTTAGTTTCCAGCATAGAGACATAAAATGATGCCAGAGAACCGGCTGTTACGTTTTGTTTTAAGACTGTTAAAATTACTGTACAAGCCCAAGACTTCATATTTCATAACTACCCTCCACATCTGCCATTATTCAGTTCTCGTCTGAGCTCCACAGGGGAAGGGTGCATGTTGCCACAAAGGGCCTTCAAAACTTTGTCTTCATCTGAGTTAGCTTGCAGTCTGTTTTAAAGTTTTTGGAACTGTTTTGTACATTTGTACAAGGGAGGAATAATTTCATGTTTACAGTCATAGCCGACTATGCGAACTTGTGATTACTCCAACCATGTGTGGAGGGGGGGTG
>NQII01000129.1:919008-994409 GCA_002778355.1 Clitarchus hookeri | reverse complement strand
GGGGGGCACTTCATTTTTGTTAACTGGTGTTTCAAAAAGTTTAATAGTTTTTACTAATCTTTTTGAGCTCAGAGTCGAGCAGAAGGAAGTGAATTTTGTTTTACAATTGTTATTTATGAGGTGCTGAATGAACAGTGTACTTGTGTGACTCTAAGTAAATGCAACTTAAACTGAGTTATGTGTTGTTTATTCCTAGGCAGCAATGCTACACGGTGCGGGGGAGAGTTGTACTCAACAGACTGGACAGTGGAGCTAGTGAGTCCTCCAACTTAGTTTTGTGATGCCATGTCATGCTCTACCCCGTCTGCATATGAACAGTTGCTTGCCAAACATTTCTGCCAGCCAGCAACAAATTTTCATGGGAAGTTTTGATCCCCAGTAACTCTTGCTTCCTTTTCAGTCAGATTTCTTATGTGATCTAAACTGCTCTTTACACTGATTGCAATTTATTAGCACCCAAATTTTAAACCTACCTAAATCAATTCCAATTCCAAAATTTACATAATAATTTATTACTTTTGCATGTTAAAAACACAACTGTTTGGAGTTATGTGAAAATAAATGTTATACAGAATATTATAATTCAGGTTTTTAGTTATTAATTGACAAAACAAGTATGTTTTTTTTCCTATCACCAAAATTATTCCTTGTCTTGTATCTCTCTCTCTTTACCACAAGTGTCAACCTAAATCCTTAGACTGTCTCTCCGACCAGGTCTAGCAGATGGAATTATACCTTTATAATGCACATGTTATTACAAAGTAAAGGCTTTGGCACTATACGCAAAAAAATGTTAGCTACTGCGCCCTCGAGAAATTATACATGTAGTTCAAACTTCCCCAATAGGTAGCAGGTAAAGTTAGAAAAGGAAAGAAATTGAATGGTGAAAAAATCAACTTTAAGAATGACAAGTTGCATGTAGACTTTCATAAATTACACCACTGTATACAAATAGTCTTTACAGTGAACGTGTCAAACATTGCTGTACCTTGTTAACATTTAAAAAAATTTAAGTTTTAGTATTTTGATTGGTATTATCATTAGATAAAGTAAACTTACTGTTGTGTTTTTTTAAATATTTTGAAAAATGTTATTTTAGTGTGATACAAATAATTCTAAACAGAAAAAGTGTTAAAGTAACTGTATTATGCCCAAATTCAAAAAGCAACGTAGATAATAATGTAAACACTAGTTTGCACTAAGTTTAACTTTTACTAAATTACACTTTCAATTGAAAAATGAAAGAAAATGTACAAAACTGTATATGTAATTATTGTATGCATAGGAATTTGAATGTTGCTTTTGTATTGCTTGTTTTCATTGATGATTGTGCTGTATTCACACTTCTATGATGCATATTTAAAAATAATTATGTTATATTCAAGTATATCAAGAAAAGCATTAAAAAAAGAAAGTTATTTTCTAGTAAAATGTATTATGCTCTTTCNATGTACAAAACTGTATATGTAATTATTGTATGCATAGGAATTTGAATGTTGCTTTTGTATTGCTTGTTTTCATTGATGATTGTGCTGTATTCACACTTCTATGATGCATATTTAAAAATAATGTTATATTCAAGTATATCAAGAAAAGCATTAAAAAAAGAAAGTTATTTTCTAGTAAAATGTATTATGCTCTTTCTCACTCACAATTTTTTTGGCTTGACTCTTACTTTTCAAACCAATGAGTCAAACTTAATCGGAACCTTTGGGGCCTAGAAGCAGCTATGATCATCAATATCACAGACATAACAATTTATTCCGACCAATGAATTTAGGATCACTAACACGTAACTGTTTCCACAGCCCAGGTGAACTTGCAGTTGCTTGAAAAAATATCAGACTTGCAAACATACTGAACCTACTTCCCGCAGACTAATTACACCATGTTTACAATGTGACAGCTACCAGCTGACTACCAACTGTGCACCCTCACACACTTACTCAATATGAAGGTGGTAGTGTTACCAGACTATGATAATAAGAAATGAGACAGTACAAAGAATATTTACTAGGATCTATCAGATCCAGGCCCAGTGTTCAAGGATTAAAGATGTTTAACCAAAATCACCATCTATAATAAATTAAACAGTCATCCACAGTTTTGTGTATTACATTCAAGTACAAACCGGTAAAAACAAAATTACTCAGATACATGCTAGCCTATGTAATATAGTAATGTCGCATGTTCATTTATGTTTTGTAAAAAAAAATTTACCTTTTTTTTATATTTCAGTAACAGTTTGCGCAAATTGGTGAAGATACTAAACTACACAGTTTCCTTTACATGGATGCAAATAGGTTATATAGTAGGTGGGTCTTGATGCCTCGTTGATAGCAATATCTTTAGAAAGAGAATTACAAATAAGACAATTACAAATACACACATGCCTTACCTGGAATTTGAACACAGAATGCCTTGAGCTGTAAGCTGGCATGCAACTTGCTATATCACGGAGGTAGGATTCGTAACATCAACTTTGATAGTAATTAGTCTAAAGATTTGGTAGACTAGGATTATCAACTTCAAATATTTACAGGGACATCATTTTGAAAACAATGTGAGAGTCACTTACATTATGTAAGTTTTCATTGCCTACCAAACCACTACTTGTGTGCAGAATTTGGTGGAAATAGCTTTGACTAGTTCCCAAGATATGGTATAAATGATGAAATATTTGGATAAATAGTGCAATTACTTGTTGAATTACTAGATGGAGATTTTTGGACATTCACCATTGCAATGCAGATGTCTGTCATGCAAAAACACGACTGAATTTGAAAAAATATTTTTAAAAAAAGTAACCTATAAACGAGAAAATAAATATATGTATACAACACTGGCAAATTCCAGACACTTTTATTGTCTGGCAACATGGACCCAAAACCCTTGAGGAATTTGCCAACTTCCTTGACTCACTGAGGCCATCAATAAAGTTCACATATGAAACAGAAACAAATGGCAGCATTACTTTCCTAGATGTCCTAGTCAGTAGAGAAAACAGCAGTCTTGTAACAAAAGTATACAAGAAACCAACACACACTGGCCAATACCTTCATTCTGCCTCCAACCACCCAAAAAGCACTAAAACTGGAATAATTCGTAGACTAGCTAACCGAGTTGAGATTATCTGCTCCAACAAAACAATTTATTGTGGATGAACACAATCAAATAAAAAAGAACTCCAGGCTAATGGCTATCCAAACATAATCATAAAGCAGCAGATAAAACCTATCAGACCACTCAATCCCAAAGAGACTGAAAAACCAGGCAGAACCGTAGATATCCCATATGTTCGGGGGTCTTTCTGAAAAAAGTAAGATGTATGGGAAACAAATATGGACTACAAACAGCATTCCGGTCAAAATCCATTATTAAAAGTACAGTTACCAGGGTGAAACCAGCAAGACTTACTACAAACCCAAAACTGCGTATGTCAGATCCCCTGCGAATACGGCTATATGTACATAGGTGAAACTGGCAGAGCTCTTTCAACCTGAATTAAAGAACACAAAAACAATTGCAAGAATGGTGAACTCAAAATCCAAACTTGCTGAACATGCTTGGGAAAACAGCCATAAAATTCTTTGGGAAAATTCAACTCCACTCACTCAAGAAGACGACAAAATTAAAAGAAAAATCAAGGAATCAACTTTTACTATTAGCAATGATAATATTTTAAGTCAACAGAGTATTGAATTTAAAAATATGTGGATTCCATTAATTAAAAGAGAAATATCTTTGTAGCACAAAACAACAGCAAACACACAATCCATACAAGACCACACCAGCCAATCATAACCACTCTTAGCTGCACAGCTAATAAGGAAACAGCTCGACTGTCGTTGGCTGCGGCATAAAATTGGACAAAAACTACATAAACCCTTGCTTTTTCGGACTCCTTGTCAGTTGCACTTCTGTGTTTTCGGATCCTGTGTGTCGCTGCCTGAAGACGGAAACAGATAGCAGTTCCCGAAATGTCGCATTATGTAGTGTCTGAGAAAACAACTGTGTTTGTGCGAGTTTCTTCATTGTCTTTGTTTAGCCAGTGTTGTCTTATTTGTGTAAGCAGATAACTAACCTGTGTCATCTTTACATTTAGCTTGCAGTCCTGTTTTATTTGACTCTATTCCTTCATGGAATTTTCTGGCTTTGTACATTTACATTCTCTACTACAGAATACCTGGCTTGCATTCTATGGTGTCTGGTAAAACTGGTGTGTTTGAGTGCATTTCTTTGTGGTGTTGTCCTTTTTGTTCCTACATGTTTTCTCAGTGTTGTCCTAATTTTTCAAGCAGGTTTATAGCCTGTGTTATTTTCTACGTGTTATCTGTTGGTCATGTGTGTGTAGATATAAATATATATATATATGTGTGTGTAGATATAAATATATATATATATGTGTGTGTGGATATATATATATATGTATGTGTAGATATATACATATATATAAATAATGTGTAGATATATACACATACATACATACATACGTATACACACAGACAATTACATATTCGTAACTAGTTGCTGTCCTGTTTTTTGACTCTATTGCCTCTTGGAATTTTCCAGTGTTTTATACATATAATTAATTTTCTCGTCCATAGGTTACTTGTCTTTTTTAAGTAATTTTTCATGTTCAGTCTTGTTTTTCCATGACATTTATATTGCAGCCATACTGTAAAGAAAGCCAAACACACTTTAAACATGGCCTACTGTAGCACAACTAGTGTGAAAAGTTCGGAGGGAATCAATTGATTGGTCCATGACACATGAAAAAAAACTCAATTTTCTCATGTTGTATGATATATCTTCATTACTGGAGAACAAAACAGAGATTTATCTGCACATTCTATGACTGCCATCTATACTGTTACATATTAAGTCAGTTGAAATTGTTTGGGACATGTGGCATACTGACATAATATTAACATTGCTGTAATTTAGAAGATTTGTAACAACCTCTTTATGTCATATAAATTTAGATGAACTACAAAAGTATAACTTGTGGCCTGAGTTTGGTGGGTATCAGTTAATAGTACCCCAAGATAGGATNATTTAGATGAACTACAAAAGTATAACTTGTGGCCTGAGTTTGGTGGGTATCAGTTAATAGTACCCCAAGATAGGATAGGAAAACTTACTTTTTCACATGGTGCTACTTCCAAAATGGTGGACAAATGAATTTATGTATTCGTTCATATGATGCTTGCATAGATACTATCAGCATACAAAGTTAGGTTGAAATTAGTTACATTGTTTCGTAGATATAGCACACTATGCTTAAATGTTTATATATGGGCGCTATTTTGAAAATAAGCGCCTGACCCTCTTCAAACATAGCCCACTAATTTATATGGCCTACTACACTAATACTACTTAGACAAATTTGGAAGGAATTGGTAGATTATTTCCCAAGATATAACAATATTTTACTTATTCATGCAGCACTATTTTATGAAATGGGGGAAAACAGACTTTGGATAGACAAATTTTATGACTGTAATACTACAAGCAAAGAAATTAAAGGGAAATTTGTTACATGGTGTCATGGATATATAGCATAGAATAATAAATTGTTAATACAGCCACCATTTTGAAAATAGTCTGGCCCAATAAAACCTGTCCGTTTACATGACCTACCATAGTATTACTTTGGTGTCATATTTGATAGGAATCGGTCTAGTGTATCTCGAGACATAACAGTAAAACTTTACTTTCATATGGTGTTNTTGGTGTCATATTTGATAGGAATCGGTCTAGTGTATCTCGAGACATAACAGTAAAACTTTACTTTCATATGGTGTTATCTTACAAAATGGCGTATGAAAGAGACTATGTATTGACACATTTGATGCTTGTAAAATATAATTTCAGTATAGCAAGTTTGGTCTAAATTGGACAACCTAAAATATTTATATAGCTGCCATTTTAAAAATAAGTGTCTTATCCATTTCAATTGCATATATGAACATGGCCTACAATGGGCAACATGCAAATTTGACCAATATTGTTGAAAATGATACAAACACATTTGTATATGCATATAAAAATAAAAATTTGCTGTTTTTTGCATAAAAATCGGTTTTGACAAAGTTNATACAAACACATTTGTATATGCATATAAAAATAAAAATTTGCTGTTTTTTGCATAAAAATCGGTTTTGACAAAGTTATTTGAATATTAAAACAGTAACTTTCATGGCCAGTCACGTGAATGCGGAACGCCCGCTCACTGGTTTGAAGTCACTAGTCATACGCCGGTGGCTGGCTCCGGCACGTTGCAAACACGGAGCACTAAAATGGAAGGCAACTGTGTGAAAGCGCAGCTGAACAATCTGCCACGAGTAGATACCGATATGCTAGAACTAATGAATTTAAGGGTAACAAAACACATTGAACTTTAAAGAGGTGTAAAATTACAAAGGTAAGAACGTGATATTCAAAGCGACTGTAGGCCTTCATCACATGTTAAAACTTATTTGCTTGTACATTTTATTGATTTACGTATTATTATTATAATTATGTATTTATGTTTGCGATTGCTAAGATTCAAAGTAGGAAATTAAACTATGGAATAGGTATAACATTCACAAGAATAACACAATTGTAATGACGGCTACTGCAGAAAGCGTAGTGTGTTGCCGCGCGCTATGCTTGATGTGTGATAAATTAACTACATTATTTATAAATGGAACGTAATGTTGTGTTGAGAAAGAAGGTTACAAATATTTCCAGATTCTAAACCACGTTTGAGTATTTATAAAAAACTTTTTTTGCTTTATAAATGTTAGATAACGAGCAGTATGGTGACAGTAGGCCTAAAGTTAGCACGCCAGTCTCTACCAGACACCGTACGACTTCTCGAGCAGCGGCCGGCCGGCAAACCTGTATTTCCGCATTCCACCTTGTTTATAATCACTATATCGAGGCTTCAAATATAGTGTTTAGAAACTAAAAAATTATTTAAAAAAGAACTTGCTTATCATATTGTTTCTTATGTTTTGTGTACTTAACATNACGAGCAGTATGGTGACAGTAGGCCTAAAGTTAGCACGCCAGTCTCTACCAGACACCGTACGACTTCTCGAGCAGCAGCCGGCCGGCAAACCTGTATTTCCGCATTCCACCTTGTTTATAATCACTATATCAAGGCTTCAAATATAATGTTTAGAAACTAAAAAATTATTTAAAAAAGAACTTGCTTATCATATTGTTTCTTATGTTTTGTGTACTTAACATANTGTTTAGAAACTAAAAAATTATTTAAAAAAGAACTTGCTTATCATATTGTTTCTTATGTTTTGTGTACTTAACATACCTTTTATTATTCTGACGTCACGATAGCTGTGTCTACACTTTATTTTTAAACTGTAAGAACTGTACACATAAGCTGAAAATATAGATATCGTAGTTTGAGAAACACTTAATACCTAGGATGAGATTAAATACAGCGAAGAAAAACCGTAATAAAAGCTTAAGAATTTGTTTTATTCTCAAAAGCTGTTTTCTTTGTTTATTTAAGGGAAAGGGTTATAAAAGTAACACAGCTTACTTGCGTTAAAACACGTAGGCTAATTAGTGTTAATTTTGTGGGCCTCGTAATGTTTTGTAACGTCCATCTCAGTAACTTGGAAAAAAGGAGAAGGGCAAATATGAAAGTAAGCTCATCCTTGATAAACATTTCTAAAAACATGCATTTTAGTTTTTTGAAAGTAAAAATTAAGTTGCTATTTATCTTAAAATGTTAGGCTTATGAAAGCTAACTAGAAAAAAATTTAAAAAATTTAAATTTATTAGAAATTGCTATGTTTGAAAAATACTGTATAATATAAATCCAACTTTTTGCAAGAGGGAATCTTGAGCCCTGCCCAAATAATTGAATGTTTAATTTTCATGGCTTAACATTGTGACATATTATTTAGGCATACAACGTGAATATAGCCTTATTAATAGCTGTGCTGTTGAAACAAATGTTAGAAGTATTTTTTAATTAATAAAAAANTACAACGTGAATATAGCCTTATTAATAGCTGTGCTGTTGAAACAAATGTTAGAAGTATTTTTTAATTAATAAAAAATATATATATACCAAATTTTGTATGTTAGGCCTACTTGGAATGTATAAGCTTACAAAATGTAAAATTTACATTGTGTGGCTAAATTTTTTGTAAACATATTTATATGCATTTACTATTATGAAATACATTAACACATCTTTTTATGCTCACGTCTAAATCACATACGAATTGCTAAACGTGTTGTGGTGCGCATTAAACAATACTATAGTACCGTAATGAAGGTTACGTGAGATATAAATAGTAGATATTAAGAAGTTCAGTGTTAAAACTGCCTACATAGGGGAAACAAACACCTTAAATATAATTACGTACGTCAAAATGGTCTTCGCAAACAGAAATAACTGATTTTGGCTAAACATCTTTAATGTCTCACCTAACTGCGTTAAACCACGTCTTCCTGTTTGTTTCGTTTTTTGTAACTAACAAATATTTTATCAGGTGTTTTGCGAGATGTACTAGTACACTGCACAGTACAATAAACCATTTCAACGATTTGGGTATACTCGACTGTTTGTTTTCTCTTTTCATTACTTCAAATAATTTATATTTAACCAAATACGCATCACAGCTGAAGTAAACAAAGGCAGCGACCGAGGCTGTATCTAACTTGTGACGTCACGGAGTGAGCAGGCGCAACAGACGCGTTTTGGCGGGCGTTTCAAACTTAAAACTTTCATTCAATCATAACTTTTTCAAAACTAATTTTTAAACCGTGATATTTCGTAAATACTTTTGTAACACATAAATGAATGAAAACCAAGTGCCAGCAAAAAATGTGCATGTTGCCCATTGTATTACTTAAATGCCAAATTCGGCAGGAATCAGTTGGGTACTCACTAAGATATAACATAAAAGCATTATTTTTAATGTTGCACTATCTTTCAAAATGGCCAGTTAACCCATTATCACTTTCTAAATTCAATGCTTACATCATGCACTGTCTATGTACCAAATTTGGTTCAAATCAGTTAAATGGTTCCCAAGCAATAATGAAAAACTTTATCTTTCAATTTGCACTATCTTCCAAAATGGTGGATTAATAAAATTATCACTTTCTAAATGTAATTATTATATAATGCACTGTTTATGTTTGAAATTTGGTTTAAATTGGATATTTGGTTCCAGAGATAAAACATAGTGGCAGTAATTTCAAAATTGTTGCCATTTTGAAAATAGTATCCGGCATGATTGAAAACTATAAAAATCTGATATCCTTACTAAATACTATATGTGGACCTAGTTTGGTTAAATTCAGTTATCAGGTTTAAAATTTATTAAGGGGGGGACAAATATTCCAGACAGACAACCATGTGATTGCATAAGCCCATCTTTCCTTTGGAGAGTAGGCTAAAAATGAGAAATGACAGTTTCTAACACAACAGAATTATTTGGACACTGCTTCTCATCCTGCGTTGTTCAGTCCTAGAGGGCAGTATCTTTAAAGGTACTGAGTTCCATCCTCATCAAAGAGTTTAGTATGGTGTGAAAGGGAAAGGAGAAGACATTTAATTAAAGACAGTAAGTGGTAAGGCATCATGAGAAAGGAAACAATCCTTAAAAATAATGGTGATATTATGCAAGTGAAGAGCAGTACAGTGGTTGATATCATCCCTAGATATAAGAATGAAGAAACGATAAACCTGAAACAACAAACTGACCACCCCAAACTCCTCACAGAAAAATCTATTATTGTATGACAAAAATCCCAGGATAAGTGTGTCTTAAGTCGACTCATGAAGTTCAATCAGCCACTGGTAAGAGTCCATGCCCAAAAAAGCCAGCTACAATGGTAGGGTCACATGAAAGAAAAAGGTGAGAGAAACAAGCATTAACAATTGAAGTTCGCAAAGTAATATAAAAATAAACTATGGTGGGAAAAAGTTTTTTTTTGCAGAAAAGAGCACATTCAACGTGCATGGTTCAGATGGTACGCAAATAGTCTGGATAAAACCTAACCAACAGCTGATAACCAACAATTTGAGGGGGACTTTAAAACACAGTGGGTGGACATATAATGGTAAGGGGTTATATGTCAGCTTCTGGTGTGGGTGAGCTGGTGCTCATAGAGGACATATTGAAAAAGGAAGGTTGCACAAATCTTCTTCACCAAAATTTATGAAAAAGTGCAGAAAAATTTGGGATTGCAGGAAGTTCATGTTCTGCCAAGACAACGACCTCAAGCATACCTCTCATATTGTTCACATCTCTCTGATCTACAATTGCCCTAGAGTGATCCATCCTCCACCACAAAATCCAGATATGAACCCAATTGAACGTTTATGGACTTAACGATATGGTTCAATCTAGACCTCCAAAACCCAAAGAAGAACTGAAAACAAAGACTTATCGAAGAATGTGACAAAATCTCCTCAGAAAAAAAAAATTAAGTCCATAGCATGCCACAATATTTTGAGGAGGTTATCAAATATAACAATGGTCCAACCGGTTATTAATTTTTATGTGTTTCAATAAACTTTATTTTTATTGGTACATGTCCTAATAATTTTGTTGATAGACAATTATTGTTATTTATTTTTAGATGATAATTATTAGAGGAAATGTTAGAATTTTTTTTTAAATACTGTTAGCTATTATGAGCACAAACTGTTACTGAAATATAATCAATGTTTTTTTTACAACATGTAAATAAATATAGGACATTACAGAATTAAATACCTAACTAACAGATCATAGTAGTTGGTGCATTCCACGAAACAGATGAAAGTTTCAAACATAGGTATTTTGATTTAACTGAAATAAACTTTAAATTTTTTGGCAAGGTTGAATTTTTTTTTTAATAATGTTTTGAATATATTGTTACTATATTAAGGTATTTGATAGAAAACTTAATTTTATTAATACAATAAACATATTCAATCTTAAACTAATTAATAATATAATATTAAAAAATTTTCCATTATATCAGAGTGCTGGGCAAGAAAGCTGCAACTTGACAGCAGAATATGTAGTCTGCATGTTTACTGGATATTGCTACTTCCATACAATCTATAAAAAACTAGAAACCTTACACGAGACAGACAGCATTTAGTGTGGAAGTTTTCCATTTCCAAAGTTAGGTTCACAGACTGGTTTCTGTGTTGTTTAAAAAATCCCTTGCATTGTTTCTTATAGCTGTGGTGTAATACATGAACTGACCTTATCTGGGACACTGCATTGAAACAACAAGCCTGTGACCATGTTCCAGACTTCATGATGTTACGTTAAAGTTTTTCTAAGATTTGGTAATGTTTGTGCAATAGTATGACAAAGTATTAACTGACATGGCAATTATGGAGAAAAGAGCCCACAGATGTTCTGTATAAAATATAAACTAGGGATGGGTCGAATAACCAAAAATGTCGATTCCGGTTCCGGTGCCGATTCTACAATTTAAATATTGGTTCCAGTATTCGGTTCTATGTATTTTGAATACTTGCCTTTTGCTTGCAACTTTATTAAACCAATGCAGGTAAAATTAATTAAATGTTTTATTTAACCTCTGGAAGAATTGAACAACAAAGTGTGAACATAAGTTTTAATGTATACAGGTAAACTTGTATTAAATTTATTTAAAGTTAGTAAATATGTAAAAAATTATTTTTTTTTTACATTAATATGTGGTGATTTTGATATGTTTGGAAAATACTTTAATTAAATAACTCATGGCCCTCAAACCGGTATAAATTGGAACCGAAGAACCGAACCGACCCATCCCTAATATAAACATTTATATTTTTCAGTTTAATAGTTAATATATTTATTTTAAAGACTCAGCTTGGCAGACACTAATAACATTTAAAAAAAATTCTACATAAAAAACATTTATGAATAATAATATAAACTGTACATTGACTTGTACAAGATAAAGTTTATAAAAATATAAATTACAAAAAAGTGGTAAAATGAGTGATACACACCCAATTTGTAGAAGACAAAGCAAGAATAAACTTACTGTTAAGGTAGTTCCGGATGGTTTTCACCCATGATGCAATCTGTCTTGTGTCTGTGTGGTTCAGAATAACAGTGGAACAACGCCAAGTGTTATTTTTTGGACCTTTGGCTGCATAATGAATGATAAAACTGGTGTGAGATGAAGAAAAATTGGGCACATCTAAATCACTTTTGTCTTCAAGCTGTTCCACAACAGGGCAACATACAGATTTGTCAGCATTATGAACGTAGTCTACAGCCAAGACATCCTTCATTAACAAAGTTTGGCGACCTGTAAAAAGAAATTATATAATAATGGTTTCTCATTTTTTGAAGCAGAACCTAAACTATTTATGATGTAAAGCCCTTTTTCATAATTCAATTATTAATTAATACTAGCACTGGTTTCAAAGCAAATTGATGAGCTATTAAAAATCAAAGCTGTTTTACAATTCGCCAACAAAATTTAAATACTCAATTATATTGTATATTTTATATAGGTATTATTGTAGCTAGGGCATTTGCCTCCCACCAAGCCACACCGGGTTTGGTTCTCGACAGGGTTGCTCCCAGTTTTTGCATGTGGGAATTATGTCGGAAGATGCCACTGATTGGTGGGTTTTCTCGGGGATCTCAATTTCCCCCACCCTTGTATGCGAGCGCAGCTCCATTTCCACGTCACTTCACTCTCATCAGCTCTCAAGATCTCGTTAAGAGAAACCCAAATCTCAACACTCCACATGAACAGAGGGCACATGTTCAAGTGCTTCGTTAAGTTGTTGACCGGTATCATTATGCAATCCTGGCTACTATTTTATAATATTTATTACATTTTTTTGTGAGGTGAAGGATAATGCATGTACAAAAGTTGCTGAACTAACCTAGGCCAGCAAATATTTTTCATAATTCATGTTTTGCCTCTAGTTTCCCAATGAGCACAAGTATGTACACAATTTTATGCTTGCTGCCAAATAACTTTATCCACCACCAAAATAAGCATGTATAGTTGTTATATTGAATTTATAGTCACTCGCTCACTTTTGGATGAATCACTGTGCATGCTTCAACATGGTTTGTGGGCTTTCTGGATTTGCGTACGTAGAATTTTTCACAAATTGCTGGTAAACTTTCTTACACTAATTATTATGTACATTTATTTATGTAGCTGCATGCAAATCTGTGCTACTCTTCTTTCTGAAGCATAAGCGAAGCAAGTGAAGAGAGCCACACCAATTTATCTGCGTAATAACACATGTAAATGCATTTATCCATTTCATACAAAGCTAGTAAATGGGTGCAGATTTGCATGTATTCACTTTTCTGGGTCTAGTTGTTGACTCCCTTTTACATTTTTGTGCTCTTCTGTATATTTGTATTATTTTTTTACAATTTTATTTGATTTTTATCTTACAATTTCTCTGACCTTCACATCCCTCCCACTATAATGTTATTAAGACCCCCTACTGAATGAGCAGTTGACAGCTCACTGTCTGCAGTTCGCAATTGTGTAATAGGAGTCAGCTGCTGGCAATGTGTATTCACAATAAGCAGTTGGCAAATGATTATAAATAAAAATCTTGCTACTACAAAAAGTAATAATATGATCTTTCTTCTTGTAAAAATAAATATCAGGAGAGCTGCAAATATTTTACCATACTTTGAACTACATGAATAGTCAATTAAATTAATTTTGTATTTACAACATTAAAAATTGTAATGAAGACCGTAACAATTATGATTTTATTCTTCTTCATTTTGGAAATAGTACACTCCCGTTTATTTGTGCTTCATTTAACCATTTTTCAGCTTATCTGTGCGGATTTTTATTTTTAGCTTTTTTCAAAGTCTACTGTAACTTCTGCGTTAAAGCGATACTGTAACGTCTGTCGTTTAACAAGTAGTGGTACCATGTACGTCTATTGCTGTGCCAAGTGAGCTGATGTTCATCTCTTGAAACTGTCAGCCTATCGCAGAGACCTGCGTGAGTCATCCATTTCTGCCCGTTGAAGCTCATATCTGATGGCACTCATCTGAGTACCACCCCAACACCACGTCTTGCAAGTTTATCGATCGCCTGGGCGGTTTTTGTGCACTGTTTGTAGTGTCGTTTTCGCAACATGTCAACAAAGCATAAAAGGACCTTTTTAACTATCATGGAAAAGTCAGAAATAATAAAAAAATTTGAGCATGGTAACACACATGCAAAATCAGCATTGGACTTCGGAATCGGGATACAAACTGTACAGGACATCAACAAAAACAAAAAAAAAGGCTACTGGAAAGTGTATGCCGCGCAAAGAGTGGTGCGGGTCCATCGAATTGCAAAACACTGAAAATGTCCAACTTTGCAGACTTGGATGAAGCGCTGTATTTGTGGTTCAAACAGAAAATAGCCGAGGGCGACCTGTGTATAGCCCATTGGTGATGGAAAAAGGAAAAGAATTCCACATGATGTTACAAATTAAAGAGGAGTTCTCTGCTTCATCCGGGTAGCTGAGCAGATTTAAACAAAGGCACGGAATAAGAGCGATTGCTGTGCAAGGAGAAAAGCTCAGCGCTAAATACACAAACAGCTGCAGTATTCATTACAGAATTTTCGAAATTTATAGATGAGCACGATTTGTCACCCCACCAAATTTACAATGCTGATGAGACTGGTCTGTATTGGAGGGGCTTGCCAACCCGAAGCCTGGTTTCTAAGACTTAGTCCCATGCACGGGGGTAAAAAATGTGTAAAGAAAGGATAACTGTGCAAATTCCACTGATAACCACAAATTAAAACACCTGGTTATTGGTAAATCAAGAAAACCGAGAGCCTTGAAAGGAAGACAACTCCTGCTTATTCACTACATGCACCAGAAGGGAGCATGGATGAACAGTGAAATTTTCGCCGATTGGTTCCACACTAAGTTTGTTTCCAGTGTGCGCAGTTTCCTTGAAGACCAGGGATTACCTGCAAAAGCCATCCTCTTGTTAAACAATGCACCTTGTCACCCAGAAGCAACTACGCAAGTCTCAAGTGATGACAAGATTTTTTGTTAAATATTGGCCCCCACATGTCACGTCGCTAATACAGCCGTCGGATCAAGACCTGATAGCATCTTTCAAGCAGCATTACCAAGCAAACCTACTGAGACAGTTGGTTGATGAAGCAGCAGATGTGCTAGTCTTCTGGAGAACAATGAATGTTCTTGATGCTATTCACGGCATTCACAAAGCCTGAGATAAAGTGACGGTCAGAACACTTCAAAATGCTTGGAAAAAAATTCTTCCCCAGCCACTTCAGAGTGATTTCAAAGGCTTTGAAGAGGAAGAATTAAACACTGCAACAAGTTTGTCAAGCATAATGGAAAATGTTGTCTGCTTCAAAGATGATGAATGCAACATTAGAGAGTGGCTGAGCTCCGACAATCAAGAGCAAGGTTTTCAACACTTAAATGAAGAAGCTATTGTCACAAAAGTGCGTGCTGTAGGGGAAGTAACAGAAGAATCTGACGTAACTGAAGACAAACACAAAGTTTCCATAACACACAACCAGGCAGCAGAACAAGTCGAGAAACTGTTGGAATATGCCAGCCAACAGGGTTTGGACTATGTCAACATTCTTGGGTTAAGAAAAAAATAACACATTATAAACAAAAACAACAATTTTGGNGCCAACAGGGTTTGGACTATGTCAACATTCTTGGGTTAAGAAAAAAATAACACATTATAAACAAAAACAACAATTTTGGTGCCAAAAAAATAATTGAAGACTTTTTCCAATAAAGGCACTGTTTAATTTGTGTTATATTTTTTTCATATAAAGTGTGTAGATGTTAACAAAAAACTTAACATCACAGAATTTTTTAACTTTTGTGTGTGTGTAAGTCAGTAAAATTTCAATAAGCTCCTAGTAATTAAAGATGTATAGAAATCTAAGACGTTTTAACCCAACCTATTGAGACTGAATGAGAAAGCAGTCTACACTTATTGATAGATGAATTTTTGTAAAATTCATTATGGTCACCACAAACTTTGAAATGAATGAAGACTTTTTAAAAATGTTTTCCTTGTTTTAGCAAAAGTTAACATTAGGTTCTGCATTTGTATTGTGAAGGTTATTTTTTTAATGGCGAGTCATTGCATTCTAAACTTTTAACTCACTCTGCCATCTCAAGGACAGGTCTGTGTGAATGTTGGAGAAGCGACACACACACTACGCACTGTTTATCACTCCGTGCTGCCGGTGCAGCCTATAAGATGCGTATACTCGATGCGTCATGAATTACACTACACTCGGTGCAACATAAATGTCAGTTAAAGTATCGTGTACTGTACTACATACTGTACAATACTCTAAATCCTGCACATACAGTGCGTGATTTGCATTTGATTTGAAATGCATAACTGGTAATGTTTTTATCATGATTTTCGGAGCCAATATCACTGTTCCATTAACAGTAAAAATGAGTAAATTCAATTATCTGGGGGTTTTAATACAAATTTGCTTATTCGTGTTATCTCTGGTCCCAATTAACATGGTTAGTTGGGAGTTTACTAATCTATAAAATCACAGAGTAATGATCTGTAATTGACTACTAGAAAATTACTTTCGGAAGTCCAAGATCAAGTTTAGCCATTGCCAACTGCAGACAGCCGAATGCACAAATGCTCAATGAGGAATGAGGAAGCTCTTTCACGTATACATGCATCAAGAACCAAACGCCAGCGGCTGACTATTCATTCTGGATGGGGTCTTAGGATGTGGGTAAGATTTACAAATATGCCCCCCCCCCCNCTTTCCCGACCAATATTTTGGAAAAGGCGCAACAGTTAAAAATTTGAGTTCTGGCAGAACTGATATTGCTAATGGTAATGATTTCCAATTGGCAATAAATTAACCAGTGTTGAAGTGCAGATGGCAGTCCCCAAAAATAGATGTCACAGTGGCAGGTGTCATCATGGATGGACAAAAGCCAGTAAATTAATTTGCACTGTAGGAATTCTCCGATACATTGGTCAATTTTTAAAATATACTATATGACAAAAAGTATCCGGAGACCCCAGCAAAACTGTCCTGCAGGTGTCGGTAGCAGATTTTTATTACAGGAGACTTGTCAACCCAGTGTTGGAACGTCTCTAGGGGAATGGCCGACCATTCTTCCTGCAGTGATGTAGCAAGTGTAGTAAGTGATGTGATGTTGCTACATAATGGATAATTTGGTTTATTACAAGGAATTATCATAGCCTAAATGGGAAGTATAGTGGTGTTACCTTGTGACTGAAAATTTTTACAGTGGCTTAAGTAAATTAAAACTCCTATTGTGTTTGCAATCAATAAACAATTATGGTGTGCATGTAATTAGCAACATTTTGAAAAGTGTAGTAAAAGACATTTTAAAGCATCTGAGATTCCAGGAACACATCAAATGAAAATGCCAAAAGTGCATGGGAGTGAATGTAAGTTGGCAAATGAATGTAGAGAAGAAACAAAAATTAATAGTGATTCAAAATGTAGATGTAAACATTGTGGATTGACTTTAAGTTGCAGGATTGAAAGGATATGAACTCACCTACAGAAATGTTCAGCCAGAAAGGTACATGAGAGTGAAAGTGAAGAAAATCTGGAACATCAATTGCTAGCAGCAGCAAAGCTTTCCTTTATCAAATCTAGTAGATCCTCTTCCCCAAACATTTGTGCATCAGCCTGTCCAAGTCAAGTACCATTAACAGAAAGCAACATATAGTCAGTGATTATGTGCTTAAGACAACTGAGAGCAAAAAGGAAAACTTGACAAGGCAGTGTCAATGTTTTTCTATGCTGTGAATGTACCTTTTAATGTTGCTGAACTTGATAACTTCAAGGAGATGATCCAGATATTAAGACCTGGATACAAAGCACCATCAGCAAAAGAAATTGGTGGGAATCTTTTGGATGATGATGCTCAACAAATAAGAGCTACATCTGGTAGAAAAAGTACAAAATTGCAGTTTATCAGTAACATTGAATGGATGGTCAAGCGTTAAGAATGACCCAATTCAAGTCCTCATGATCCATACAGGGACAGAAAGTTACCTTCTTAAAGTTTATGATGTAGGGTCACAGCAGTGTGCAGCAATTACAATTATAGAGGCAGCCACGAAAGAATGCCAAGAAAACTTACACAGTAGCATCTTTATAGTAATTACTGATAATGAGAATAAAATGTGGGAAATTTTGAAAGAAAAACATCCAAATCTGAACCTCATGCACTTTGTGTGTTTATATTTGTGCAAAATTCAAGGTTATTTTTCTTAGAAATCTGTGTTATTTTTATAAAAGCGGTGTTATTTTTAGTTACAGTTAACTATGTAAACACAAACAAAACCACGTGAAAATAAGAGTGGCTGTTTATAAAATGAGAGACAAAAATTATGAACTGGAAATTTAAAACGGAAACAAAAAAAATCATACTTATTATTACATCAATCAGTAAATTCACTGGTCATGGCATAAATCTTTGAGTGCAAAAAAGTTAACTCTGAAAATACAAACAAAACTACATGAAAATGACAGTAACTCTCTATAAAATGAGATAAAACTGGAAATTTGAAACAATAAACAATTACACATTACATCAATCAATACATTAGTTTGCCACAACATAAATCTTCAAATAAAAAAACCTAAACTTTGGAAATAAAAGCAAAACCACATGAAAATAACACTAACTTTTCATGAAATGAGATAATAAACTGGGAATTTGAAACAAAAATAAATTGCACTTTTACGTTAATCAATACATTCACTGGTCTCAGCATAAATCTTCAAATGCAAAAATTGCCATTACTGAATGTTTACTCTCTTTGAGTGTGGTTCTTCTGTCTGTCAGCACTGTGTTGTACGACGACAGAAATCTCTCGCAGTCAACATTTCCAAATGGTAACCAAATTGCTTATTGCAAAACTTGGTCTTGACAATCTCACAACATTGAGAGCTTTGACAATGTCGACAATATTATATTCTGAAGCTTGATGATTCAGTGCTGCCTGTAATTCAGAAAAACCTGAAGTTATTTCTTCTGTTTACACAGAAGTGAAACAAGGAGGTTTTTTCTGTTGGCAATGAGGTCTGGGCTTACATTGGCTGGAATAATGCTTTTTGGATCAAGCATTTTCAGTTGGTCAAAAAACTTTTTCTGGGATCCTGTGTCAATGTAGATAGCTTCGTATGTAATTGTGTTGCGGTTCTTTGGAAACACATTCATGCTTCTGCAGTCTTCGTAGGAGGAAGGGAATCAAGAGTTTTTGATGTTTAATTGAAGTAGACTCAATTTTAAATGTGTTAGTAGCATTCTTTCAGATGTTCTTAGTCACTGTGAAGCAGATGAGAAGTTGGGTACGATGAGCCCTCCAACTTTTTCATTATGACCACCACCTGTTTTGCATGTTCTTATACAAAAATTTCTTGTGAATGAACAGTAGCCAGTTGGGGTTTGTTCAGTGCACAGAAATACTCCACACCAGCATTCTGGAGGGCTTTGATGTTGTCCATCTGACAAAAGTCTGAGATGTTGAGCATGTACTCTGCAAGGTAAAACACTCTCCTGAACTACGAATTCCACCTTGTTATTACTGGAATGGGAAATAAGGGCCGCTTCTCACCATATTTCTTCTCCAGGAAACTTGCAAACCAGAGTCGTCGCTTCCGGGTATTCAAAAAATGTTTTTCACCTTACAACAGTGAGGTTTAGTTCTGGCAGTTCTTTGACCCACACATTACCAACAAGAGTCAGTTTATGTGGCCAACACTGAACATACTGCAAATGATCCCCAACTATCACCTCTAAAGCACTGCTGCACTTAGACATATATCTTGCAGAGTCTGTTGCAAAGGATTTAACATTATCATACTTGATATCATACTCTTTTAAAGAATCAACAATAGCTCAGGTATAACTAGTTGAATTAACAGCATCTAAAAAATGAACACCACCAACTACAAGTTTTGGTTTGTTAAAGTTGTGGCCAAAATAACGAAATAAAACAACAAACACGCATCTTCCAGTATGGTCCGTAGTTTTGTCGCAAAACACATCAACCTGCTTATCTTTAAGGATTTACTTCAGATTTTCTAGATGTTGCTTTGCCAATTCTTCGACATACTTTTCCCTTAAAGTGTGCGCATTTGACAAGTCGCCAGCTCCTACAAAAAAATTCAAACGTAAAGCCCTACCCTATATTTACAATACCTACCATTTTTTAACATTAAAAAAATTAATACTTCAGCAGGCAGGTCATTACAATAAAAATCATACTGAATTGGAAATAACCTTACTTTCATTTATCTTAGTCAGATTTAGAATACTTCAGGCAATTAATATGCAGGTCTTGTTTTAGAAGACTCTTGAATAAAATTAATACCAAATCTCAATTTGTGTGGGTAACAGCTGAAGTTAAAGCATTTAAAATGTTGTAATGTAAAGAATGCAATGCTGCAAGCCTGACCCAGAAGATAATAAAAGGAATAGGCCTAAGCATTTTTATTGAAGCATTTACTCACAATAAAATGGAAATGTTTCGCAGTTGGAAGGCTTTCTAGGAAAACACTTAAGTGGAAATAAAACAACTGAACTTTGTATTGCATTATGCTGGAAACACAAATGTAAAACCTGAGAGGCCCAGCAAAAAGTTAACCTATTTATTACCTAGCTATATTTACTCAAAATATATTCTGCAGGGTCATAAAGTTTTTTCAAGGGAATGTTTGCTTTTACAAAGACTACCTTAATAAAATCTTGTCTTCTTTCTCTCTATTCATATCGCTGAAAGATGCTGATAGTGAACTTTGTCGTTTGAGACTTCGGCTAGAAACATTTTTATTTACCGTTTTTTTGTGTTTTCACTGTCAACATGCTTTATGCAAGCGTCTTTATGGTCCCAAGTTACCAACCCATTACAAAATTTACAAAATATAGTTTTATCATGCTTGCATACAAGCCATATTTTGAAAATTCTGCTGCATGTTGCTTTGCAGTAACAATGGATTTAGGCATTTTAAAAAGAAGATAACGCCATACAAAGTGTCCAAATATTCATCCAAAACTAACTTCAACCCACACACTACACGCAATATCAGCTCACCGTACTGCTGGCAATACAAAATTCAAAGATGCATTAACAAAATGTGTCAACATACTCCTGTCTAAGATTGAAGGAAAAGACATTTTCTTATAAATGAGCTATGAAACATACCTCACAACCTAAACTTCAAATGCATGCAAACTGTCTGCAGTGCACTTGTAAACACATTGCAACCACAATTGCCAAACTACCGCGTTTGCAGAATGCAATATCAATTCTACCGCAAAAATTATTTCGAAAAAATTAACTCCTTAACGTTAATTAAATAACTCGATGATATGAATTATGGCAAAGTGCACTTCTTTTCTTTATTCCTGTCTAGTATTAGGTTTAAAATTAAAATTATCAGTATACCCACCATTTGAACATATGAAAAACTACACAGTAAACGTAAATCTTCAAACATTGTAGGCAAAAAGTTTTGGCAATTTTTTGTCAAAAATTACTCTTGTGTGATAAGTGTTACATAACATGAAATACACTTATCCCTAGACGTTTATAGATAGGCCTACTGTATTTTAGTAGAATATAGTTATGCTCCTGAAACTGGAAACCATATATAAGCTGAAATGCATGGTGTAAATTATAAAAAACATCCAAGTGGTAATTAAATTATCAGTACACAATTTTTATGAATAACTGGCTCACAATGCGTTATAATAACAAAAAAAATTTAAAATTCTTTTATTAAAAATTTAAACTAAAAATTTTTCTTGGCATATAATAATGTTCCTTATGTCTAAATGACAAAAAACTTCACTATAACAAGCAAATGCCATTTCAGGTCCCTTCAAGTTTGTTGTAGTGAAGTTTTACTGTATATGGAGAATTTACAAAAGTTTATAGTAAATTCTCGGCCAGCAAACATCTACCTCTCAATGAGATGCCACATACAGTGTACATTTGCAAATACCATGCTAATTGTTCTTATTTGGTGGAAGGTATTGCTAAATCTGTGGCAAACTTTCCAGGATCACATAAGGAACTTCTATCTGCAGTGCATTGCGACATAAATAGCGAATCATGTATGTTAAATACATGTGGAAAATGTGTCTTATGACATCAAAACTATCATTGGTGAATAGTTGTTTTTTATTGAAAAGAATTTATTTTCTCTTGAAATGATACACTGCTTAAACTTTTAGCAACAATATATTAAATATATAGCTAAAAACTCCTAGACAATAAACAGAGTTTTTAATAAATGTGACTAAGCCTTAGAAGGCAGGTGACTTTCTGGTCACATCCAATACACCCATTTGAGTGGCTGTGGCACAAAAACCTTTATGTAAAATGTTGTAACTTTAGGTGTGAATAAATAGATCTCTAATTTAAATACTTCAGCACAAAAAATTAGATAACATTTTTCAATTACAACATATTTAAACTAAATAGTGTAAAAATGTTTATTTGCGATTATTTCCACGTGACATGTTAAATCAAAGTATTGTGTGGAGATACGAGTGTTTCTTTGCAATTGTTTCCATGTAAAGTGTTATAATTATTGAGCAGAAATACGAGTGCTTGCTGAGTTTACACAAATTGCATAGAAGTTAATGTGTTCTATATGGAGAGTTATCAGCAATAGATCACTAAGGAGCTATATTTGCTGCTTACAAGGGTGAGTAACGTAAATAATTGTTGAGATTAGCATGGATAGTGTATATTGTGTACTGTGTGGTATTGCATGTGACTGTAGGAATTGAAGGGCTTACATACTGCTGCTGCCAGCCAGGTAAAATGCAGAAGACCTAACCAAATTAAACCTAACTTCACAACAGGTGATTCACAGGAGGTGGATGAACCAATACGAGCTGACTTATTGCACTTTTTCCAACACACTATCTCATGTCTGCACACTCTCCACCTGTAATTACACATCAAGAAGTTAGGTTAGGTATTCTTGCATTTAATGTGGTTAGGAACCCAAATGACCTATCATTTACATAAATTGTACTTGATTTACCCCACAATTTCCCTGACCATAGCCCTCCCCAATATCACATTTGGTAATATGTACTGTGAATATTGTGATGCCCCTAGTAAATTTGTGTTCTGTGTTATAAGTAATATCGATTTATACCATTTTCTGGGAATTTTTTTCTGGAAAAGCCCTTATTCTAGATATTACTCAGAAAAGTTTTTAAAAAAGCAGGTAAATACAAGGGAAAAAATAGAAAGTACTACAACAGTGTGTCCAAACTTAAGTCCCAGTTAAAAGGAGACAAAACCAAAACGGAAACTGAAAAATACAGAAAGAAGTATCAAAGATTGTTGAAAGAAATTACTGTCCCACAATTAGTCATTACTGTCCCCTTATAAGCAACAGACTGATTCCTGAGGATTACTACATAGAATAGGCTACTATTTGTTTTAATCCAATGACAAAATATAATATTAAATAAATTATTTCTGGCTTGATAACAGGAAAACCAAAAATATATTTTAGAGAAAAAAAATTCAACAATTATTTAGCATGTATTGAGTATCTTCCATTTGAAAACTTTCTTTCAGATATTACATACTTCACTGTAAGTCATTTATATTTGCTCATGTCGGCCTTAATATAAACATTTCTAATTACAGTATACAAAAATGAATTTTAATTAACAAGGACGGTAATGACCAAATAAACCAATTTGATTTTTAATTCCACTGGCAGAAAGCATATACAAATTAATCCACCTTGCCCAATAATGTATTTCACCAGAGTAAGCTTTAAATAACATGGAAATACTGCAGACAAACCTAAAAATATTGACTTGATTTTGTTGACAGTTTCACGAGCCAAAAGTTAAAGTTATGGGAGAATTGCCCACATACTACAATCAATGAGATACTGGTTGCGTTTAGAGGTCGATGTTGTTTCAAAATGTATATGCCAAACAAACCAGTATAATATGGCATAAAAATACAGTGCCTAACAGATGCAAGGTATCATGTGTACAACACCTACATTTACTACGGGAAGGGCAACGATGGAAGAGGTCTTTCTCCAGAGGAAAAAAAAACTTTGTCCCAACTCAAGCATCATCTTTTCTTCTATACCAGTGTATTCTTCAAAGTAACAGGAATGTCACAGGCGGCAACCGGTGTTCATCAGTTCAGTTGGAGGAAACTTGACTAGAAAACAGACTAACATATGTTGGTAATCTGGAAAAAAAACAAAAAAAAAGTCCCAGCTATCTACACAGATCAGACCCGAAAAATCGAGGGAAGATGGGTCATGAATGTATGGATTTAAGAACATGATGACTCTGGTTTCACACATACCAAAGAAAGGGAAAGCAGTTATACTGATATCATCTATGCATTGCAGCACAGAAGATGACCAAAGCTTGGGTAAACCTGAGATTATTAGCTTCTACAACAGTACAAAAGGAGGGGTAGACACTGTAGATCGAATATGTGATAATTAATCTAGCAATCTGTGAACAATGGCTGTTTTCTTCAAAATACTCTATATGAGTGCAGTGAACGCATTCATCCTTCACCAATCCTACAAGCAAAAAAAAATACTGCAAAGAGTGGACTTAATAACAGCAAGACAACTTAATAAACTGTACCTGAGGCAGTGTGTGGCAAACACTCAACTGCCTCGCATGATTAAGGTAAGAAATAGGAGGCATTCTCTTAGAACTGGATTCTTAACACAGAACCAGGCAGAAGAGAGACAGTCATGGGAAAGCAGCAAAAGATGTCTGTCTGCCATGTCCTGCTGCTAAACAAAAGAAGACTACTTATCTTTGCCCATTGTTTAGTAGTACAGTTTTTCGTCAGTGCAGCAAGATGGTTTGCCCAAACTATGCAGAGAATGAGAAGAATGAGTGAAATGAACTTTCCTTATATAGATGTTGCAGTCATGTTTGGAAATCGTAACTTTGGTAATTATTATAAATCATGGCTCTTCCGAAAAACGTTAAAGGGTCATTCCATGAGAAGTCAGCAAATGTGGGTTGTTCAACTATTTTGTATTTATTTTTATAATTTAACTATGGTAACTCTCATTATTGAATAGTCCATAACCATATATATTAAATTTTGATCCTTCACCATATTGGATATAGGCCATTTCATGTGGAGCGACGCGCAATAAAATAGACTCTTGCAAAAGTTTACAAATACCTCAATATCTTATCATCCATTAAAGATATTTAGTTTCTGACTTCACCAACAGGTAGATACAATCTCAAGCTTTCTTTTGATTACTATAAACATAACTTTGTTATATATTAGACTTTAAATACAAGGGCTTAAATTGTGGGTTTCAGCAGCTCAAATAAGCCATTTTTAACATCCCGTAGCATGGAAAGAACTTTGAAACACAAAGTTTGGTATTTTTTTATTAGCATCCTTCACTATTTGACCTCATGCACTCAAATAACCGAGTTTATTCACCCTCGCTGAGAATAGTTTCTTAAAAATTTGCAAATTTTACAGGAATATAGAATAAAAATAGCTGAAGGGATTTATTTTCATTTTGCAGGAATAAATCTCTATTGGTATGTAACCAAACCCCACAGAAAAAGTTTTGTGGTTCAAAGTGGTTTAAAAGTTATTTTAGAGCTGCTCAGAAAAGCCATTTTTACATCCTATGCCTTGCAAAGAGCATTGAACCACAAACATTTGTATTTTTTATTAGTAGCCTGAGGAATACTCTGGCCTTATACACTCAAGTCAGTATATTTTGTCACTTATTAGAAAAATTATTTCTCAAAATCTAAATTTTTTTAGACATTTCAAAGTTACTGAACAAAGCAGTATATATATTTTTTCAGATTGTAAACATCTTTTATGTTGTTAAACCCTGACAACTAAGAATTTTGTTTAAAAGAGACAGTTTATAAGGTGTAAGCAGCACCCAGTAACTTAGAAATATCATTGTTTGCCATGAATAAGTGCTTATTTTTAACTTGGTGGATGGAAATTCCGCACGCCCAGTGAAACTCTGGACCTCACCGAAGGCACCAGCGTCATGGAGTAAAATGCTTATTTGGGTTGCAGTCAATGGGCAAACGTCTTCAGCAACCTAAGTACCCATGACCCGAGCCAGATTGACGTGATGTAACGTAACTCCGTTACATCCTCCCCTCTGAAGGAACACCAGTGATCCGCAATCGAAGGCGAAGAAGTCCCACAGAAAAGGGTGGCCAGCCCTCACTGCAGAACTCAGCCTTCAGGCAGGAACACTCCAGCATAGCATAACAAAGAAATCTTCCAGGGTCCATCCTTCAAAGATCAGGGCCTCAACACAACAGAAGAGAAGATGGCAGAAACGAAATCAAACCAAAACACCTAAAGCAAACTTAGACACACTCATAGGGTCACCTCACAAATCTCTTTTCAGGGATATTGAATTATAACATCTTTTACAAAGAGTTATTTAACCCCTAATACATCTTAAACATGGTTAAAAAATACACATGGGACACTCAGATAAAAACTCATTAAGAGATCACACTTTAAGATATCATGAGGTATAACACATCCTTAATACCAAGATACAACATAACTCTATATACTTGGGGAACCCCTATCATTATATTTTTCCACAATATTTATTAACTTGACTGACATCAAAATTGAACTGTCTGTTGGGAGATTGTAGATCTTCTACTAACAATATGACAGGCGTGAGAAAACGATACATCTTAAATGGACCTCACCATTGAGGGGCTAGCTTAGCACCAAAATAGTCCACTTTTGAACTCAAAAACTGTACTTTTACAAAGACTAAGTCTCCCATGTTTAAACTCACATTCTTGCATTGACTGTTAATACGATCTTCCATTTTTTATGATACTCAGCAAGATTCTTCGTTACATCTTCCCAAATCTTAACTATATCATTGTTTTTCAGTCTCCCAACTGACAGGTTGTAGAGCCCAAGCATTAATCAATGGATAAAATTATCTCCTTCCCAGGAAAATTTCAATGGGCACACTTGGTGGCGTTACTAACAACATTAATAAAACATAGCATGATACTATAGAGGATTTCATCACAAAACTTCTCAGGGCAATCTTTATATTATGATTAAAGCATTCCACCAGATTGGCTTGTGGGTAATATGGCGAGGTCTGAACCATCTTAACACCCCAGAAGAACATTAGGTTTTGTAATTCAATGAAAAGGAAATAACTGGCATTGTCCATAACAGCTACTACAGGAGAACCAAACAAAGAAAATAACTGTTTCAAAATTACCTTCCAAATTTCTACAGAATTTATGGTACAGAGGGGAAATAAAAAACAAAATTTGCTAAAACTATTCACTGCAACTAAAACATACATATATCCAGAAGAACTGCGAGGCAGGGGACCCATCACATCGAAATACACTCTTACCCAAGGGTAAGTGGCTACTGTACTAAAATATTTTCCTTCTACTGGTTGATTTTTGGGTTTCTCCTGCTGACAGGCCGGACCACTTCTTACCCAATTTTCTACTTCTTTATGAAAACGAGACCACGTAAAATCTTCGTAAATTCGAGCAATGGTCTTGTCTCTCCCCACATACCCACCAAAGGATTCGTGGTAGTTCAAAAAATTAAGGCCCACAACTCCACTAGGAAAAAAATTCTAAATTTACCTTTCATACACCATTCTCCTAATTACCCTTTATACATGGCATACCCAGAAACCTCATTTTGTATTTCTCCCCTTAGGTCCTGACATTCCTGATCATTCACCTGTTGTTCTTTAATATTGACAAATATTTTAAGGAAATTTCGTAAGGTATTTATTCATCCTTGCTTTCCGTCACCTCTCCCTGTTTTTTACTCTATATATCATTACCAGACCCAAATTCTACTGCAATACACGCTGGTTTCGTCTGTACCACGTCAAATTCCTCACCAAAAAACGTATGTGACTACGCATCTGCCACAACATTCTCATTACCCTTATTGTGATGAATCTCAGACTTAAGGGCCAAACGAATCAGACATCTGGCTAACCATCCTGCAGATTTTTTAAAGGACCAAAGTCAACATAGGCTTGATTGTTCGTATACAGCTTGAAGGAAGCATGCTCTAAATAATTGGAAAAGTGTTCCATTCCCCAAATATATGTCAAACACTCCTTTTCAGACACTGTGTACTTTCTTTCAGCAGCGGTTAAAAGTATACTGGCCAAAGCTACCAGCACCAAGGACCCATTTTTCTTCTAACTTAATACAACCCCAATTGCTAGCAAACTAGCATCACAATGAAAAAAAAAAATCTCATTAAAATTAGGCAAATGCAGCACGAGAGGATTAGTAGTTTTTTCTTTAAGAAACTGGAAGGCAGCCTGTTGTTCAGATCCCCACTTGAACTCTACGTTTTTTTGTTTCAACATATTTAATGTTTCAGAAATCTTGGAAAAATCTGGAATGGATTTACCATAAAAAGAAACCATACACAGAAATTTTCACACCCCCTTAACATTTTTGGGTATCGGAAAATTTACAACCGCCTTAATTTTCTCTGGGTCAATGTGCAACATTCCCTGTGAAATTATGAAACCTAAATAACCTAAATATCTAATATGTTTTTCCACCTAGCTGATCTTATCTGGGTTAATAGTTAGCCAAGCTTCCATCACAGTTTGAATCACTTGTTTAATGTGGCTGATGTGATCTTCAAAAGTATTACTATAAATACACACATCATCTATGTAAGTAAAAACAAAATCATACATAAATTTACCTAAAACGTGAAATAACAGCCTACTCATAGTCAGAGTTCCTGAATTTATGTTTAAATGGTGTCTTGTCCACTGAAACAACCCCTAGGGGGTGCAAAACACTAATGGCGCACTGGAATATGGATGTAACTCGCACTGGAGAAATTCAGAGTTCAAATCAAAAATAGTAAAATATTTAGCAGAACCCAAATGTTGAAATAACATATCAATAGCTGAAACCGGATAAGGAGCTAAATAAATCTATACATTCACTTTCCTGCAAACACATACTAAGCTATATTTAAATTGTCTAGGTGTTTTTTAGGAAGCAAAAATGTAGGGCTCACATACATACTGAGTCTTCCACTACACCCTGTTCTTTTAAATAATTGATACGCTGTTTGAAAGCCTGAACCTTAGGAGGAGGTATCCGGTACAGCAAAGATGTAACAGGTTCATTATCTTTTAATTTTAAGACTACTGGGGATTGACTGCAATGCCCTAATTTTCTAGTAATAACATCTGAAAATGTCCCATATACTCTGTATTACCTGCAACTACGCATCCTCCTTTTGGACACTATGTACTTTCCTAACATAAATTGTTTTGGTTTCTTAAACAGGAACCTCCGGAGAAAACACAAATCTCAAACATTTATTATTACGCACATCTACGTAACACTGTGTCTTGGCCAGAAACTCTACCCCCAAAATTNNCCCCAAAATTACAGCATAAGACAATGTATCCAAAATTTTAAATTGAACTTTCCATGAAAATTATGGAATTTTAATTTTAACAGTGACAACGGCCACTCCACAATACCTCCGTCCGCAATCGGAAATGTGGTTTTTACAACAGGTCAATATTTGTACAGCAGCAACAGGATTATCACACATCAGCCAGTTAAAACTATACCGCTCATCAGACATGTCGAAGGGCCAGAATCGATAAGTGTGGAAACAGTAATATTTCCGATCGCTAAAGGTACAAAAAGTAAACTAGATTGTTTTAAATGTGGGACATTCACATTTCCAACCCCAGAAGGCCTTTTCATAAATGTGCAGTGTCTATGTGACAATATCCAGAAAAAAAATTTATTAAACGGTACATACCCACTTGACCGCTCCTCTGGTCTAGACCGCCTACATCACTGCTCACCACACCTGTTGCTTCCACATTGTTAATTTGCACTGGATCAATACCCAAACCTTTCACTTTTTTGGGGGAATCAATCTTAACCTTTGTCACTGCTTGCAACTGTTTCTTAGTCATTCTCCCTGCTCTTGACCTTGCAAAATTTAGTTTAAAAAAAAAAAGTTTTTCGCTGGCATGATTAGTGCGCTTACAATATTTGCATTCAGTTCTAATTTTTACCTCTCATTGATGACTACAGTTCCCAATGGTTAATTCCACCTGCATGACTAACTGCAAAAGTTCAGATAGTGTGAAAGGTTAGCTAACAAACGCAAAATATTTATGACACACTGGTAATAAATCGAAAAAGATGATTTATACTAAATATGCATCACAAGGAAACCCCAAAATGTCTACCTAGCATATTACATTCTGTACAAACTCTTGCATAGATTTGACAACCAACTGACAATGCTCTAAAATGTTCATTTTATACTTGGCAATCGCTACTGGCGACCCTATCAACTTAACAGTTCATCAAAAAAGTGTTTAAATTCCCACTTTTGCAAAATGGCCTGGCTGACTACCCTATGCAAACTCGCAGGTACTCTAAACAATACTACAGAATAAACTACAGCGACACTTCATACATTTAAAGCTAGAATACTACTTACACTCATCAACAAATTAACTATATTATACAGCGACACAATACTAACTACAGAAATTTTCTGAGCCAGAAAAGGTGGGAAATTTTTGAGGACTTTAAAAAATTAAAAGGACTCGCCCACATCATCAGCACCAACACTATCTTGGCGCACAAGCCCTCTAACTTGTTACCTCAAGACTTTGATGCCATCCTCCGGCGCAAACACAACGCCCGCGTCTTTAAGTAGAGCCTGTAAGGACTCCTTGAACAACTGCTGCACCCAAGCAGTATGCACACCACCTGTAGCATACATCCCTGGATGAAGGTTTGACTTACAAAATCTTACAAGTTGAATTTTGAAGTTTTAATTTTTTTTTCCAAACTCCCTGTACAGTCACCCAAAAAATTATGACTGCTATGATCAGCAGAGTGGCACAGAGAATATATACATGAACAGTGTGTCTTAGTGACCACCAGACCATTCTATCACATGTACAAAACTTGCCCCCAACTCCACAACCGAGCATGATGCACAAAAATTGGAGGCAAATAAGAAAAGATGGAAGAATGATCAATAGCAATGCAGATTATATTTAAGAGGGTGACTGCAGAGGTGAAAAAAAACTAGTTTCCATCTCAAAAAGAATGTAAATATACAAGTATTTAACTGGCTCAAATTTCCTAATAAAGCCTACATTAAAATTTCCTACATTTTACAGGTCTCAAAGTGAGACCAACCCCTTAGTGTGACCTCCCCCAGAGTGTCCACCGTCGCTGAGTTTGCTAGGGCATTTATAGTACAGATTCCACTACCGTTGTTCTCCCCAAAACTGTGGAGAACATCCTCAAAATGGAAGTAGATTGGCGTCCAATCAAATTCAAAGGTGGCGCTGCCGTCACAAGGCAACCCCCTTCAGTCACCCCAGATGCCACTAGGTGGAAGGAAATGCTGCGCACCCAGTGAAACTCCAGCTCTTGCCAAAGCCACCAGGCATCTGCGTCAAATGCTTCCTTGGACTGCCGTCAACAGGCAAACCTCTTCAACAAAGTAAAACCCATTACCCGAGCCAAATTAAAGTGAGGTAGCGTAACTCCGTTAAAGAAGAATGGCATTTTTTTGCATCAAGCCATGGTAAACGTCAATTTAATGGAATAGGGGGTACGGTAAAATGGTTAGTGGCAAAAGCAAGTATATAGCGAACAACCATAAACCACATCACAACACCAGAGGCAACGTACCAGTTCTGCAGGGAAAATATACAAGGCATAAATTTTGTCTGTTTCTACAGAAGAAGTAGATGAAGTGGTAACAAATTTTAATTTAAGGTTCTCAGAAGCTTTGCAAGTGCCTCAGACAAGAAGACATCACTGCTTCATTCCTCAAGACTGAACCACTTTAAAGAATAGTAGTCTCTTCATCTTTTGAACAATCTAACTGAGTTCAAAGTAACCAGTGCTGAAAATTTTTACAGTGGAAGAAATGTCAAACTCATAGACTACATTTCTTGTGTGCATGACAATAAATGGGTCATTGGGAAAGTGCTAGAGGTGTCAGAAGATCATAATCATGTTAAAGTAGTATTTTTTCATTCAAGTGAACGATTTACCACCTTCAAACTTTCAGAAAGAGATGATGTGTGGGTGGAAAAAAGGACCTTCCTGGATAATTTAACACCTATTAAGTTCTCAGCTGCCACCGGAAGAGTGTACAACATTTCTCAAGAGAAAAATTCTTCCTAAACATTAAAACAGAACAATCTTAAAAAAAAACAAAATAAACATATGCAAATTTTAAGTATAATCCATTCACGGTATCTTCGATACTTTTGAAAAGAACCTTTGAAAAATCACCCTAGGAGTTACATGTTGAATTGGTTATAAAAAAATTGTATATGTAAAAAGGTTTTGTCTTGCTTTTAGCACTGAAGCACTATATAAATTGGTTGTTTTAAATTTTAAGTATATTTTTTCAATAAATTATAATAATTTGTTAAAAGTCCGTACGAATTAACAGCGGATTTTGAAGGGACATACATGTTGGTTATAGCTGAAAAGAAATAGTTCGTAGGTTAAATATTAATATGTATAAATTTAATGCCGTAATTGTAAAGTTAATATTGCTAAACTATATATTTACATTTTCACGTAGCACTCATGGGTAAAGATTTCACTGTTATTAATTGAAATTATATAAATTTCAGTGTCTGTCCAGCGGACTCATACACTCCATCTTGTCCGTTTGGGCACGTTGTTTTCAGAAGTATAACCACGCCATATTGGATATTGGAGACGCTGAATTGCGGTTATAAAACTAACGTAACACATTCTTTCTACTTATAAGATAATTCTAGGTTAAGATGTAATTTTGGTATTAGCGTTGTTATTTCTGCAGTTTATCTTTGTAAGTTTTAAATAAACGTGCAAAATATAGAAAGGCATTTGAATATTTCCGTTACGTAATTCCCTTCGCAATCCTTAACAGAAAAACATATTTTAAAAGAATGAAAAGGAATCGATTTGTGGTCAATAACTGATAATCGATTATTTTCGAAAGCTTTTTGTGGAGCGTAAGAGATAGCAGCACATTAGCGTTGGCTTACACGTATTTCTCTTATATCGTCTTTGCGTCGCAGGTAGTGTTTTGATGTTGTGGCAGTGAAGTGAGACAGTTTCTTGACGGAAAAGCGATGTACATACACCGCAGGTTTAAAAATGAAAGTGATTTTGTTCGCTGAAGAGTTTGGAAATCGAGCCGCGGGCCGTGAATTCGTAGTAAATGAAACGTTAGTGCGGGGCTGGAGGAATTTTTCTCACTTATAAGTCGCCCCCAAGTTTTCAATAAATTTTTTAAAATTAAATGTGTGACTTATATGCGATAAAATAGAATAAATGGTACCCATTTATCACAGTGAAATCTTTAACCTGAGTGCTACTTCCAAAAGTTTATTATGTAAAATTTAACTTTTTCCTTATACCAATTATGTAAATAAATCTTAATATATTAAGTAAACTTTAATTATTTTATATAATTAACAGTTCCGATATATACTTCAATCTACCTTTTTGTATGTATTACAATATTTTGCTAAATTGATTAGCATTTTTTTTAGACATTTGGAGAATTTTATTAAAGTATATGACAGTTAAGATTTGCATGGCATTGTTTCTCTTCAAAAATAAATTTTGGTAGTTCCCACATGGACACTGTCAACAAAATATTTGACAGTTCCCACATGGCTCTGTTTGTTTACAAAACATTTGAAAGGTGTCACATGGCAATGTTTTGTATACATACTGCGGAAAGATACATAATCGGCTCCCTGAAAGTAGATCTTTAGCAGGGCTTCAGAAAATCTTGAAGTTACTGTGAATACATTATACCATGGTAGACTTTACAGACTAAAGTTCCATTGACAACTAGTATGGATAGGTTATGCCACAATTATTTTGCTTAATTATTAGTTCTACTAACATTCTGATATGTAAATTTAGGATAATTCTTGTTTTTTTAAGTTTAGTAGAGACAACCATCTTGTGATGACTTGAATACTTAAAGATAAGTTGTCATGCTTTTAATTTAAAATGCTAAATTAGGATCCAAGGAATAACAACTTGCACTACATTTTTAGTTAAACATGAGCACTTATTCGTCAATAGTGATATTTGCAGGACTCCCAGTCACCAAGTAGGTAAAAATTATGGTGTTTCAGGGACCTGACACAAAATTAGGGCAGTTTTAAGAACCACTGAAATGAAATTAGGGACTAAAGTAAGTAACTTACAGGAATATGTGGTAAACCCATAGCCTAAATCCAGCATCCTACTTCCAACTTTTACTGCAAGACCTTGCACCCAAAATTAGTCACTTGTCAGACCAGAGTATATTAAAAATGAAGGAGAATTTACTTAATTTTTAATTCTATAAACATTTATCACTGACTTTCTTACAAGAAAATGTATTCTAAGTAACATGTTATGAAAAATTTCCTGCCAATAAATATACCTTTTAATTTTAAAGAATGGCCACCCTTCTCCCTAGTAAGCAAGAATATCTTGTAAATTAATGAAAATTGTTTGCCTATAAATACATTAGGGCTGAGCTAATACTGGTACCGATATCATAATTATCGGAATTGTGAGCTAATCCTTTTTAAATAGCCAATATTACAACCGATATTTAGCCCTAAAAAAATTGATGATGCTGTTTTCAACTTGCCATAATTGGAGTGCTTTGCTCACTATTTGGTTTTATTAAAATAATCATTATTTTTAAATTGGTTTTTACTAAAGTACCCAACTGGCTGTGTTTATTTTCAAAGCAAAATTAGGCAAGTTTTGCATGATTGTTTACAAAACATGTATACAACAAAACAATAGGAGCCACGATTTGCGTTTACTGAATTTTATCTATGTAAGCAAGCTTGTAGCATGAACAAAACTTAACATTTAATCAGCCTAACACATACATAATTATAAAAAAATCCATATTTACAATTACCTCAAAAAATATTTTGTCTTATTACTTTCACGACACACCGCGAACACGGCGACACACAAAAAAACTTATGTAATCTTGTAATGTTGGTTACATGCTGCACATTACTGCCGCCTAGCGGTGCTATTTTGACAGTTTTTTTGTTGGTTTGTTTGCTGTTGCTGTAGTAATATGACGGTGTAAGGTTAGGGTACGAACGTGGTGAAATTATTTACGTGTGCCAGCAATAAACACATGATATGGCTGGAAGAAAAAGTGACTTGTGGAATTTCTTTTTACCGTAAGCAACACGCAAGAATGCAAGACTGTTTACAATATTTGCAAATGTTTGGTTTCGAGAGGCGGTACATCATCGAGGTCCTGTAGTACCACAAACTTAAAACAGCACCTTGAATGTACGCACCATTTGAAGTGTTATGTTTTTTTTTAAGAGTTTCATTGCGTAATGACATGCTTCTGGAGATTATTTTTGTCTTATAAATATGCTTAAGCTTAATATGTGGTTCCTAGATTTATATTTATAGTAAGAGTTAGGCCTATCACTGAAACAATAAAAACGAAGACAATTAGAATTTTATTTAAGTAAATGTTTAAAAATTAAGTTTTTAATTTTTTGAAACGTGCAATAATGTTATTTTTCCTTGTCAAGGCAGTATCGGTATTGGTATCAGCAATATCAGTAAGTTTGTATTTGCAATATTGGAAAAGGCTCAAAAACCGTATTGGCTCACCTCTAAAATACATACATTTATTTTTATCCATGCAATAAATTAAAGCTACAAAAACTGATTGTCATTAAAGATGTTATTCCAAGATGTACATAAAATAAAATTTTAAGTTACACAATATTTTTGCTAACACAATTCCCTTTTCCACCAACATTCTTTACAAAAATATGTTTATTTTTATTTCATATCTAGACAATTTAAATAAACTAAAGAAATAAAAACAACCTGGCAACTAAAAAACAACTCTGATTTAAAAAGAAGACACTATCAAGCAATTATAAACAGTTGACAAAAATGTGTAAGAAAGCATGAAAATATATTTGGGGCATTCCATGTGAAATCATAAAGGGGCTGAAACTGCGCCATTTTTAATTTTGATAAAAATTTGATCCTATGTTGCCAAATCGTCAAGGTCAAAGAAAAACATTAATTTAGATTTTTACCTACAAGTGAATAATGGCAGCCATTTTTCATACACACTGCAAGCAAATTTCACAGATTTTGGAGGTTTATGCAACTAGCTGTAACATTTTCGATAAGTCACCTATTGTGGAGTTTTAAGTGTAATTTAAAAGCTTACGTGAGATACTATTACACTGTATATTTATATTATAAAATACATTTTGTATTTTTAAGATGGCGGCCATCTGCTTTCAGCATTCAGATTAGATTAGAGATCTGATCTTTTGTGTGCTTAGTGTCTACATGTAGAACAGTGTGCAACATTTAAGTTATCTGGGTTTAAGANCGAATTTCGTAACATGTACCCACCTAACCTAACAGAACCTAACCCCACGATGGGTGAATCACTATTTTACATTTTTAAACTAACCTAGGATTGTTGGGTTGTACACTAACCTAGGATTTTTGGATTTCGCACTAACCTAGGATTGAAGGGTTTTACAATAACCTAGGATAGTAGGGTTTTACACTAAGCTAGGATGTTTGGGTTTTACACTAAACTACGAATGTAGGATTGTAGGGATTTAAAGGAACAGTAAAGCACACCAAAATAATGTAAATTGACTCACCTAGGTGGGGGGCTGGTATAGTCCATACTGTATAAGAAGGCCGTTTTCTGACAGGTCTGCGCAAGTAGCGCCACTGTTTACATCTGACTACATGTGACTATGTATCCTTTCGCAATCAGCTGGTCCATCAAGTCGGGGCTGTATTTTTTATCAACACGCTTTCATATAATCCACTTGCCATTGTTCTGTTATGCTAAACAAATTTTAAGATACTTTAAGACTGACATCTGTCTAAAAAAAATAAGTAGGTTATACAAGTAAAAATATAAAATGTTGCAAATAATTAAATATTTGCTAACTTTTTTTTAATTTGTCCCAGATAGTGAATTTGGGTTAACATTTGCGAGACGGTCTGTTGTATCTATTATCACACTTTGGGCGTTATAGCTAATATATTCGAGTTGGAAATATGTGACGTGGAATAACATTAGAATTGCTTAAAAACTATTCACGCGTCTCACTTTCTACAAACAAGGAGATGGGTTTCATGAGAACAATATGGCGTATAATTTACGTAGACGAACGATTACTGGCCAAATATAAATGACTTTTACTCCAAATCATTTTACATTAAATATATGTTACTTTAAAAATTATGCAGAGCTCGTGGAAAAATATAACTATTGGCATTTGTTTGTAAATTCGTTATATATCGCGCTAAAAAGAGGTTCATTTCTGGCTGGTAATACCTCACATAATATCTGAGAGATCGCGCGCACAGCACGTCACGGCGAAGTTTGAGCCGCTGTTTTTGGATAACAGTATCGCATAATAAAATAGTTGATTGTTCTTAGATTACGGGCTGGAAATATATTTCAAATTCGTGTCGTTTCGTCAGATTAATAGAAAAATAATTCAACAATATTATGCAATATTTCTATATGCTTTTCGAATTAATATCAAGGACGTGTTGAAAGCGAGGTTGGAGAGGGATGATACGACGTGAAAAAACTTTCTGAAGTTAGCACAACTTCAGAAAACTTTTCCGCGTCGTATCGTTCTATTGTACATTTCATTTTGAACACCTATACATAACTACATTATCACGAAGTTTAGTTTTTAACACTAACAACCATTGTTTTGTGTCCTTGAAAAATAAGATGCATTAATAAATGTAAGAACTGAAAGAATGGGCGCATAAAAGACGAAAACACTACACGTAACCGTGTGCACTCAGAATAGCCAACGTAATTTTAACGTTTGTTTGTTCGTGCATCAGCTGATACAGGATTTTGTAAATGGCACTTTGTTTGTTTCGTAAACGTTAAGTTGCCACTCACTGACTTTCAGAAAGTGGCCTTCTTATACCGTATGGACCATATAATTCCTCTGACGTTAATAGACGTAATGTTTGTATAAAACGTTCAAAAAAAATTATACAAGATGAATAAAATTGTATACGCCCTCTTGAATATGAACAACGGAAGTTGTGCAGAACCCATTAATGCAACTTTTGTTGGTCTAGGACGTTTCGTTCAATAACGTAAACAAAATGGCTATACTGCTCATTTCACAATTTTGTTCAATTTTTTTTATATGTTGTACTTATTTTAAAGCTACGCCCCTAGTATATTCATGTTCTACGTGATTAGCGAAGTAGAAATATATTATTATTTTTTATTTTTTTTTGTGTTTTTCAGAAAAGCCCCTAAACTTAATAAAAAGTTTAATCTTCAGTTTTTTTCTGTAGATGACTCCAAATCAGGGCTGATAAAAATCATGATTTTAAAAAAAATCAAAAAAAATCGAATTTGATTTTAATCAGATTTTTTTTTATTTATTTACATATTCCCATCTTTTTTCATTTGGAAATCAGTTATTATNAAATTTGATTTTAATCAGATTTTTTTTTATTTATTTACATATTCCCATCTTTTTTCATTTGGAAATCAGTTATTATTTTTAAAAACATGTCTTTGCTTATTTTAATTTATAAAATAAAAAAGAATCGACATTGCAGTTCTTCTAAAATTATCAATATTAATCACATTCAAACAAAAAAAAAACACAATGAAAAATTAAGAAAATCAACGACTTAAAATTGACAAAATCCGTTTGGCTGGTTACATAATTATTTTTTCCCATTCAGGTTCTTTAAAAGGAAAACTAATTTGGCTGCCTTCTCGGTGCCTAACCTATCTCTTATTTTAGTAGGCACCAAATTAAAAGTTGAAAATATTCTTTCCACCCCAGCGGAAGATGCAACAGCACTTAGCAGTTGCTTTATTATCTGTAATTCTGCTTCAGTTATACATTTTTTCATGTTGTAGATTGCTAACCACCAATCAGTAGGGGCAGTTTTCTATATGGCTTGTTCATCAACTAATACTCCAGTGAAAAGCTCAACTTTTGCATTCAAACGAATAATGCTATTCATCAAACTGGTTCCTGTCTCTCCATAGCTTTCTGGCAAAAATTATAAGGCTACATCACTTTCGTCGCTTGACAACTTTTCTGGGGGCAGTTTTGGATTCACCATGTAAGCTAGATAGTGAGCCGGTGTAATCGCTTGGCAATAACGTTTCATGACAATCTTCATTTGAATAATATGTAGTTCCTCCTCTAGTTGGTCAATTAATTCCTTCCAGATAAGTACGCTATCTGAAATGGTACACTTATCGCTCTGAATCTTGTCCAGAGCTTTGGCTATTGGCTCTAGTCGTGCAATTAGACCTTCTGCATTTCTTTTAATACTCANTTCAGAGCTGTGGCTATTGGCTCTAGTCGTGCAATTAGACCTTCTGCATTTCTTTTAATACTCATATTTTGTATGAGGTTTCTAATGTCAGAGCTAATTTCCTCTTTATTTTCATCATCTATTCGCATCAAAATCGGCCAGTTTTTAACATAGCTCTTTAGTGAATCACACATTGTGTTCCATCTTACTTCTTGTGGCATTACTAAACTATTCGCCTTGGTGAGTGAATATTTAGCATGCGCGAAATGATTGTTTCTGAAGTACTTGATAACTTTCAGAACATGTGTTGTAGCATCTGGAATTTCTAAATCTTTAGCCAATAGGTTAAGAATATGCGCAGAACATCCGTAGGTAACTATAGGTACATTAACTTCCGCGCCATTATCGTCAGCAGTGTTTGTTTGAAGCTGCTTACACATTTTTGCCATGTTAGCTGCATTATCCGATATAACACTTCTAACTTTACAGTTAAAAAGTTTTTCTGCTTTTTATATACTTTCATTTGCCACAGTTTCTAAGTAGTCGGCAGTGTGACTGTGGTCTGCCATATCAATGGTATCAACCAGGACAGTTTTACCATAATTCGTTGAGACACATGTGCAAATGATAAGGTTGTTTCGTATGTTAGACCACCCATCAATTGACAAGGTTACAGTTTTATTCTCTAAATCTTATCTACTTTGGTTTTGTTCATCCTTGAAAATTTCATTGAGCAGCTTGCCANTTCTCTAAATCTTATCTACTTTGGTTTTGTTCATCCTTGAAAATTTCATCGAGCAACTTGCCACCAATATCAAATCAATTTGGAGGAATGTAACCTGGCCGTAACATACTCATCAATTTCTTGAACTCTTCGTGCTCCGCGTGCAGAAATGAGGTATTAGTTGCATAAAAATACTTCGCTACTTGCAAATCCAAAAGATGTTTCTGCGTGGCATCTGTTTTTACAACGTAGTCATCTAGTTTTTTTCGGCCTAAACCAGCGCTCTGATTTGCTTTAGGTAAGGAACTAGCAGATGCAGAAGACACCGAGGCACAAGCATTTTCGTTTACTCCTAAAACAAACATAAAAACAAACATCTCTATAATAATATGTCTTGTAAATAAATGTCCTGGTAAGTTTTCTACCGACAACAAGGCCTGATCTCATACGAACGTGCGGTATCCATTACCGCCAAAGAAAGCAACGTGATTCTGCCGGATATTGTAAGATATAAAATTAATCACACTACATAAGTTATAA
Organism: Clitarchus hookeri; assembly: GCA_002778355.1. Lineage (NCBI taxonomy): Eukaryota > Metazoa > Arthropoda > Insecta > Phasmatodea > Phasmatidae > Clitarchus > Clitarchus hookeri. The sequence goes on along the minus strand of NQII01000129.1, from coordinate 953,649 downwards.
AAATGTATGACAAACAAAAATCATAGTACTGTTAATAAAAAAGATAGTAAATTACCTGCGCTCGCGGCGGCACTGCCACCGACGTCGTCTGAGTCGATGTTCTGATTGCAATCCTTTTCTGCCATACATATTTCTAAATGTTTTTTCATTCTCCCTACTAAACCTGTTAACTCCTTATTACAACTTTTACACACCGCTTTGTTAAACTTTCCGCAAGCAGACTTTTTTTCATCAAAGTAAACCCATACAGCATCTATTTTTCTTCCAGCCATTTTGTTGTATTCACGCTTTCACTAATCAATCACGAATGACCAGGCGAAAACACATTAAGTCGTGAGTTTACATTTCGGGGAATACCCAAACTGTGTAGATAAACAGAGCATTGCACGTATGTGTGCGCCGTAGTTTATGTTGGGGAAATCCCTTGACACTTTTTGGTCAATTTTGTTGCATTAAAAAAGGTATTGATTTAATTAAACTATTTTTAAAAAAAAATTACTTGATTTTAATTGCGATTTAAATCACGGATTAAAATCAGGTGATTTAAATCATCTCAACCCTGCTCCAAATCATCTCCTTTCGTAGACATAAAATTATAAACTGAACAAAACTAACTGTTGGTCAATAAAACCACATTTTTGGCAGTAAAAGGAATTTAAATGTCTTATCTTTACAAATTTAAAATTAATTTGTTGACAAGTTTAAAAAAAGGGACTTTTAGGGACTTGAATANTCCCTTGACACTTTTTGGTCAATTTTGTTGCATTAAAAAAGGTATTGATTTAATTAAACTATTTTTAAAAAAAAATCACTTGATTTTAATTGCGATTTAAATCACGGATTAAAATCAGGTGATTTAAATCATCTCAACCCTGCTCCAAATCATCTCCTTTCGTAGACATAAAATTATAAACTGAACAAAACTAACTGTTGGTCAATAAAACCACATTTTTGGCAGTAAAAGGAATTGNGTCAATAAAACCACATTTTTGGCAGTAAAAGGAATTTAAATGTCTTATCTTTACAAATTTAAAATTAATTTGTTGACAAGTTTAAAAAAAGGGACTTTTAGGGACTTGAATAAAAATTAGGAAATTTTAGAAAAATAGGGACATTAAGGAATGTTAGAGACCACTGGCAGCCTTGTATTTGTAAGTTATTTGGGTGATCACAACTAGTAAACTGTCACTTTTTAGCACAATACTTTGTTAACATTGTTCAACAACATACCAAGAGAAGTTTACATTCTTAACTAAATATATTGCTTTATTAAGTAACTTTGTAATGTTTGCAATTTGTTGGATTTTGAGAATTTTTTTTCTCATAAAGGATGAGAAATTACTGTGACTTGAGTGTTTTAAGGTCAAACAGTATCCCTCAGGTTACTAACAAAAAAATACAAATTTCTGTGGTTCAAAGCTCTTTGTAAGATACAGAATGTTAAAAACATGGCTTTTCTGAGCAGCTCAAAACCAAAAGTGATTTTTGTAAGGTATTTGGGTGTTTATAACTTTTGTAAACCACTTGAACACAAAACGTTTTCTGTGGGGTTTGGTTACATACCATAAGAGGTTTATTCCCTGCAAAATAAAAATAAAACCTTCAGCCCTCTTGAATTGATATGCCTGTGAAGTTTGCAAATTTTGGAAATTTTTGGATCAGCAAGGACAAAAAAACCACAGTGATTTGAGTGCATGAAGTCAAATAATAAAAAAATACAAAAGTTTGTGGTTCAAAGCACTACAGGATGTTAAAGGTATCTTTGAGATAACAAATCACAAAATTCATGCCCTTGTATTACAAGTCTAATATGTAACAAAGTTGTGTTTATAGTAATCAAAAGAAAGCTTGAGATAATATCTGTCTGTTGTCTGTTGATGAAAACAGAAACTAAATATCTTTAATGGGGAGATAAGATATAGAGGTTTTTGTAAACTGCTGCAAGAGCCGATTTTATTGTACGGCGCTCCACATGAAATGTCTTCAATCCAATATGGCGAGAGATAAAAATTGTTATGGACTACTTAATAATGAGAGTTACCACAGTTAAATTATTAAAACAAAATAGCAAATATTTGAGCAACCCAAAAATTCCAAATTTACTGATTTCACATGGAATGACCTGAAAATACCAGGAAATGTGTATATTGACACTACTAATCACCACTTAATATGAATTTCACGTGGACATCATGTTATTTGTAGTATATAATATGAAATGTGATAATGGAGAGAACTATGAAAAGAGGGAAATTTATGTGTTAAAACTCTTAAATTTATGTAAAATATATTTAATTCGAGTAAATGTAAAGAATAGGTCTTTTCTGTGGAAAAAAAATCCCAAAAGTAGTATATTTAGACTCTACTAATTGCACAGAACACAAATTTATTAGGGGCATTAACGTATTACCAATACAAACCACAAATACGATAGTGGGGAGGGCTATGAAGATCAGGGAAATTGTGGGGTAAGGTCACTAAAAATACATCTCAATTTAACATTTGTCCACCCAATTTCATAATATGTGCCCACCTAACTTAACCTAACCCCATGATGAGTGAATTACTATTTTACATTTTTAATCTAACCTAAGATTGTAGGGTTTTAATCTAACCTAGGATTGCAGGGTGTTAATCTAACCTAGGATTGTAGGGTTTTAATATAAACTACGATTTTATTCTAATCTAGAATTTTTGGGTTTTAAAGTAACAGTAAAACATACCAAAAGTATATGAATTAACTCACCTAGATAGACGGCGGGTACAATTTCACTGCCCTCTGCCAATTCAACTACTGTCATGCATGACTTGCACCTTACCTCACTCGACAAAACACCATGAACTGCTAAAACATCCAAGAAACATTTGCCACATAGATGACTGTCACGCACAGAAGCACTCGTACTTGCGCCCTCCATTCTTAAATCACAAGTCTTCGCACGGTCGGATTCGGATGTCACAACTCACGGGCACAACAACACACACCACTTGCCACGGACCGCACTATCTCGCATCTAAACTGCAACTAACATATGGTAACATTTTATCATTACGCCCTCCTAAATATGAAACAGATAAGGTGCGCAAAAGTCATTTATATAGCTTTAGTGGGTTTACTATGTCTCCTTCAAAAAAGCAGCTATTATTTACATTTACCTTCAATCTGGTTGCTGAACAGTATTAAATTAAAGGAGACACTACAAAACCAAACCTAAACTCAAAATATGTGAATCATAGTGGATGTGTGTGCTAAGGTCGTACAAAAATAAATTATGGTAACTAAACCACGCTGGAATAACATTTAATCCTGTTGTATTTTGCAAGGCTTACCCTGTTGATATTCACGAGAGGATTGCAATATGTTACGTGGTAGTAGTATAAAAAATATATATATATATATATATATTGTACAAAGTAGCGTTATGAGGCTTTGTTTACATGTATCACCATGATACATTTGTGATGCAATGGTGTGGCCTACTGAAAAAAAATGTGCATCAATTGTGGCTCTCCGCTTTGAATTTTACAGTACCGCCTACAGCGACCAGTTGACAGTTGTATACCAGTGTGTGCGGTTAATCATTAGTGGAATATAGTTACAGTGTTCAGTGTTCCATGTGAATTTTACCAAGTAAAGGCTTGTTATTTACAAATGGAAAGTGCTAGTATGAGTGTTTCTATGCGATTATTTTTGTGTGAAGTGTTAAATCTAATTATTGTGCAAAAATTCGAGTGTTTGTGTAGTTTAGACTCATTACAATAGAAGGTAAATGTGTTCTATACGCAAGTTATCAGCAATACGTCACAAAGGAGGTATATTCCTTACTTAAGTGGGTAACATAATTTATATTCATTAATGGGCTGTACATAATCGAGTTTTAGCTTGGAAATTGTATTTAGTGTAGTGAATTTTACTGTGTAGTATTGCATGTTAGCATGGCAATTTAAGGGCTTACATACTGCTGGCGCCTAGCCATGTCAAATGCAGAAGATGTAACTGAATTATACCTAACTTCACGATAGCTTGCAGTTTTTACTAGTGCTTAATTACTGTGATCCTGTGTAAATGATGTTCAAGCAGAGCCCCCTCACACTGAAAAATACTTTACAAGCATAGCCAAACATTACGAACTGAGCCAGAGTCCCACTGCCAGCACGGGAATAAATCCCCAAAACAGTGATTCAAACCACACTGGCAGTTTTTTGTAGGTATCGAGTGCAAACTGCTCGAAAATGTTGGAAGCTTGGAGTTCATGTCAGCCACCTCGCAATCAAAACTACTGTTCAAGCGTAGCCAAACATTATGCACCGAGCCAGAGTCCCAGCACCAGCAGGGGAGTTAATCCCCAAAACAATGATTCAAGCAAGGCATGCCAGCAGTTTTTTGATGGTAACAAGTGCAAAGCTTGGAATTTGATGTAAACAACAATCACGAAGTTCTATAAAATTATGTCAGGTCTTCCTACATGCAGCACAGTAAAGCCACACCTTTTTTTAGATTAGGTGAAAAACATATTACAAAATTTGGTGGACAAATGTTAAATTGAGGTGTTTTTGTTTTTTTTGTGGATGTATTTTTAGTGATTTTACAAGACAATTTCCCTGACCTTCATAGTCCTCCCCACTATCGTATTTGTAGTTTGTATTGGTAATACGTTAATGCCCCTAGTAAATTCACGTTCTGCGTAATTAGTAGAGTGGAAATATACCACTTTCCATGATTTTTTCTTTTATTTTCAGAAAACCCCTTATTCTCAATAATTACCACCTCTTATGTCTAGTTTTTCCCCAATGCTTGATTCAGAGTAAAATTTGTGTTTTATTTACAAAGCGCTACTGCTGGTAAGAAAATATATGTACCTTAAGCAAAAATTATCCAGTTTAACGGCTTTTCTGAACGAAACGTCCTAGACCAACAAAATTAGGAGGGTGTCATGTTAAAATAAGTAAAACATATAAAATAAAATAGTTAAAAGTACGAGAAGTGCACCGCTTGTTTACGCCGGATGCCATGATTTTTGGTGACGTTATGATTCCTGCCGTCACCTTAATGGCGTGTGGTGAAAACGTCATGATACCTGCAGTCACCTTATTGGCTTGTTGGTATTTTTGAACAGCTCAGTAGCCGTTGTGTCGTTGCCAAGGTGACTTGTGGCGTCCCAATCTGACGGATTCAAAAACGGAGAAAGCAAGAACGAGTGTTTCTGTGAGTTATATTTGCCTATGAACCAGTGCTTCAGTGCATAATATTCGCCTATGTGGCGTTTTAGTAGATCATGGTGTTTCGTCGAGTGAGGTAAGGTTGAATTGGCCGAAGACCCATCGCCTACCTAGAGGAGTTAATTAATATTCGTCCAGTGTGTTTTCCGGTTCCTTTAAATCCATAACATCCTAGATTAGACTAAATTCGTAGATTAGTTTAAAACCTACCTAGGTGAGTTAATTGATATTCTTCCGGTGTGTTTTATGGTTCGTAGCCTACCTAGATGAGTTAATTGATATTCTTCCGGTGTGTTTTACGGTTCCTTTAAATCCCTAACATCCTAGATTTGACTAAATTCGTAGATAAGTTTAAAACCCTAAAATCCGAGGTTAGTTAAAAACCCTATAATCCAAGGTCAGTTTAAAACCATACAATCCTAGGTTAGATTAAAACCCTATAATCTTAGGTTAGTTTAAAACCCTACCATCCTAGGCTAGTTTAAAAATTTAAAATAGTGATTCACTCATCGTGGGGTTAGGTTCTGTTAGGATAGGTGGGCACATATTACAAAATTAGTCATACGTTAATGACCCTAGTATATTCGTGTTCTGCGTAATTAGTAGACTGGAAATATACCACTTTTCAGGTTTTTTTTATAGAAAAGCCGCTAAACTGGATATTTACCAGCAAATGTAAAATTGATACCTTAACAGTCATCCATGTGTTCAGGTTAGGACTATGTGATAAAAGTGTATTTATGGAGACATCATCCCCAGTATTACTTGTTAGAGAGAAGTTTGGCCCCTCTATCACTCGTGAGTAAACCTATACTTGTCCATACAAAAATGTTTTAATGTCAGGATATTTTTTAATATATTTATGTTCAGCAGTCATCGAAAGTTTAAATTCGGCAAACCACCTTACTAGGCATTCCTAACACACATATTTTTCTCTAGTTTTATTAGTATTAATAATAAATGAAATATAATTTATACATCAAATATAAGCAGAGGTTTACGTCAACCGAAAATAAGGTAATTTAATGTTAACACAAGTATAAAACGCTTGTATTAAATATTTATGAAACAACCTAAACGTCATACATGCGGTAATTGTTCAAAGGTTTGTTTGAAAATAGAAGAGAAGCCAATCGGAGCAAACCAGCTTCCGCCATACCACCAGCATTACCAATGAATTCTGCCAGAGCACTAGATACTTTTTTACGTCACCATTTCGTTGGCAAAACTAACAACTGTGGAACGACCTAACCTAAAAATTTACTAGTAACTGTTTAGAAAAGAACAATACTTACTGTATGAGGAGCCATCAGTTTCCCATATCAACTTCCCCCGATGAAAATACACTCTGCACTTCTTCCTTTTAATAATAAATGTGTTAAGCAAAACTGGGTTGTACTGCGTGTCATCAGAAGCACTCATGTTTTCTTACATGTTAGAAGGCAAAACTCTCAACATTAAAATATATATATAAAATTTTATCTAACGAGGCTGAAAACTTGACAGAAAAACAAACAGAAACAGGTCCATCGTGGAGGAAATAACAAGTAGACAACATAACAAACCCAAACCGCTATGAGTTTCACTAAGTCAGTACGCTTATACAAACATTTGAAACCAGACTTTCGATACAGTGAGTTTCGAAAAGCAAATATTGTGTACGATATAAACGCCTACAAAGTGAGGTTTCACTGGATCACGAAACCGAGCTTTGTAGTTCAAGATTCTTGTCAAATATTGGGTTTCGTGCCAGGAAAAACAACGAACCTTGAAAATATGGTTTGAAATGTACAATTAGGATATGTTGAAGTGCAAAACAAGATGTTCAATTGGTTAAAAATAAAGTGTGTAAATGCAGTGATTATACAATTTTGCTGTACGTACGAAAATAATAATGTCGCATTTTAAAAAAAGTTACGAAATACCACTTTTTATTTCTGTTTTGTTAAACAATGTATACGACTTTAAATAACATTTTTGGCATATTTATTATTTTATGTTAAATGCATTTCCTTTTCGTATTGCCATGACAAAAAGGATTAAATTTTTTTGATTGTTTTTAAACTAGTGATTTTCGGCATAAAACAACAAACGAAGCACAAGTTTCCAAAACGGAATTTCGTACGGCCACTAAACACTTCACTAAAAAACCTTACTTTGGAAAGATGGTTTTCCGAAACTGAGGTTTTGGCTGACTGTATAAATGTACTGAGTAAAACACAGAACGCACTAAACCTTTTTTTATGTTTATTTTAAGCTCCATAGAAAGTAAGGTTTATTCCAACCAGGGGGCGGCTATGTCCAAGATCTATAAACTACCACGTCATCACATACTGCAAATGCGCTATCGTTGGAAATATGCGTTAGATGTAATTTGAAGACCAAAACACCAGGGCAATTCAAATAGTACATGTATTTAAATGGCACATTTTCTGTGTCAATATGTCATAATCAGAATGTGTTTACGTCAATTATGCCGGTGTCGACGATGAATTATCATAAGGCATATATATTTCATTTTATTTGTTGGTGTTATAGTGTAAAGAAACGCCTACTAGTCAGCTGTCGATGTTACAAAGTGAAGCAAATGTGAGAGAAGAAGTTAATGTTTATACTCTTTAGATAGTACAGAAGTGAAGTGAATACAAACCATTTTTACTCGTTTGAGACTTTTAGCAATTGATATGCCTAAAAAGGAAGTGTTGAAGTTTGTTAGTATATTTAGTGACAGTATTTTCCGCTATCAATTAGTTATACTGCCAGAGACAGAAATATGTCAGAAGATGTAGTACTAGAAATTAAGGGTGCCAACTTATAATTTTTATTATTCTGGCCTAACACTCTAAATGTAATACTATCGTTTATAGGCTGTGTACTCTTAATCCTGCTCCCCCTTTCACGTGGAATGTCTTGGTATACTTCTGTACAGAATTTGGATGTACTTAATAACTCTTTCCTTAGATAAAAGGGGCGAGGGGGATTTTATGACGATTTCGGGGCATTCAAAATTACATTTCACATATATATTTCGTCGTGTGTGTTTTTGTGTATGTGCATACAAATATTTATGCTAGTATATAATACTCATATGTACCTCTAACAGGAAGCATTTTACTATAAATATAGATTTCATAAGTTTTTGTGTTATATGGGAGGTTAAATATTGATTAAATGGCTCTATTTTGAATTATCTGTAGGGGGTAGAGTGCACTTTTTGTAGTTGAACTCTATATATGGTATGGGTACTGCAAGTGGCTGTTTATAATAGTTGTGTAAACACATGTTTTTACCACCATAGGCATCCCAAATTTCTGGCCCAGTTCTCTTACTTGTGGTAAATTTTTAAAACTATTTTGTTGATATGAATATTCCATTGGAGGAGTTCAACTACAAACAAACCAAGATATTTTGTATAGTTCCCTCTAGTAATGGATTATAATTTATAGTGAGTGAAGCATATCATATCTGAGTGTTGGTGAACTTAATAAAACATAATGTGTCTTGTTGGTATTTAATATCAGAATATCAGTTTATTTAAATTGAGGTAAGTATTAAGTGCATATACATCCTCCTTCACATGTTGAAGCATATTGTTTACATTCAACTATTAGTAGATAGTACACTATCATCTGCAAGCAAAGTTGGCATACCATACAGTTTTAAATTTGCCAATACCATTAATGTAAATTATGAAAAGAGTGGGGTCTAAAACGCTGCCTTATGGAACCCCTATCCTAATGTGATGTATGTTACTTTCATAACTTCCTACTGTCACTGCCTTTCAAAATGTCGAGTCTTTTACCACATGCTCATTCCCAGTGGCGGATCCTGCTATCGGGCTGCAGGCCGGAGCCCCCGCCCCCCTTTTCGTCAAAAATTCGCTCTGATTATTTTGTGTATTACAGTAAACGATGTACTCTCCTCGCGATCTTGGTTTTCGAGTTTTGTGATGTCCAAGATGATTACCGAGAGTATAAATGCCTCGAACAGGCCACGAATGAGTGGTGATAATACACTGCAGTACTCAGGTAGGACTTTTCCGACTACAACCTCCAGTACTTCGGTAACCGTCATTCTTGGGTGGTAGGTAATGTTGTATCAGGCGTATCTTCTGCATAGCGAAAGCCGTTAGTGTTTCGTGGGCCGACTGTTTATCTAGTACTGTGTGACTGTGTTCCTGTAATGAGGAGAACATACCAATATGTCGGCACTGGAATACTGTTCAAAATGTGGTCCATTTCATCCCATAATGGTTAACCGATCGCCACCATTGCCATGTGTCTCCGCTCAATTGATCCCCGAAGGAGTTAGGCCACTCTTCTTTACAAAAACCATAACGGTGGAGCCAGGTTGTACAGTACTCGAAGAAGGCCTGGGGGTCCTCTGTCGGGAAGCCTGTAGACATTAGTACCAATTGAAACCATACTGGTGTGTTATTGTCTGTTTGAGTGTTTTTTGCTTCTGTATGTTTTCCCTGTTCTGTTCTTGCTCGGGTTGGCATGGATATGGCGACGATTGTGCAAGTGGTATGGTGGAAACAGTGGTGGGGCGTGAATTCTGCATGGCAGTTTGCATTTACATATATTGTGCACACACATTTTGCATGCCTGGCATTCGTGTGTATGTTCCATGTCTGCTATCCACTCATTCACACAGGCTCTTGGCAGTGTGTAGGTGGTAATTGGTTACCACTGAGTAAGTCTGGATGGTCCGGTGTCGCTTCTGACGGACTGTCATAACACCGGGCACACACAAACTGTCTCTCTCGAATGTGTGCACGTTCCTGTGGTGCAATGCACTGGGGGTGGTATGTCTGACTACAGTGTATGCAAATTATTACATTCTGTCCCTTTGCATCCCACCATACAAAATTTGTCCACCATTCGTACCATCGTAATTGGATTGGTTGAGGCTTAGTTTGCGCTTCTGTAGAGTTCTCTGGTTTGCACTGGCATGGTTTTCCCATTAGGGGATTTACAAAACTATGTGTTTAAATTGGGTGTATGCAGGTCCAGCACAGCTCGGCTGGTATTCCTATGGATGTTTGTAGTAATGTGGTNTCCACCATTCGTACCATCGTAATTGGATTGGTTGAGGCTTAGTTTGCGCTTCTGTAGAGTTCTCTGGTTTGCACTGGTATGGTTTTCCCATTAGGGGATTTACAAAACTATGTGTTTAAATTGGGTGTATGCAGGTCCAGCACAGCTCGGCTGGTATTCCTATGGATGTTTGTAGTAATGTGGTACATAGTACTTAATATGTATTTTTAATCGAGGTACGTGACCTTCGATTATTATTTGTGCATGTACACTGCCAAGTATTGGCATTAATAGTAAAAAAGTATATGGTGGCTAGGCTTGTGACCAAGCACACACACTTGTTACACGGGATTGTCAGTTTTCCCGCCAAAGTGTGTATAGCTATATGATGCGGCACTGTAGTTACTATTCGTAGCTACAGCTGACACGGGGTCGTGGACCTCTCTACCCACACCAGTCCTCCTATCGATCCATAAGCGGATAGGACTGGCCCTTAGTAGGGGGTACTGTGGGAGGGGGTTCTGCTCGCATGCCCTCTTGTCTCTCCATCGCTGCTCGGGCCTCCTTGTTCTCCAGTGGTGTGTGACAACACTGGAGTTGTGTGATGGGGTGACAGAAAATTGCCACTTCGTTCAGGAATGCAGGGTACTATTGGCAATAGCCACTGTTGACCGTGCACCCTTCCACCATATTAAAATTTTACAGAAATATTGGCCAATATTTTTGAAATTGTACTTGAAGAGCCTGAAACTGATTTTAGCACTGTTTTACCGCGTTTAAAGCTATGCTCTTCCACTCCACTGGTGGCTGGAGGGCTCTTACACTTGAAATATGATGTGTAAAATTTTATGTGAAATTTTCCGAAAAATGTCAAAATGTTACAAAATTGCAGAAACAGTTAAAGAAGGTTTGGCACAGATTGATTTGCCCACAGTTATGTTGCATGTGCAGTTACAAACTTTACTGTTTGCTTTGTAAACACTCCACGTGCCAATTTTGGTGTGGTTTTACAAAAGTAATTGAAATGCCGTTTTTTTGCTATTTACACACATGTAATACCTGTAGCATGTTTGAGACACATCCTGATGGTGTTACATTGATACACTTGACACTTGTGAAGTTTACATAAAGTTCGAACACTTCTAAGTTGGTTAAAAAAATTATCTGATTTGTTTGCCTTGTTTATGACACATAACTTGATGCAGCATATTTACGACACCCTAGAATGAATGTCACAATGACTAGCAAATTTGAAATGTTTGAAAACGACTTTTCAAGATTTGAAATCATAAATTATTCAAAAGTTGCAAAAGGTTGGCAAATGGCTATCATGGCCATACCAGAAGGGTACCATAGTCGTTACACAATGGTGTATGAAAGTTGCTGCACAGTGAGTTTGAAATATGACTTGAAATTTTTCAAAATTTTGAAAAATATTGAAAAATATTGAAAAGTTGCTTTTTTCCAATCACACCAAAAGGGTGTGAGGTCGGAGTTGTCGAATGGCAGTAGGATCACCGCTGCACAATTCTTTGTGCATAATTCTGGCGGGAAACACTCAACAGAGACGTCCTGTAGATTTCTTACCGGCTGCTCTGCTGTTGTGGTTCGTGGCCGAATCACTCAGGTTGCTAGGCTGTTCTCCCGATCCTCTACATCTCAATTTAAGCGGTATTAAATGTGGTTCGATAGGCTGCTAGCCGCGGGCAGCCGCAGTAGGCCTAGTACCGCTGCGAGTGCCTGTTGTAGGTGGACAGTTATGCTGGCATCAAGTTAGCTAAATGTGGAGTTGTGAGTCCACTCCACATCCCAATTAAACACTGATAAAAGTACATGTTACATACAAAACACTTAACAACCCTTAGAATGGCTTGTTGGTGGGACCAGCTCCCGAAATGCTTTTAGAGGCAAGGTCCTTAAATCAAAACACTGGCTTGGGGATTGCAGTTTTTTATTAATGTTTCGACACTACAAACCAGTTGACAGTGCTCACGTCGTTAAGCAGACCCGATGCACTGAGCCTGTCGGGGACTGACACATGAAAAATGAGCATGTGCTCTCCAGAATAGAAAGGTGAACTTACATGCCTGGGGCTGTATGTCTGCAGTTAGTGGAGAGGCGCTCCTCCCGGGTGATGAAGTTATGTTAAGTTAAACTGTTCTGGTCGAAAAAGAAGTTAAAACAATGGTGTTGCCTTCACACATGCTACACCCTAATGGTGCAACACTGAGTATGAGCATACTTGCCAGTTCGTTGGGATCCGAACCACGAGACTATCCTGGTATCGTCCACATGGTCGGATCAAAGTGGGACCATCAGCTGTCTTGCGCGGTGTTGGGTGAAGCGAGTGCTTTCCCAAACACCATTGAGATACAGTAGCTGATGGCCACACCGATGTTCTTGTCGTCTGCATATTGCTCGGCCATTGTTGTATTGTGGCACAGGGAATGGTAGCGGAGACCAATGAGTTTGGGCTCACATAGAAACATTGAAGAGTTTTTTATGCCCTACCAAGGCACTATCACATGCAGGATATGCACGAGGTACCGGAGTTAAGATAATACTTATCATAAATTACTGCAAAATAATAACTCAGGACAGCCTCATGCATGCTGAAATTTAAGGTCTGAAAAACTATGTCTCAAAAACATAGCAATATCGTATGTTCGTGGTATCTCCACACTTTTTGAACTAAACATTTGAAAAATCACCTCAGTTGTGACTTTTGGTTGTTTCCTAAATATGCCATGTACGACAAGCATTTCATATTTCAGTTAGCATAAATGCATAATATTTTTGGGTATATCACATATATATGTGTGTATATGTATTATTTCATTCGTAATTAACATGAATGAAAACAGAAAGATAATAGGTTTGTGGGGTAATGCCTGGTAAGTTATATTTCTCATGCAAAATATTATTAACGTGAATGCACTAAATGGGGGGAGGGGTAGGGGGGGTTTTGCCCCTTGGTGTAATTTTCCAAACTTGGTTTTGTATTGTTTGCATGAGGCAGAGGAATAGCCTGAAACTTTAGCAGGGCTTCACAAAAATCGGAAGTAACTATGTATGGATTACACCAACTATTGGTTGTCTAATTATTCATATTCTGGATTCAAACTATGTATCTAGTAGTTAAGACAAATAGTGAAGCATTGGTTCATCGAAACCATTAATGGAAACAACAATATCCAAACAGGCTGTTTCTGGATGTTCGTATGTGATCTGCTATACTTGTGTGTAATGTTTCACTGCACTTCTTTGAATACCTCTTCCTATTTGACATTTTTTATTTCTTTTTGAGATTGGTTTCATATGAATGAGTTATTCTGATATGTGTAGGGACATGTACATACTGTTATGTCTTAGGGTATTGTGTCTTGGTGGAGAATATTGGAGGTTGGCAGCCATACCAGTTGGGTCAAACACAGGGTTGTGTTGAGGGTAGGATGCAGACTGTGTGCGTGATGACATATCAGTGCAGTAGACGAAGCAGCGATTAGTAAAAGTGTAACTGTATGTAACAACTGTTAAAATGTAACTAAGTAATAACTGGCGACGAGGATGTTATAACTTGCGACGCGAGTGAAGTGAACAGTAGTTATCACAATAGCAGCACAATGTCATCTTTGTTAGGCAGTATTGAAGAATTCGATGTGACGAATCTACAAGGTTGGGTAGCGTATGCAGAGCGCCTTGATTTTTGCTTTCAAGCGAATGATGTCACCGGCGAAGAGAAAAAGCATGCTGTACTGCTTAGCGTGTGCGGGCCTAAAACATATTCAGTAGTGAGTTCACTAGTCTCACTTGCTACCCTGGCCTAGAAACCGTATGTGGAAATCATAACATTATTAAAAAGTTATTTTGCCCCCAGGCCATCGGAAATTTACCAAAGGTTTAAATTCCATTGTCGTGATCAGAAGGATAACGAAAGTGTTGCAGAATACATTGCGAAGTTATGATGGTTAGCAGAATATTGTAATTTCGGGGACAACCTGGATCTGATGCTTTGGGATCGATTTGTATGTAGTATGAAAGACAAGATTGTGCAGCGTAGGTTATTGTTGGAAACTGCAATGACTTTTTCCCAGGAACAGAAAAAAAAACCTTGCTGCAGAGATAGCATACAGACAAACCCAAGAAATCTGTGGGGCGGTTTTGAACTTTGTAAATACTGACTACCTAGGGCAAACAGCACCACATAATAATAGTTTACTATCACCTACTGGATCTGACTAGTTGAGCAAGGTAAGGGAAGCCCCTAGATGCAGGCAAATATTGATGTGTACTGGTTGTGGGGGGCAACATCTTTGGTCTGTTTGTCGTTTCAAGAATGTTGAATGTAATTTTTGCAAAAATTAGTCCATCCTGAGAAGCTATGCAGAAGTAAAGCAAAGGATATGAAGTCTAAGGGTAATGTTAATACAGTTGAACATTTACAAGAAGCACAAGTAAACACAGCTCAGAGCAGCGCTGAACCAGATGTTTACCATCTTTGGAATATTACAATGGTAGTGTCTGCTGAATTATACACAACAGTAATAATCGATGGCCAACCAGTTGAGATGGAACTAGACACAGGTGCAGGAGTGTCTATAATTGATTAAATTACCTTCAAGACAATTTACCCTCATGGTACACCTGCACTTACTAAGAACACTTGTGTGCTACAGGACTATAACAAAAATTCTATAGAGACACTGGGTGCTAGTAAGGTCAATGTGACTTATAGCACACGGGAGAGTACACTTCCATTGATCGTCTCCAAGGGTGACGATCGTTCACTCTTGGGTAGGGAACTGGATGGGTGCTCTAGGAATAGAAGTGAAGGGGTGTTGAAGGTGAGTTGTGCATTAGTACAGTTAGTTTCAGAATTTTCAGATGTGTTTAGTGAGTAACTTGGTGAATTTAAAGGGCAACCTATCAAATTTCAGCTAGACCCTACTTTTACATCACTGCAGTTGAAGCATTGTGCAGCTCCACATGCCCTCCTTACAAATATTGAAAAGGAGCTGAAAAGATTAGTAGATCAGGGTGTATATACACCGAATATGTATGCTGACTGGGCCACACCTATTGTTCCATTGCTCAAGACAAATGGGGAGGTGAGGATTAGGCTGATTATAAAAGCATGTTAAATAAAGTATTGAAGGAGGACCTGTATCTGGTTCTGCCCATTCTCCAACTGCTAGCTAAACTTTGTGGAGGCAAACTGTTCACAAATGTTGACTTAGCGCAGGCATTTCAACAGCTGCGAGTTGACAAGGAAGCTGCGGTGGCTCAAACTATAATCACACACAAAGGAGCTTTCAAAGAAAATCGTCTACAGTTTGGGTTGCATGTAGCACCGGGAAAATTTCAAAGGTACATGAGGATGTACTGGCTGGTCTTGATAATGTAGAGACATATTTTGATGATGTTCTAGTGAAGGATACATCCATGGAGGATTTGCTTAAAAGTGTGCAACAGGTGCTGCAACATTTTAGGGATGCAAGTATTCATGTCAACGCAGAAAAATGAGTTTTGTGTGCCCTAGAAGTGACATTCTTGGTGTATGTAGTGAACCAACATGCCCTCTGGCCCACACCTGACAAGGTACAATCCATAGTACAGGCTTATCTTGGTATTCATAATTTTTATCACTCATTCCTGTCAAATAAGGCAAGTGTAGCAGAGCCTTTGCATCAGTTATTGCAGAAATCTGTACCGTGGAAATTTACCTAGGTTCATGATCAAGTTACAAATGCACTTCTAATATTAAACTCCTTGCTATCACGCTATGACCCATATAAGCAACTTATTTTAACATGTGATGCATCCCTGTATGGAATTGGTGCTGTCCTGAGTCAACCAAACAACCATGGGGAAGAAGTTCCAGTTTGCTTTTATTCTCGTACAATTATGTCTACTGAGCGGAAGTATGCACAGATAGACAGATAAGCATTAAGTATCATTGTCGGCATGAATAAATTCCACAATTATGTGTATGGATGACAATTTGAGATACACAATGATCATAAATCATTATGAGGGCTGTTTACTACCGACAAGGTCTCCCGAAACATTATTTCACCCCGAATTATTTGTTGGAGTGTTATGCTAAGTAGTTACGATTTCGTGTTACAATACAAGCCAGAGCCTAGTATTGCATTTGCAAATGGCCTCAGCCATATTATACAATCCACCGCTGAGGCAGAAATACCAGCACCCACTGAAGTACTTCGTCTTGAAGCATTATATGCCCCATCTCTGATGGCACATCAGATTGCTGATATGACCAAGAAGGATCCTATACTATTTAGAGTTTCCTCATGGGTGTTGAGGGGATAACCAAGTGATATGTTAGGGGAAGAATTCCAGTCATTTGCGAGGAGACAACATGAGTTATCAATTCGCAGATGGTGTTTGCTGTGGGGTACTCGGGTATCATTCCAGTACAGGGTCGTGATCACATTCTGCAGGCACTACATGCTTGTTATCAGGGAATAGTGTGAACGAAGTCATTGGCATGCAGCTACATTTGGTGGCCTGGCCTTGATAAGGAAGTGGAAGAGGTGATACAGCAGTGCGAGATCTGTCAATGTGAACATAATTCACCACCAAAGGCTCCTCATCACCCATGGGAATACACCGGTGTGCCATGGTCATGTCTACATGTGGAATTTGCTGCCAGTGCCATCCACCACTGCTAGAAGTGTCATTAAAACACAACGGGCTCTATTTGCTTCTCATCGCATTCCAGATTTGATTGTTAGTGACAATGTAACATCATTTAGTTCTGCTGTTTTTGCCAACTTTGCAGACATTAATGGTATGAGGGTTATTAAGATAGCTCCATACCATTCTTCATCTAATGGCCATGCAGAGAGAATGGTTCAGTCAGGAAAATAGATGCTGAAACGAATGAGTGGCAGTGACCTTTTGCAGCATCTAGCTAGAATGCTGTTAACACAGCATGTAATGCCTGCAGCTGCTACAGGGACCAGCCCAGCAGAGCTTCTTATGGGTTGTCTACTGAGAACATGCCTCGTCAGAGTACACCCAGACCTTGCAGAGGAGATGAAGCAAAAGCAAGAGGACAACATGGTTCCAGTTGCACCTCGGAGGTTCTCACCACAGGATATAGTTTATGCAAAAAAAAACATGGGACGAGGACCAAAATGGATGCCAGCCATTATTGTTAAGGTGTCTGATCACAAATGATGGAGTGCAGATGAATCGGCATGTGCACCAGGTACTACCAAGAAATGCCTCCCCCAGGAATACAGTATAGAGACACCAGCTGCTACAGGAAATGATGTTGCAATAGATCCAAATGCAGCCAAAGAAGGAGAGGGTCAATCTATGCAGGACACTAGTGGGTGGTAAGAGGAAGGCAGGAGCTACGACCTCTGTCACCAGTCGAGGAGGCAGAGTTTAGAGGATTTGCACCCAGTGTGCCCACACTCAGAGGACAGACAAGCTCCTCCCATTGTTTGTCAGGTACAGGTAAATCGAGTGAAGCTAAACCTCTAGCTCGTACCAGGCCTACCAGCGAATCTTCTAAGTCTAGTTGGACAAAGGATGTTGTTATGTAAGGGAAGAGGGGTGTTATGGCTTAGTGTATTGTGTCTTAGTGGAGAATATTGGAGGTTGGCAGCCATGACAGATG
Source organism: Clitarchus hookeri (assembly GCA_002778355.1). Lineage (NCBI taxonomy): Eukaryota > Metazoa > Arthropoda > Insecta > Phasmatodea > Phasmatidae > Clitarchus > Clitarchus hookeri. The sequence goes on along the minus strand of NQII01000129.1, from coordinate 935,736 downwards.
GGTCATACACAGCATTGTGTTGCCATCTAAAGGACATCAGAATGCAGACTGTGCTTGTTGACATCTAAGTGTAGTAGACGAAGCAGCGATTAGTAAACATGTAAATGTATGCAACAACTGTTAAAATGTAACTATGTTACACATATTTTTATGTGTGTGTGTTGATACAGCATCACTGTGACTATCTCAATGTCTGGCAAAAATTAAAAATTCTCAGTTTTTAGTAACATACTGCCACTGGATCTTGTGAATGTAAAGATTTCGAGTTCCTGCAAAATGATGTATACAACAGTATATGATGTATTTGGTAGCATGTACTTGTATTAGCACTGGTTAGGCGTTGTGCTTAAATTTTTATCTTTCCTGTCTAAAACAGATTTTGACATTTCCACATTGTTCAAGGAGACTACAATTCCTACCATAGGTTCATAATGTAAATGTGAAAATACATAAAATTACAAATAAAATAAAAATAAAAAAGGATAAGACTTCGATGTTCCTTAATGGCTAAAATTGGATACTAGGACTTCGGTATATCTCAGAGTGAAATTAACTGTACTGCATTTAAGTTCAAAGATTCAGTGTAAAACCTTGGCAGGTAGTCTTTAATCACAGCTGTTGCAAGATTAGTTGTGTAATTACTAGTTGTACTAATGGTCATTAATGTAAACTCGTTTCAGTACTTCCTGAGCTTAAGTTGATCAGTGATCCCAGATTACTCTATAAAACCATATTTCCTTGGTTTTAATTAAAGTGAACTTACCATAACACAACCATTCTTCATAAATTAATGTATGGCAATGTCAGTTTTAAAGTGCATCCTTCTTGAGAGACTGTACTAATTTTGTAAGAACATGCAAAGTGACAACTTACCAAACAGTTATACGTATTTACATATACTTTATACGAATGTGTTTTGTATTAGTTAAAATTATATCTTGTATACTGCACAGCAAACAATACATAATTATTTCCTAGGGTTGGGTAAACTGAATGTTACCATTTCACATAGATGTTCACCATACCCTACTTATGATGCACAAATGTATGAGTATATAAGTTACATATGTATTGATGTAAGTAGTTACAACATCGGCATGTATGTATTACTAATGTGGGTGCATATATGCATTCAAGCACACAGGCATGCATGTGCATAGTTATGTATGCAAGTGTGCAAATTAAAATAATCTGTACCGAGAGACAAAAACTATGAGGGTGGAGCAGGATGTACATTGCTATTTCTTAAATTTAGTAAAGGGCTTTAGAATAAAAGCAAATTGACATCCAAACTGGTTTTGTTTACCAGGAAGCATGGATAAGTTGTACACAATTTCCAATGAATTGTTATAGTGAATTTCTTATAATTATGTAAATCTTTTCTTTTGGGTTACATACTTTTCTCAAACTTCTATGTCGACTCTCAAGACCTCGATGTTAATAGCTGCCCAAATCACTTCACTCACTCTATCTTTTATGCAGATTTTGATAGCATCCAAATTACAAATGTAATCAGGCACCTAAAGGTATCCCACTCCCCTTCCCTTACTCTAAGTTGGAGACGTTTTTCCACCGAGATCACACTCATGGTGGCACAATTATACATATTTGTGGTAGTAATAGGCATATAGGTATGCTATATATTATATATTTTAAAGGTGTAGCATTTCTAGAAGAAATTAATATGGTATCTGTCACAATTCATTTATCACCCCCTTGCCAAATCACTTTTGTATAGATTAATGACAAATATTTCATTAGATACTAATAAAGATGTTATCAGTGCCAGATGAAATCTGCATTTGTAAATTTCTCCCATGTTACAATCAACAGTCGCATGTGTGTCAGATGCCTCACAAGACCTAAATGCTTATCTTTCAAGATGTAATCCTGGCTGATGTTGTTCCTGAAAATTTTAGACAAATATTGTACATTTTGACAAATGAGTATAATGTCTACAAAACCTGTATTAATTCATTTGTTGGTTGGCAGATTAATGAGATGTTTATTTAGAATAGTATGTTCAATTGGTGTAGACGAAATTCCTTTACCTGTGCACTGCTATGAAATGAAATCTTGCTGTGATACACTGAGAGGTACCAGAAACTTATTTTATCACACCAACATCAGATTATCATGATTGTTGGGCCATTATGTATGTGCACACTTACATAAAACTTAAAATAGGCCTATTAAAACTGTAGTATTATATTTCTGTTCAATTTTTGACTCGGTGACTACATATTTATTTATATCAATACAAAGCATAATTGTAGTGCTCCTAAAAACTGATTTTTGTAGCTTTTTTGACAGTATACAGCTGGCTAGGTTTATAGGTGCAATACAACTTGGAGTCTATTGCATCATCTGTGTCATAAGCCTCTAATTATAATTTACCATAATGTATCTGCACAAAAGCTATATTTCGTCAGCAGAATAATTATTACACCACAGGAGCTACTTTTGCGGAGCTTGACAAAATGAGGGATTTGTGATGTTACACTTTTAGTACCCTATGTTGATAGTCTTTTTCAAATAGCATTTCCTAGTAGGTATTTTTACCATGGCAATCAAAGAGCCAAACTCTTATTTGCAAAGAATTATGAATTTAATTTTCCCACATAGTTTTCAAGGATTCATTAACTACACTTATCCATTTTATTAATTTCTCATTGTTTTAATTACAAGTGTTTGGTACAACATTACTGTATAATGCATAATATATTATATTGCCAGGCTTTACACGCATATAGCCATGCATATGTACTGAAGGTATAAGCCACATATAACAATAAACACAAATGAACATAATCAAAGTTAAGTTGCGCCACTGGGCAAACAGTAGTCTAGCTCAGAATTTCAGAAATGTAACTGAGGAATTTGGACGGTTACATTTATATACCTCTAGTCTCCATTCAGTTATATAAAGATGTTAAAAACATTTGTTAAGATAAATTATTTTTATTAATATATTTATTGTTTACGTAATGTAATAGTATGTGACTGCTTAGGCTGTTCTTCCTTTGTTGATTCAGCCAGATGTTAATTTAACTAGCAAACTATTCGTTTTGGGGTACAAATATACTGTGACAATATCAAATGCAATAGAGGAATGCAGCTAACTTATTTACATCTCATCATTCAAGAAGTGTATATGGAAGGGGTAAAAGTTAAATGAAATATTATTATCATATTAAGAAACCCAAATGTTTTTTTTTTAATTTTCAAATAGGTACAGTATCAGAAATGCGAGAAAATCAATTTTCAGGAATAAAACCTTATAGTTACAACCTGCAGGTAATATTGGCAAATGGCTGCAAACTTCGAAATGTATCTGGTATCACTACTATCACCAAGTGCCTTCAGATGGTGAGTCACTAGAGATGGGATGAAGTCTCTGCATGCTCACGATTAGTGTCACTGTCAATTCAACAGAATTCTAACACTCGTGCTTTCCCCAGCTGATGCTTCATGGCATGCAGTGCCATATCGCAAAGTTGCAATTTTCTTCACCACCTACAAAATAATACATTACAAATTAACAACATGCAGTTACATATAAAATTATACTGTACCTGCTTAGAAAGATAAGCATGTGATCTTGGAATGATTCTTGAAAGGGGAGTGAGTACTGAACCCATTAATTTGGACACATGCTATTGCGACACTTCGCTGTAGGTTGTAGAGAACCCATAGTACAGCATAAACATTTAAAAATAAAAAAAGAGCCAATACTTTCCAGTTAATCATTCACTTCTGCTGCATGAGTCATTCAAAAGTCAAACATTCTTGTAATGGGTGTCTAATTTCCACTTTATATTCAGTAGCATCTATATTTGGGAAATGTAAAGGGAGTGGAAAAACTTTATACTAATTATGTAAAAAAAAGTGTGGTTATAGTGAAGACTAGAGGCTCATGTGAAGAAAAGAATTCATCTTAATTTGGATATATTTTACTTCTATTATACGTCCCAAGTTGCAAATACATGACCGTGTTAAAGGAGGTTATGTGGTTGGTGTACAAATAATGAAGTTCCAGAATGACAGGCTATCTTATTGTTCCAGTGTGAGATATCTTATTGTGTACATAAACTGGAATTGATTGTGTCTAACATGTTTTCCTTTCATGTAATTGCACTTATCACAATGTAATTGTGTGTTTACGAGTCTCATGTGTTTTGTGAAGAAAAATTGTAGAGCTGTAGTAGTAGAAGTTACCTGTCACTGATTATGCAAGCTACCATGTTGCTGCCCTTGATGCTATGGTAGTGGCTAGGTGCCATGAACAAAAGTTAAACACTATATTGTATCAGAATTTACTATTAGCTTGGAAAATTTCAGCATAGGTAACTTCTGGATCGAAGGTAGTGCGATACACAGTGAGGGGAGTATTTTGCGTTCGCTTAACTTAACAGAGAGAAGAATTAGCATTTGCAAATGGAGAGTGAACGCACTGGTGTATTGAGAGGATTCGAATCAGCTTTGCAGAGGATGTTAGCTCAATGCTTACAAATTAGCATATCATCAGTTACCTAGCAGAATTCATATTTCGCTATAGGTTTCCAGGAGAAACCATGTATGTATAACACTTCTTCTTTGCTGCCAAAAAGTTGTATGTACTATCAACATAGGTGAGAGCAAAAACATCACAATCGTTTACAAGTGTTGACTAGCATTGTGTCATTTTTTCAAATTTTCGCTGCCCTTCTCTCGTCCAAGAATATAGCCACAAGCCTGTGATTTCATGCAAAATTCGCATCACTCTGCTTTCAGAAGCACGAGCAATAGCAAGCACATATGGTCGCACCAATTTTCCCACTTTGGATCCCTGGGTTAGTAAAAAATTGTACTAATTCATATAATAAATTAAATTTAAGAAACCTACAGAGCATTGCTCATAATACAAAACAAATTGAGGACAGTATTGCAAGTAATAAATTCGATAATAAAAATGTTATAAGCAAGATCGCATCGTTTGTATGCACTAAAAGGGGCAAATTACTGCTGGGAAAATTAAAATAATCGCAAATAAATTACAAAATGGTAATTATGTCAGGTTTCTATTAATGTAAGTACAGGATATCAAATTCTAGCATAATGGCCTTTATTCGCCAGTGCATAATGACTACATAAAGCTGTGAATTTTATAGTGAATATTTTTGGACCTACATGAAATTTGGAAATAGCTGGAAGGGTTGTCATCTTACTTCTCACAGCTTTTTTTCACTCGATGTAGGTGGCAGCTCAACTCAATTGCATCGCACTAAAAAAAATAATCTTATTTCCTGCAGTGATCTTAAAACTACGTCTTTCATGTATATTTCTTGATTTTCTTAAAATAAAACCAACACACACATGCGGTACATTGTTAATTTCCATCTAGTTAACGAGGCCGAATATATTGTCACTATAATTTATAACTTGGAAAGCTATGGTCCTGGATTTATGCAGCAGATTTTTATGTATTGTTTCTTCTTAACTATTATTGAACACAACCCAAGAATTCACATTCCTGAAGTGTTTTATTTTGAATTAATTATCAACTTGCCACAGGATTTTAACAAACGCAATACAGTTGTTTACAATGGAGGTCTTCCAACGACGTCACTTTCCGAAGATACCCTAATGACCCGAACTCATTTTGGCCACTATGAGACGACCTGTTGTCTACAGTTCTTGGGCTATGTCCTATGCTGTGCAGTGAAAACAAGTGAAGCTAACTTTTATTGTGGAGTTAAGGCCCTTACATAACAGAAAATTTAGCATTTGACTTCAAATTTACTTTCCTTAGATGAAACCACCAATACACAATACAGTTGTAAAGTCAAAGTTCTGGCTATTGAAAAAATATCTGCGAGCTTTGTATAATGTATAACTTGTTAAGTAAATCAATAACATGTTATCCAGGGATACATTTTACATACCTTTATTATTATATAGGCTTAAAATTTATATTAAAAATTTATTTCAAAACAAACAATTCACTAGTTTACTTTATTAAAAATATCAATTAATATATTTCCTCTTCACATTATACACTCGTTCCACATAACTTCTGCTGGATTCTCGGCTAAATGGCTGCTTGACTTTGACTTTAAATTTAAATTTTTCGGAATTGTAAAGTCAAATGTGATGACTTCACCTTTGACAGTTCCACTGTGTCAAGTAACATAAGAAACAATATGTCTGAAAACAAACGTGAATTCAAATCGTAAAGTCAACTAACAAGGCCCTGGATGATAAAATAAAAGAAAATACTTGACTGCTCGCAGCTTCTGGCGAGAAAAGCGATGGTGCTGCGCTCACGTGGTCTGTTGTGATGGATGCATTCGTAGACCCAAAGAAAACATATAATTAATGTCACTGCGCGCCATTTTATGAAATAGAAAATGTAAGCAACAAAAGAGAATTGAGCGTGATATAAAATTGACAGTAGGACTACGTGTGATTTAAAACTTTTAACAACACAGTTTAAAAACTTGTTGATATCATATTTGAGATCTTAAAAGGACAGAGAAAAGTAAGCTAATGCTGTATTCGATTAATGTATGTATAACTAGATACTTGATAAACAGTTTTTGGTTATAGGTGTTAACAAAGGATCCAGAAATGTCAGCTACACGACTTGGGCAAGCTGTTTAAAAATGTCTGTGTTGTGTATATAAAAATAATTTACATTTGTTGTGGGATCATTTTCCTACTGATTTCATCAAGTTTTCGAATTCGCTGAGACAAGAGTATGAAATAACGACCATATAAGACGTTCAGAGTAAACTGAACACTTTTGAAAGCTCCGCTTCAAATCTTTGTGTATAAAATTGTGTGTATTCTTCCGTCATATGTAACATTAACATTGCCTTGGGTCTGATCACTTTATTCATGCGTCAGTCAAGCATAACTGTGAAGTTTTTAGAAAAGTTAATATTTACATATCTGTTAATTCATACACTTAGATGCGTATAAAAAAATCAAAGCAGACGAAATTAATTTTAAGTTTTCCGTCCATTGGTACCAACTTTACTTGGCACATGTGACCCAGTGAATCCATTTAAATAATATGTGCTGTGATATTTTTCAAACATTGAATTAAAAAGTACTTACTTTATCAAGAACAGCCTTTGGTAGTAACATATTAATGATTAACAAACACACTGTGATTGGAATAAAAATTACACCAGTGGCTTATACACAAGTTATAAAATTATTTCAATTATTTAAAACCACTCAAATAACATTTCACCGAAGTTCCATATTTAGCTAAACTAAGATTGAGTAAACTAGGTTTGTTAGCAAACCTGCAGAAATAACTTTTATAGGAAATGTATAAATTATACACCACGAAAACGTTTTCACTAATTTACCAATGATAGTAAATTCATACTGTATAAAGAATAAGATTATTTGCAGGATAAAACATATGACAGTGCAAAGTTACTTTATCCTTATTACTGTGTCCAGCTTTTGAAATCAAGGATATACAAAATATTAAATAAATAAACGTTTTTTTCAATTTTTAAACGAATCTTACAGTAAAGTCCAAAATGGCACACTTATTTTTATAAACCTAACAATGTGGGAAAGTGCGATGAATGCTTAAAAAAAAGTATTGGTTAAAAATTACCAACATTTAATTATATATTGTTCTTTAAAATATACAAATAATGAAAGTGAAACACCTATGAAAATAAGAAAAAAATTTAGGCATTTTTATATTTAACATTTTAATTTATTGACGAAATACAGTTATGTATGTAGTAGATTTTTAAGGACATAACTGGCATACAAATTGTATGCAAAAATTATTTGTAATCTCTTCAATTTATGTCAGGGTTCGTTGTTTTGAAAATATTCATACATAAAATATTTAGTTTAAATTTGGCTTTTTGTTTTGTTCTATGAATACTTCTGTAAATTATTAATATAAGGCTATTATTTCTCATTTTCATTATATATACACCATTGTTTGTGAAAATGATAACACCCAGAAAGAATGGCCAGTATGAATGCAAACTCCGAGGATGTGTAGAACAGTGCACCTGCAATAAGTGATTATAATTGCCGAGAGATGGCATACATGTAGACCCAGCAGCACCCTCTCTTTTGTGACCAGAAAGGTCCATGTTATGCCTAGCTCAGTCAGTAAAGAGCCATCAAGTAAAGTGAAAGCAAGTGCCAGTATGCCTCGTCGACGTCAAAGGGTGGTTATCAGCATGTGTGTGAGTTAGAATAGGGCTGAGTTATCGGTCTCCAGAAAACGGGCTTGTTACACTGCGATATTTCGGCTGGTACATGGCATACTGCTACGACAGTGATGTGTGTGTGGCACCAGTGAATATAAGAGGGACGTACACAGCGACGATCGGGTACTGGACCATGCAATGTGACCACAGCATGGGATGGCCGCCATCTTATCTGCATGGCCATAACGGACTGTACAGCCCCGTACAGTGTTGGCTCGACACTTGAGCACTACAACAGGTTTGTAACTGTCTGTGTCGACAGTTCGACGCTGTCTGCTGCGGGCTGGACTGATGGTATGCATGGCATTGCATCGGAATGTATGGTCCAGAAACCACAAATGCATTGGACTGCAATGGGCATGTGAATGCCATCGCTGGTGTGCTGCATAGCAAAATATAGTGTTTTCGAATGACTCCTGCTTCAACCTGTCCTGCAGTGATGGCTGCATATGTGTTAGATGCTACTGTGGGGACCACAATCTGGCAGCCTGCATTGTAGAGCGGCATAGCAGACAAAAGCCAAGTGTGATGGTTAGGGGTGCGATTTGGTACAACGTACGATCTCGACTCCTACTAATTAAAGACAATCTGAACAGCAACCACTTCATCAGGGAGGTTTTAGAGCCCGGGGCACTGCCCCTCCTTCAGGCTACTCCACATGCCATATATAAGAAGGACAATGCCCGGCCTCATTTGGTGAGCAATGTGCAAGTCTTCTTCAATTAATAATGAGTATCACTGCTTCCCTGGCCTGCGCATTCAACTGACATGTCTTCCATAGAAAATTTCTGAAATTTGGTTGGTCGGCGACTTTCAGCAACCACTGTTGATTCTTTGTGAACTCGCATACAAACCACACAGAGGAAGATTCCCCAGGAACATATCCAGATCCTCTTTGATTCCATGCTGTGGCGTTTAGGGGCTCTAGTTGCCGCAAATGAGGGTTTCACACCATACTGAATTCTCAAGGACAGAGATTATGTATAGTGCTGTAATCCTAATCAATTGTGAATTGTCATATACCTTCTCTGTAGTATAAAGTTAATTTCAATCACATGTATACTTATTGGTGTTGCATTTTTCTCCAAATTTAGTGTATTTTTATTGTTGGTACATTCCATCCCAGTAAGACAGATTTTATGAAGACTACTTGTGGTGTTGAGAAATATGTGGAATGTGTGTGTTAGGCTGGCACTAGAGTTCATACAGTAATGCCTTGGTTGTGTTGTGAGTACGATGCTATGTGCGAAAGGATAACACAATGCATAACACAACATGGTGTCAGATGTGGTGTCTTAAGATAAATGAGCCATTTTCTATTAGGGAGGAAACCAGCACAGGTAGAAGAATTTATTCTGCTGTGGGTTTTTACTAATTGTGTAGTCCATTTTCGAAGCGTCCCATGACCACAAATATGACGATTTCCAATAATGACCCTATTGGTTACTTCCTAGCCTTTGCTATGTAATGACAAATGTTTTATAGGTGTAAAACAGCATGAAGGCTGTTTAAATGCAGGTTTAAAATTAATTCAATTTCTAAAGTAGCCCTAGTTCACATATATTAAATTCAATTTATTTCATTTTAAGGGGAATGTTTGTCACGAACAGTAACACCCATACCAAAAGTCTTACAGTCACATTAAGAAATACACTCCATATACATGTTTTGCTGTTTCCCGAAAATCATTGTTTATGGAAAAGGATCGCTTTGGAAATGGACTAGTCAAATGAAATTAGTGTACCGACGAGGCCTGAGGTAAACAATGTAAATGTGAGCGGAAAGAAAATTGCGAAATTTTTTAGATAGTACCTCCTGAAAATTTTGATTATTGCAGGCTCAGAGAATGGGGCAAATCGATTTAAAGGTTTCAGCAGTTCCTTGTGGCATCAGATCTTTCTGAAAAGCCAGAGGGAAGGCATGTAAATATGTTGCTCTACTGCATGGGACCAGAAGCAGACTATTTGTTAGTATCCTTCGCATTGACGTCAGAGTAAGTGACAGAGTACAACACAGTGGAAAAAAATCAGCGAGTTCTTCAAAGTTAAGAAAAATGTTGTTTATGAATGGGTTAAGTTTTTCAAGAGCCACCAACAAGAGGGAGAACCCGCAGATGTATTTATCAACGAAGTTTTTTAGTTGGCAGAAATATGTGAATTACAAAACCTTAAGGAGGAACTTAATTTGACAGTTTTAGTTATTGGAATTTCGGATTATAAGTTATCCGAAGCATTGCAGATGCACCATAACCACACAGTGATGGAAGCAGTAAAGAAAATTCGCCAAGCAGAAGCAGTGCGTGACCAGCAACAGTTAGTTTGTGACAATAGTGTCAGTGTCAATGTCGTTTGGGGCAACAAGGTACCTCATAACCTTAACAGACTGCAGAAGGTGGAGATGCCTGCAAGTGACAGTGGGGATCGGAAGAGTAAGAAGGCACAAGACTTTCGTGATGGTGGGGAAAGTACTGGATGCAGAGGTATCAGTAATAGTAGAAATAACAGTAGTAAGTGTTCAAAATGTGGAATTGCGCAAATATACCAGTGGTTAAACTGTCCAACGATAAATGCGACTTGTCTTCTATGTGAAAAAAGTAGGTCATTAAGGAAGATCCTGTATAAGTAAAAACATCAGTGTTCAAGGGTTAGGGGAGGTAAAGGAGGTTGATTACCAATTCTAATACATGGGCGAAGTGGCAATGGAAGTATGTTCTGGCCCATTGTACATACAGCTGCAATTGCAGAGCATTGAAACCACCACATTCAAAATAGATAATGGAGCTGATGTGACTGTCATAGGCATTGAATTGAGAAACAGGCCAGGACTCTCAGTGAACATAATTGGGATGAAGCTCTTTGGGGCTAGTAGAAACCCCATCCAAATGGAGGGTACTGCCACAGAATTTTTGTCACTAGGGGGGCAGCAGATCAGCCAAGAAATATTTGTGGTGAAGCACCAGCATGTTCCACTATTGGGCTGACTGGCAATTAGGTCATTGGATATTGTGGCAGTATGGGAGGCAGCAAAAGTTAGAGATGCAGAAAACAGGCATGTGGATAAATTTCCGACTATAATTCAGGGCCTTGGTAGGTTAGTAATACCAAATCACACTTCAAATACAAGCTACTCACTATGCAGCGAGAGCCCCTACATGGGTGGCAATGCCTCTTAGAGAGAATGTGAAAGATGATCTAACTAGAATGTTGAAGGACGAGGTTATCACCCTGATACATCTCCAACTAAGTGGTGTGCCCCAATAGTGCTTGTACCAAAAAAGAATGGATCCATTTGATTTTGTGTTGAATACACAGAGCTCAACAAATACAACAGCAGAGAGAGACTACAGTTGCCTTCAGTGGAAGAGCATGTGGCCCAGTTGCAGAATTCCAAATGGTTCATGGTGTTAGATGATTCAAGGGGGTTCTGTCAGATTTCTCTTACACATGATATGCACCCCTCACCACTGTTATTACACAATTTGGGTACTTTCATTTTAACAGATTACCATTTAGTATAAACTCAGGGCCCGAACATTATCAGCACCAAATGCAACAGATTTTTGGGGAAATTCCAGGTGTAAACCTGGCAATGACATACTAGTATGTGGCAGTCCAGAGAAAGAGCGTGACGAGAGACTGGAAGCAGTATTGGAGAAGTTGAAGCGAAATGGTGTTACCCTCAGCAAAGAAAAATGCAAGCGCAAAGAGAAAATTTCGAAGTTTCTGAGTCACCTTAGGGCACAGTGCAACCTGACCATGAGAAAACTTATGCAATTACCAACATGCCTGATCCCACAAATGTGACAGAACTCAGATATTTCCTCGGGATGATGAGTTATTTAATAAAATTCATCCCACAGTTGACAGAGAAGACAACTGTTGAGGATGCTACTACACCAAGGCACGGAGTGTACATGGGGTGCACCACAAGAAGAGGCAGTTAGGTAGTTAAAGGAGGAAATCGGACAACTGTTGATGCTGGCACTTTACTCATGTCCTGCAGAGATATCAGGAGATACTTTATAATTTGGGGTTGGAGGTGTCCTGGGGCAATGCCAAAAAGGAGTATTGAAGCCTGTGCATATGCGTCATAAGGCCTGAATGAGGTAGAGTAGCATTATGCAGAAATTGAGTTAGAAGTTCTCGCTATGACTTGGGCATGTGAAAGGTTCCGAGAATGTGTGTTTGGTGCAAAGATAATCATAAGAACTGATAAGCCATTGTTCACCCTACTGTTCAGTGGAGAAGCCGACAGACTATACTCAAGAGATTATGGAAGAAGAACTTTTGTTGGAATATGTGCTACAAGATGCACCCTTTTCAATTGTTCGGCTGAGGGAGACTAAGATGACACAGGACCAATGATGTGCTATGTCAGGCTCTAAAACAGGTTTTTTTCTTCTGGGATTCATTAATTGGGGCTCTGCATTTTGGCTATATAGACAACATTGAACATACCAGAGTGTTTTTATTATGTACGGTGCCATAATTATGATTCCAAAAGTTATATGTGGAAGTATGCTGAGCAAAATTACACCAAGAACACATGGGTATCGTGAAATTCCAGCATCGGGCAAAGGAATCTGCAGTACCTCTGATGCCTACGCCACACCCAGAGCGATCATGGTCGTTAGTGCGAGTGGATATCATGGAAGTACAAGGGGCATGGTATTTAGTAGTGCAAGACTATTTTTCAAGATGCATTGAGGTAGTGCATCCGAATCGCATAACATCTGATGCCATGATTAATAGGTTGCCAAACACATTTGTCAGACATAGGGTACTGCAGATAGTTCGCAGTGATGGAGGGACACAATTCACATCATTAAAGTTCCAGCAGTTTTCAAAATAATTTGTTTTGTCTACCTTACATCTGGAACAAAGTTTGCACAGTCAAACGGAGAAGCAGAGTGTGCAGTAGCGGTGGTAAAGAAAATTCTGTCCAAATCACAGGATCCAAATCTGGGATTACTTGCTTACTGGGCTCAACTGGTGGTCGGAATTTTTACCAGTAGAATTGTTGTTTGGCAGTAAGTTGCGCACTAACCTACCAGTAACACCTTCTACTTTGCTACCAATATGGGACCAACAGACGCTGCAGATAATTCGGTAACATGACCGTCTTCTGAAGGACCACTGCAAGCACAATTTTGTTAGAAGACATGGGGCCAAGGGTTTGGAACCTCTTGAGAAAGGTACACATCACATATTCTACTGGCTGATCACTGATGGTAATGATATTTGGCGAAACAGAAGACAATTAATAACAGTGCGAGATATAGTGGAACCATCACTTTCAGAAGAGTGGTATAGCAACTCGAGTGATGACCCTCTGCAATTGGACCAAATACAGCGAGGGTCAGAGCCCCCAGAGGAGCAACCTTTCGCAGGGTTTCCCAAGAAGATTAAAATAATCAGAGAATGCTACATGACAGCACAGCACTGCCCCAGCACTCGAGTACTGACATCATGGTCACATGGGCTAATTAAAATTCCAGAATAACACTGGCACTTTGCTGCACTGTAGTATATCGGCACATTGTAACAGGACCTTTAATGTTTTCAATTGTGTATGGGCCTTGGTGGTTTTTAAGAGTCAAGTGATCATTAGTAGCACAGAACATTATGCCAGCTGTTCTTGCATGCACTTTTTGAAGTGTATTAAAATCNTTTTATATACATATATATATATATATATATATATATATATATAAAGTATCTGTTTGTCTCAGTTAACTAAGTATAAATTTCACTTTTAAATATGTAAACTGTTCTGGTTGAGTTGCATACTGTTACCTATATATTGGCCCTGGATATATGCTACGAAATAATTTTCTGGGGACTACAGCAGATTTTAAAAGTAATGATAAAACTTTAATCGAAAAAAATCGAATACTATAACAGTTAATAATAATAATAGCTGTATTACCCTTCCAAAAACACAGGCATGAATGTAGCAGAAACCGAAAATGACATAATTCTGTTATGTAAAACTGTTCTAATGTCAGTGATGGCATGTAAGTGGCAGTATATATCACCCATACATGTTACCAAGATAATGGTAATAAGTTAGATTTGATTACCAAACCCATCAGATATGAAATTTTAAGAAATGAAAATTATGAATGCGATAGTCTTATAACAGCCCTACTTCTAAAACATTGTAATATGTAATAAATTGAATAGGCTTTAAAAAATTACATAGAATTTACAATTGTTATATAATAGGCCACCTACCTGAAGATAATATATGTTGATGTTAACCACTCGTCCACGAGCTCCTTGTGCCCACTCTGACAGATGCAGTCACATCAACGGCACCAGCTGCACCAGGCCGCACCAGCAACATCAGGCCAAGAGTGCGTATTGTAGGTTGACAAGAACAGAACTTGCACTTCTTGCGAGCAGGTACTACATGACTCAATAGGTCATCCTACTGTGTTTATTACAATAGCTAACTCTTGTAATAAATTAGTAGGCTATATCCGAAACTGTGTATACCCCAAAGCCACAGCCGTTGGGTGCATTGGCAATTGGTCGTTACATCGTAGCAGCTCACACCACGACCTACGATGTGAAGTACCACAAAGTGGCATCGAATTGGCTTGTAGGCCGAAACTGAAGTGATCAGTGCTCCAAAGTGTCATCCAGTAGTGTGCAGCATTTTTACAAACACATTAAACGCATCCACCGCATTCACAGCTACAGTCACGGGTGTCTTTTATTGTGGTAACAGCAATCGAGCATGGCATTCCACACCCCTTTGCCCAGCTGGATTCGTCCATCCCTTCAGGATACAGCCACCTGGCAACACTGTAGCCAGTGAAATTCAGATAGGTTACAGGTAGTGAAATCCAAACTTTTTTCATGAAAGAATGTAATATTGATTTAATGTGTATTTATTAAAGATCAATAATATTTTCATAAAGGGAGATTGCCTATAAAGGCTCCCATCCTTGTAACGTGTAATTTAATGTGGTGACAAGCCCCGTCACTTTCACAACTTCAATCTCAATAGACATTTGTTAATAAATTGAGGTGTCACCAATGTGTTCATCTAATTGATACAATTTTCACCATTGCAATCATATCACATAGGGTTTATGTTATGTTTCATCATTCGCCATTTGACTTCGGTTCTCGTCACTCGTGATGGAAACCGAGGACACTAGGCCAGTTCGTCTGAGAACTCGGACCAGACTGGTGGAGTTGGTCACAAGCTCTGCGAGCCCCCTCGGTAACACCATTTAGGCTATAATCACTTCACTGCAATATTAACTTAATCAACCAGAACATTAATTTTATTATTTTTAAGTACCTAAGGGAGAGCCAGCCACCCACCCTCTCACCAGAGATCTTAACGCTATAGCATATAAAAATGAAACCATGTTTATTTCATGCTAAGGTCACCAGCAGGCCGTAAGTGCTAGGTCCATTTTCATGCATTATTCACCTGTAAGCAAGTACAGTGAATAAACAGCTTTACAAGATTCAATTAGTGTCGATTAATTGTAGGTTACCACACCCCTTGTAGCATCACCCACAATTTCATAGTATATTTCAGGTGTACAAGGCTGCCTTAAGTCTCGTCATAAGGTATAAATAGTACAACAGTAAGTATGTGACAACATCATCAACAAACTGACGGAGATATCCAGGGCCCCTGGTCGATCGATGGAACGACCATCATCATTAACTCTCCACTGGGTTATGGTGCTGGGCAATCCAACACTCAACTAGCCTGGGTAACCTCGACTACATCAAACATGGCTTTCCCAACTAGGGGCCATTTCACCAAGCCCATTATTTTCCTACAGCAAAAATGGCTTCACTATTAAAATGTGAGTAAAGTGCAGTTAAATCCCCATATCACAAATCAGTCAAACACACAGTCAAACCAAAGTGAATGTTCCAGTGCTCATGCACCACATGTCTTATTGTGTGCTATAGACCCCTCTTGCACAGAGAATGACATGCTAACATATTTTTAACCAACTCAGAAATGGTGCGAAAAATCACGTTTCCACACCAGTCATCTCACCCAAGTTTCAACAAACATCTTTTTAGAGTATTATGAAGTGTAAATGTATAATGCCAACTCTAAAATGACTTATAATTATCCTTATGTATATCGCACAGCACATCATTAAAAACATGTGGCACCCACATGGTTTTGTTGTCAGACAACCCACCTGGCAATTCCAAGACCAAATCACAAGTGCGTTGTTTATATTTTACGCATCTCGTAACATATAAAACTTTTCAGACACTTTGTATATGTAAAACTAACTAACAAAATATGCAAAGAATGTGGGCAATATCAATATTAACAGTGCAACATATATGTATTACGAAACATGTAAGACATTAATAATAAAAAGTCATATATAAAGTGTTAAATTCTGTTCATACTCGGTACAACACATGATTTTTAAAGTGTTATTTTTGTATTAACCACTCCCCTCTCAGAATTAATGGGACACTCTCCT
>NQII01000129.1:904238-918956 GCA_002778355.1 Clitarchus hookeri | reverse complement strand
GAATGCTCCGCGCAGGCATGTGGAGAGTCGGTCTTACCTACGCATCAAAGAACTACCCGTCGCCATGACAACTGCGACGAGCCACGTAGCCGAAACAGGGCTGGGTGCTTACAAATTAAATTGGTGCACCAGCAACGGAAAATTTCACACTTTATGCCTCAAGTGCATGCGACCAATAACAGACCCGAATCCATTCCAGGAATATAAATGTTCGTGCCGGGAGTGAACAAACACGAGACGACTCGTGCAAGTCATTAAAAGAAATAATATGGAACGAATCGAGAATGCCTGGCGCAGTACCTCTGATGGCAAACGAATGCCATTGTGCACTGAATGCAACAGACCGCGAGTGGTCCGAGGCAACGTCGGCCTCGCGAACAGATGTGTATGCCAGTGTACACTTGTACAGCAACAAGAGGAATTTGTGACATATTCATAGCAACCAGAACAATATTTAACATCACAGCAATCAGAACAATTTTTAAAAAATTAGCTATTAAAAATTTTTTGCAACAGACGATGAGAGAAACGGATCTTATGTACAGAACTAAGAAACGGGACAATACTGTACATAATTTGTCACATAAATTACCACGCCGAATGCCTCACAGGAACAGAATGCGCAACCACAGCTGAATTCTGTGCGACAAATGTGAACAGAGTGTGCGACCAACCACACGGGACACCTCGGAACATTTCGGGTGTGAACAGTGCGCGAACATACCACTAGTGACGGTGCCATGCCACCTCATTAAGGGCAGTGGAAATTACAACCATCAACACAGCCAGCTGATGCATTTAATGGGCATGGATGGAGCAGCAGCAACACGAGGAAACCCATCGGTGCCACACACCACCCCTGGCTTCGCGTGGCCACTACCACACCAGGTGGCCAGGACAACAACACCAGAAGTTTCGGCACCAACAACAGGGAAGGGCATGACACCAGCCCGATTCCAGTCACTGCCTACCTTCGCAGAAACACCAGAGAGGACCCACAGGCGTTCCTGAGAGACTGCACAGGACGATTGGGCAGATACAGTGTTAGTGAACCAGAGTGGCCTAGCTGCATAGGAGGCCAATTGTCTGAGGAGGCACGCACATGGTGGCGGTCCATTGACCACTATGGCATACAATGTACCGAATTCCAAAGTTCTTTCCTCAGACAATACAACGCAACTTACAGATCATTACAGTCTCAAAACCGCAATCAAAAAATTAATATAAACGCATTGAACCATAAAATATCCGCAGTCAAACATTCCCAAAACTGCAGATACAAGTCAATTCATCCTAAGATGATGGATACCAGAAATAGGAAGTTCCAATGCGACTACATGCTGTATAGCGAAAACGAAGAAGAAAAAAGTTATTTCTATTTTTTCTATTTTTTTTATTTACCTTCTCTAAAACGAAGTGTTAGGTGTGAGCCTGTGGTAGGAATGGAAGTTAAGTGTGTCTCAGGGCTAAGCCCCATATGCTTACAAGGGAAGGCAATCATGCAAGGAGACATGCATCGTGGCAGCAAGCGATTGGGCTGCCATGGCCTCATTTCGGCCATGACAACCTCCCTGAGTGTATGTATAGCTAAATTACTATACTTAGAAGAGAAAGGGAAAAACTGGCATAGACACTGTAAAAGCCCTTTTGGCAGGAAAGAATTTAAAATGTTGCATGCATTTACAGAAAATGCTATAGGAGACAGATAGGTGGAAACCATGCTCTTTATTAATGGGTAGAGAAAATACAAGTAGTGATGGGGCAGGACATCTTTGATTTTCAATTCGCGCTCGCTTAACCAGAGTGGTGTTTGCATACCACTCTGGTAGGGGGAGTGGCACAATTGAGCCTCCCCCCCCTCCAATTGTAGAATCACCTGCAGATCCTGAAAACTTAAAGAAAAATATAATAAGTTGCCAGTGAGTGCCAGCAGAGCCAACACCAACCAGCTTGTACTAATTCATAATACGACAGCAATTTACCTGAAAGAAAAAAGAGAGTTAATTTAAACCTAAATAAACCTAAATAGCCTATCACTTAATCTATGTCCACAAGGATTTTTTTACGAATCTTATCTTATAGTCTAAATAACTCCTGAGGTTAAGGACTCTTCATGCTAATCTAAAAACTGAATGTCATGACATAACAGCTTGCCAAATTGAGTAAACTAAAGATAAATATCTACCTTAAAAAACTGCGCAGGTGCTAGCATAATTGGCTTTGAAGTGTGTCACATGTAGGGCTAAGGGAGCCTGTGCGCTAGAAGCGACTTGGGGATCTTATGGCACTGAGTTACATAAATATCATAGTCCCCAAGGGAAGTTATGAGAGGATTTAAATGTTCCTTGTTTGATTAATAAAAATGTCCAGTCAGCCTGCGAATTACTTCGTCCAATATTTCTTTTAATAATTCTGCGTGCAAGCATCTAATAGGAAATATCTAGGTGCACATGAGGCTAATCGGAGGCCTTTATTTTGCACAACCTGCAATGAATTTAAATATGTTTGTGCACAGTAGGCCCAAGTTGGCGCTGTATAAGTGATAATGAGGCGAATCATTGACTGATACAATCGTATCCCATTTTTCTGTGAAAAACCAGAGACACGAGATAAAAGAGGATATAAAGCTGCCATGCGTGCAAAGCAATATTTCTCTTGGCTTCCAATTGGCATCGCCATCTCACCCTTCTATCCATAGTATGGCTAAGATATTTCATCTCTTCTTTAAATGGAATATCCTCCCCAAAGAGAGCGAGATGAGACAGAATGGGAGGAATGTTATGGCGAGTGAAGACTACAGCCTCGCATTTACCCACACATATTTTAATTCTCCATAGGCGAAAATAATTTTCAAGCTCATTGAGCTGTGCCTGGGCGCATTGAGTGGCAAGTTCAGCATTGCGAGATCGCGTGTATATTACAGTATCATCTGCAGAAACTCCTTAAATTAATATGCCAGTTAAGGGGGCGCGGGATATCGTGGGTATAAATATTATACATAACTGGACCTAATATACTATCCTGCGGGACTCCAGCCCTAATTATTTTCTATCTGAGGTCGTTCCATCGATTGAAACAGTAAATGAGCGCCTATCTAAATACGAAGCTAAGAATTTAATATAATAATCGAGGAAATTATTCTCATACAATTTATACAGTACATCTGAATGGAAAACCCTATAAAATGCCTTTCCGACATATATGAATACTGCGACGGTGTAATGGTGCCAGTTAAAAATATTAGTTATGTGCTCTGATAATCTGACGAACTGATGAACGGTAGAATGTTCTTTCCAAAAGCCAAACTACTCATTAGGAAAAATATTTACTTCGCGGATGTGATTTGCAAGGCGCCGCAATAAAACGCGCTCGTGAATCTTAGAGAGAGAACTGAGCACTGTAAAACTTTCGGGTCTTTGCCCGGTCTGGGAAATACAATGACTGTGGCACATTTCCAGGAGTTGGGGAAGTGTGTAAGAATAAAACTTTCATTAATGCACTCGGCTATAGCTTCAAGTATACTGTCAGGCAGTTTCTTGAGAACTATGGCCTGCAGGAAGTCGAACCCGGATGCTTTACGTTGCTTCATACATTGAATAATTCTTCTTACCTCGTCGGAATGCGTGGGTTCTGGCTCAGCAGCTGAAGGCTCCTGCAAACGCACTCGGAGGTCCCTGTAAAAGCGAGCCGCAAACACTGGATCAGATGGATCAGCATTGGGCTGGAAAGCTAGTTCTAAGTGAGCGGCCATAGCTTCAGCTTTCTGCTGGGGCGTGTAGACCGTGCCTGCAGTGCCTTAAAGAGGCGGGATTGGAACACGCTTCTTTATTAACGTCTTCGTCCCGTGCCACAGACTATTCTCTGAGGGACATAAATAGGACAATTTATTATTCCAAATTTCAGTTTGCCAGATTATAATAACAGTATCAATCCGCTCTCTAAGTTCGTTAATCTGGGCTTTAACTAGCCTAGTTCCAACCCGGGAATAGCACCTGCGAAGCTTATTTTTGCGTGTGATCAACTCCCTGATATGTTCAGGCAGTGTATCTGCGCAAGTTCACATGGTTTTTCCCGGGACATAACGATTAATTCTTGTCTGAATTATCTTCGTGACATGTATGACAGCAGAGTCTAATTCTTCGGGAGTACTAACAGGAGCTGGCAGATTTATTGCCTCGCCCAGGTATTCCCTAAAGCCAGGCCAGTTCGCATTCTTATAATCTCTAAATTTGCGAATTGGCATGTTGTCAGTTTCGACTTCGTTAAAGAACATGCGAACAGGACAATGGTCCGATGTCAATTCGTGGAGTACTTCTAGTTCTAAGGTAATATGAAGGCCTTTATTAAGCATTATATCTAGTATATCGGCCCTCTGATTGTCTAATTCTGGCTGGAAAGTATGTTCGCAGGGAGCATGAACACAATAATTATGTTGCTCCTGGTGCCTAAATAAGCTATTCCCATTGGCTGTATGCGCGAGACAGCCCCAAGTGGGATGTTTAGCATTTAAATTGCCAACAGCAAGTAAAACAGGGGAATAATTTATTAATTCATTTTAATCTGCGCATAAAAAGTGCGGCTTGGCAGGCAGTAAACAGAATAAATTTGAAACTAGTTGAATACCTAGTTTTACTTTAATGCGCCCACTGCTTCCAGTGTTTCTAGTTCCAGCATTTTAGCTGGAGTGCACGCTATAGTATGGTGAATTAAAATTAAAACTCTGCCGCCATACTGATCTCTATCTGAACGATAGCACATAAAACTCGGGATTTAAAATATAATTTGTGGGCGCAAATGTGTTTCATTAATAGCTATTATAGGAACCTAGTGCCAAGAAATAAAAACTATCAGCTCTTGTTTCTTATTGCGAACGCCTATTGCATCCCAATATGCAAAACTTTTGACTAAACTAAACCTATGAGTGGGCAGACTGGTATTCTGCCCTCTAGCACACATTGGAAGACTTGGGGAGAACCATTAAGGAGAAACCCATGAGTGCCTGACACTTGTCATCTTCCCGCGAATCTGGTGGATGGTGCGGGAGTGGTCGCAGTTAGGCAGCTCCACAATAAACATGTGGAGCGGCTGCCTGTCGCGAAGGGAGTACTCGGGGTGATCGAAATAGGGTGGAAGTCAGGAGCCTCCAGCTCCTCACGGATAAAATCTGTGGGCAGAGATTTTTCCAGGCCTTTTATAGCCCCCTTAAGTGGCAATTCGTTGCGGGGTGTTAAAACACTAAAGCCAACCTTCAGTGTTTCCCAGGAGGCGGACAGCTGACTTATAGTCATCGTAGGACTTAGGCAGATATTGCACTCTTTGCGGAACCACACGATTGACTGTGTTGCTTCCTTAAGGTAAGTGCGGGAAATACGGCAAACAGTAGCATAATCACATTCTTTAGTGTGATACACAGATATTGGGCGCAAGTCTAGTTTAGGCGGTGAGGGCGGGGCACCCTGATTGACCGGACCAGCTGACGAATCGGCGTCCAAGCCCTTGGAGGAGGTGTAGGAGGCAGGCGTTGCAGTGACCTTTATACACTTTTTTGCTGTTTCCTCCTGGGAGGAGTCATTTAATGACTCCAAAGACGGTAATGGAGAGGGGGCCTCCTCCTGCAGGGGACTGAAAAGGAAAATAAATTATATTGAGAAACTAAGTCATAATTAAACCTATAAAAACAGCCCTCCACAAACTGGGCTCTCTGGCTGCTCCCCTCTACTGGAAACACAGTTAGGAGAAGCCAGTCGCTTGAACCACTATTGAAAAACTGGTCCCTGGCTAAGCAATATTACATTGCCCAAGTTATAAAAAGAACCCGGAACTGGTGTTGCCGAGCTAGTAGTCCTCTTCTAACAGAAATATTACACTTCTCTCTGAGCTGGAACAAGGAGAATGGCTCGCACACATCACTGTGCTAATACAGTAGTCATTTTTTCAAAGTTGCAACAGTGAATGCGGGATAGCGCAGAGCGACATCCTGGCACCAAGGCAGCAGCTCGAATGAAGAAGGAAGTTACAGGAGCTGAAACCTATATATGCAAAGGTAAGCTGGAGACTTTGTGGTCTCTAAAGACTAATCGATACATAAATCGAAAGTCTGGAAAGAAGTATAATTAATCACAAATAAGTGTTTCATATAGATATTTGAAAATTAAAACTTCACACAATATTACAAACATATATAATTAATAGACATCAATAAAATTATTTTTTTTAACAAGAAACAANTTTCTGGCTGCTCCCCTCTACTGGAAACACAGTTAGGAGAAGCCAGTCGCTTGAACCACTATTGAAAAACTGGTCCCTGGCTAAGCAATATTACCTTGCCCAAGTTATAAAAAGAACCCGGAACTGGTGTTGCCGAGCTAGTAGTCCTCTTCTAACAGAAATATTACACTNATTGCCCAAGTTATAAAAAGAACCCGGAACTGGTGTTGCCGAGCTAGTAGTCCTCTTCTAACAGAAATATTACACTTCTCTCTGAGCTGGAACAAGGAGAATGGCTCGCACACATCACTGTGCTAATACAGTAGTCATTTTTTCAAAGTTGCAACAGTGAATGCGGGATAGCGCAGAGCGACATCCTGGCACCAAGGCAGCAGCTCGAATGAAGAAGGAAGTTACAGGAGCTGAAACCTATATATGCAAAGGTAAGCTGGAGACTTTGTGGTCTCTAAAGACTAATCGATACATAAATCGAAAGTCTGGAAAGAAGTATAATTAATCACAAATAAGTGTTTCATATAGATATTTGAAAATTAAAACTTCACACAATATTACAAACATATATAATTAATAGACATCAATAAAATTATTTTTTTTAACAAGAAACAAAAAAATTACCCAATAAATATATAAATGTTTCAAAATATTTCAGATAATAAGGTTTGTTTCACCACTTCAAAGTGAATAAACAAAAATATTAAGCAGAACTAGAGCACATTCCAATAGTAAAAAAAAATTTGTGAAACACCAAATAAATAAGAATATAATTATAGAATAATATATTGACATGAAACAAGTGCCAACACAAATGAAACCGTACCTCCTCCCCCTCAACACAAGCCATAAACCTGAAAAAGGTCACAGGGTCCTCATGGATGTAGTGAGATATGTGGCTGCAAAATACATAATTCCCACAAATAAATTCACATAAAAACAAATTTAAATTACGAGGAGGAAGTGCCACTAGAAACAATGTCCAAAGAAATAGCAACAGAATGTTATTGGCTAGAGGAATGAATAGCTATAGAGGGTTGCATATGAGCACAAAACTTGGATTCCAACCAAAAGAGGAAAGCAGATGCTATGCAAAACACCAGTATTGAAGAAAGAATAATGCACTGTAGAGCCAAAAAAATGGTATAGGCGTGCATATGCAAATAACAGAGGCATGAAACCAATCAGAGTAAAGCGATGCGGTCAACAGCGCCTATATATGACAACAAGCATCTGGCAAAGTTGCTAGATCGGTTACTGCTGCTACAATGGCAGGTTATCAAGATTTAAGTGAGTTTTAACATGGTGTTATAGTTGGCGCACGAGAATTGGGACATAGCATCTCCGAGGTAGCGATAAAATTTGAATTTTTGCGTACGACCATTTCACAAGTGTACCGTGAATATCGGGAATTCGGTAAATCATTAAATCTTCGACATAGCTGTGGCCGGAAAAAGATCATGAACGAACGGGACAAACGACGGCTGACGAGAATCATTGAACGTGACAGGCATGCGACCCTTTCTCAAATTGGCACAAATTTCAATGCTGGGGCATCAACAAGTGCCAGCATGCGAACTATTCAACGGACCATCATTGATATGGACTTTCGGAGCCGAAGGCCTACTCGTGTACCGTTGTTGACTGCACAACACAAAGCTTTGTGCCTCGCCTGGGCCTGCCAACACCGCCATTGAACTGTTGATGACTGGAAACACGTTGCCTGGTCTGACGAGTCTCGTTTCCAATTGTATCAGGTGGATGGACTTGTACGGGTATGGAGACATCCTCATGAAGCCATGGACCCTATATGTCATCAGGGGACTGTTCAAGCTGGTGGAGGCTCTTTCATGGTATGGAACGTTTGCAGTTGGTGTGAAATGGGACCCCTAATATGTCTAGATACGACCCTGACAGGTGACAGATACGTAAGCATCCTGTCCGATCACCTGCACCCATTCATGTCCATTGTTTATTCCGACGGATGTGGACAATTCCAGCAGGACAATACGACACCCCACACGTCAAGAGTTGCTACCGAGTGGCTCCAGGAACACTATTCTGACTTTAGACACTTCCACTGGCCACCTAAATCACCAGACATGAACATTATTGAGCATATCTGGGATGCCTTGCAATGTGCTGTTCAGAAGAGATCTCTACCACCTCGTACTCCTGTGGATTTGTGGACTGCCCTGCAGGATTCATGATGTGAAATGCCTCCTGCATACCTTCAGACAATAGTCGAGTCCATACCACGTCGTCTTGCGGCACTTCTGCGTGCTCGCGGGGCCCTACACGATATTGGGCAGGTAAACCAGTTTTTTTTTTTTTTTGCTCTCTAGTGTATATACAACAATAATGTGTTTGGAAGGTGGAGTAGGATGCTGATGATGGAGAAGTTTCATATCATCATGGAAATTAGTGCCTTATGGCTGGGAAGCCAGAAGATAATTAAGTACCTTATAGAGGGATCATTGGGAGAAAGATTAGGTAATATTGAAAGTTGCATTGATGTAATATTGGAAACAAGTTTTGGAAAACGTAGGACAGGTACAGACTGATTAAAGTGGATGGCAGAGTTTACTTTGGTTAATAGTCTTAAAAAAAAAATAGCTGAAAATGTTACGATGTGAAGCATTGCTGATAAAACCACTCCAAACAAAGAGAGTGTGATGGGAGTTTGAGACTCCAAGGTAGTTCTACATAGAAAGGTTATATCAATGGGAAATTTCGTCGCAAACAGCCAGAGAGAGTGAGTTTTTTGAAGAAAGGGTAACTCTAGAGATACAAAGGATTTTTTTTTCGCAAAAGTCAAGGTGAGTTTTACCAGAGAATAAACTAAATTCACAACTATTAACATGTGCATCAAAAAATGGGAAATCAGAAGGGGAAATGGCAGTACCATAAATTTTACATAGTGACAAAAACTTAACTGGTATGGGAGCAAAAAGCTTTCTGTCTAGGCTGACAATAAGAAAGTCACCAACAGTTAAAGTGGGGAAATAACACAGGATAGGTAAAGACACAATAACTCTGAAGTCTATCCTTATTTGCCATAGAAACATTTATAAAAATATTAGGGGAAGAATTATAAAAAAATTGCTTGTATAGTACTGAAGCCATAGTATGCAAAAAGTCACTGGAGCAATTATGTGCAAAGGGAGAGTTATCAAATGTATAATTTCGTTCAAAATACCCAGGAAATCCTTTAAATTCAAAAGAGTAGAGCTTAACTTGCCATGGACACTAGTCTCGATAGCATGCTTCAAATCGAACAAATCTTGCCTGATGCTAGATAAAGCTTCGCTGGCCCTCAATAGCATAGTACTAAGGTCTAACCTGAAACTAACAATCGCAATCTTATCCAGTGGGTAGCCAATTTCTATATTCCGTTAGTTGTATTCAAAATACGACCCTCAAATCATTGATTATAATGATGTAATTAGCAACATTAACTGAAATTTTGTCTTGTACTTCAACAATAGAATCAAGTCGTTTTTCTAAACTTTGTAAGTCGTCATTATCAAGAGTTCCAAAAACAGTTTTGAGCACCTTGCCTCCAAAGTCCAACATTCCTCTTTTCGTACGCAACTGAGGCAGTAGATAGGTAAGGGTAAGCACTTCTGTCTTGAAGGCAACGAGTTTGTACTCCAATTGCAACAGAGCAAAATAAAAATTTTGGTAAAAAGAAATGTTTTCAATTTCTGTTTTGAGGTTCTTGTGCACACAAAGCACTGAATTCATCATACTGTCTCATTCCACACATTCCTCGTGTAAATTTATAAGATAAAGGTTAACACTGCTGAATAAAAATTGTCTTCACTTTTTTCGAAAAATACACCAGAGTTCAAATTTGTTACAGTGGCCGACGACACACATATGTAGCTGGCAACAGCCGCGAGAATGACCAAGGGGGTGAACATGTTGCCGACCTAACAGACAGAAACTGCAAAGCACAGAATGGGACCTCATAAAGAATCAGGTGGCAAGAGAAAACAGACTGCAAAGTGTAGAAATCAGAAACCTAAAAGAAAATTAAACACAAGCTTAAATTACCATAACATTAACAATACTACAATTGTAAAATAATATCAACTACTAAATATTCCCATTATTAACAGATGACCTAGATATCAACAATCAATTAAACCAGGGTATGTCAAATCTGTGAAAGATTAACGATTTATCTTGAACCTAACTAGTTCAATTCCCAAACAAATACAAAATACCATAATTATTCAACTACAATTACACCAGATTAACTTGAAAATGCGCAAAAAATTCAATAATACATATATATATATATATATAACAAGCAAAAACAAGAAATTTAGAATACAAAACATAAATGGCTAAAATGACAAATGAGTTTAACCTAGAATCAACTTAATTTAGTACCACCGTTTTTTTAATGAGATATCTCAAATGACATGGATCACAAAATGACTCGGCTCAGTGGGTTATCAGTTCACAATCAAGGCGAAGTCAGGATCTATTGAGTTACATACGTTACTGAATTATTTTAAGGGATATACAATTTGTGTGGTTGTACAACCAAATAAACAAGTGCACAGTTCTAGTCTGCAGCTCCTAAACAGCGCAAAAAGGACAATTACTCTGTAGAATGAAATATTTTCAAATGCAAGACATGAGCTATTTTAATAAATACTCCTGAACTTGGGTCAGCCAAAG
The DNA here is from genome assembly GCA_002778355.1 of Clitarchus hookeri. NCBI lineage: Eukaryota > Metazoa > Arthropoda > Insecta > Phasmatodea > Phasmatidae > Clitarchus > Clitarchus hookeri. The sequence goes on along the minus strand of NQII01000129.1, from coordinate 908,042 downwards.
TGGCAGTGACTGGCATCAAAAAATATTGGTTTGATATGGGCTCGACCAAGAATAAGAAATTTTTGCCATTTTATTGTCAACTGCCCTGCTGACAGGGTGTGCTTTGCACAGAACAAGGTCACCTACACGAAAATTATTATCGATGCGACCTTTACTATACTTGGTATGACTCTTGAAATGAGAGCGCTTTAAATTCTTGAGGGTAGTTGCCCAAATATCACGAACATCCTTAGGATTGTTCGGCAACTAGTTAATCAAATGCTACAAATTTAACAAAGTGTTATTTGGAGTAAAGGTGACGCGATCGTATACCAGAGCTGTAATGTAAAGATTATTAAGTTTCCCGGCGCCACAGCTCTACGGTGAGCTAATGAGATTATTGGGTCGTTCGGCCGACGGCCCAGGGGTCTCTGGTAATACACCGTCAGATATTATGAAATTGCGAGCTGTATGGCCGCTGCGCACGCCTGAATTAATAACGCACTCAAGTTTTAGATGTATATAATTATTTTATTGAACACTTTGATCAAACACGTGGTGACCGCGTGGTCATATAAACACACTGCTGGATTATAATTACTTAAGACGCGTGACGCTGCTCTCTCCTCGGTGAGATTTAACATAAAAATACTAGTTGCTTCGTGAATGATATGATGATGCGATTGCTGAGTGAGGTTGCAGCCTGAGAGGCTGGTACCGAGGTTCTTGTGAAACGAGAGACTTACCACGTCCGCTCGCGCCGAAGTGATGTTGCCTACTGTACTGAGCAATGCATCGGCTCGTGCCACCTAAGCACGGCCGACACCTGGTGGTGGAGAGATGAAACAAATGTGACTTAAACTGCTAATGAGATGTAAACATGATATACCTTATATAAACATAATTAAACACAACTTACATAATAAAACACAATTACNAGAGGCTGGTACCGAGGTTCTTGTGAAACGAGAGACTTACCACGTCTGCTCGCGCCGAAGTGATGTTGCCTACTGTCCTGAGCAATGCATCGGCTCGTGCCACCTAAGCACGGCCGACACCTGGCGGTGGAGAGATGAAACAAATGCGACTTAAAATGCTAATGAGATGTAAACATGATATACCTTATATAAACATAATTAAACACAATTTACATAATAAAACACAATTACCCTTGTATTTACATAATAAAACACCATTATATTAATATTAAATATAAGTATTGACTCGTAGCAGCCACTGCATTGCCAACTTGAAAATGTCACATGTCCCTGGCTGGCTATGTATGTGATGACTGTTTTGACACACGATAATTATGGTATACATCAATACTGAATAAATACTAAACACTAATGCACTATACTGACGAAACTATATTGGTAAATAATAATGATTAAATTGTTAAACTGAATAATTAATGACACGGTGCACTATCACACATGGACAAATACACTTGATATACACTGAACACACTATCTTTCTTGCACACATGTGCGCTGGTATGGTGCATCTGGAGTGGAGGACACTACTGCGGCAGTTACAGTGGGCACAAAGGTAACCGTGAACGCCTGGTTCACGTCAAAGGTAAACATAATATTGAATGGGATAGTTTTGTGTGATTAATGTTTGGCTTAATAAAAAGTAATTTGAAGCCAATATATATTTTTATCCCATTTAGTTTGGTCTGTAGCATGAAAAACAAATAGTGCCGAACGTAGATTTCGACTGAACGGCTCCGCATGCGAAGGAGGAAGATTATATGGGGATGAAATTATGTAGCATATGATATGAGAAAAACACATGCTCTTAAAAAGATGAGAGGTAAATTGTGAACCGTTGTCTGAGACAATGGATGAAGGTGTACCAAAATTTAAAAAATATGCATACTTGAAGAGCACGAATAGTGGACATAGCATCATCTTTACGAAGTGGAATTAAGCATACAAATTAAGCGAAAGCATCCACACAAAGTACCAACATATTGTTTCCTAATTTACTCCTGGGGAAACGGCCAACAAAATCAATGAACAATTTCTCCATATGTTATTCAGCTACTTCAGATGACAGAAACTCTAAATGTGTATTCTGAGTTAACTTGCTCAGAGCACAAATTTTGCAACATTTCACTCGCTCAGAGATTTCGGCATCCATACGTGTATAAATAAGACGTTGATGAATGGCCTGAATAGTTTTGTGTGTACCCAGGTGGGCACCAAGAGGCGATGAATGAAAATACTCGAATTCATAGGATTTAGATGATCAGGTAATACTATATGTTTTCGTTTGTCGCGAGATCTGTAACAGAGGAGACCTTTGGCAAGAAAATATGGTTTGTGTTCAATGCCTGATTTTAAATATGTGATGATTTGTTTAAAATGACTGTCCTTTTCATGGTGTTCTTTAATGTTTGTAAAATCTAATGGAAAACTAGATAAAACATTACAATTTGAAGTAATTCAGTTTCCACATTGGTACAGTCAAACACACATGATAGAGCATCTGCAACTACATTTTGAGTTCATTGTATGTGTCACACTCTGAATTTAAAAAAAAGTAATTCTAACTACCCAACAGCCAATTTTTCCAAATAGGTGTGAAAGCACCAAAAGCCACAACAAAGCCTGATTGTCGTTTTAGAGAAGAAATTTTGCATGATCCAAATATTGCCTATACTTGTCTATGGCAAAAACTACGGCCAAACATTGCAGCTCGTACATAGTTAAAGACTTTTTCTCTTGGGGAGTAAGAGTACGTGACACAAGGGCAATCAGCCGACGACAGCCATCAGTCTCATGAGCCAAGATAGCTCCTATCGCCTGATTCGAAGCATCTGTTTGAAGGACAAATTCCTGTCTAAAATCTTGCATAAGTAATACAGGAGGGTGAATAATATCATTTTTTAATGTGTCGGAAGCCTTTTGCTGCTCCTTACCCTACTCAAATTTAATAGATTCTTTTCTCGATTTATTAAGAGCCTTTTCAGCTAGGATCAGAACAAATTTACGAAAAAACTGATTCATGCCAATAAACCTAGCTATACTTTTAGCCTCTCGTAGTGGAGGAAACTCTTTAATATATTTTGTTTTGTTCTGGATCAATGGAGATTCCATTGAAATAAATTTAATGTCCCAAAAATGAAATTTCTTGGACTGTAAAATTAACTTTATAAGAGTTAACAGTAAGACCTGCCTTTTTTAAACGAGAAAGGAATTCTTTTAGATGTTCCAAATGCTATTCAAAACTGCCTGAATATATGACAAGATCATCCAGATTGTTATAGACAAACTTGAATTTTAGATCATGAAAAATCATATCTGGAAACCTAGTAAGTTCTTGAGCACTCGTGGCCAAACAAACATAATATGGGTAAATTGATGCAGATTCCAAGGAACACAAAAACTTGTAATTTGTTTGGAATTTTTCGACAAGGGGATATGGATATAGGCTGAATTTAGATATATGGTTGTAAATAATGTTGCTTTCCAAACCAATTAAATGCCGAATGGAGATCAGGAAGAGAAGCAAATTCAATTTCAATAATTTTGTTATGTTTTCGGTAGTCCACAACCATCCAATGTTTTCCATTGGGTTTTGATACCAAAAAGGGAGGAATAGCATATTGGGAAGTAGATTGTTGGTGATTGTTCCGTATTGCGTACTCTTATGGTAAAACCATAGGAAACCTGCGAGTGCACTATCGAGTATCCACTCAAATTATTTACTTTTCAAGTCAGTGTACTATTGCGTATCCGGTCGAATTCCGTTTAACGTATCCAAGTTCAAGTCAATTGTTCCGTTTAGCGTATCCAAGTGTGTTTTTACTTAAAA
>NQII01000129.1:875213-899879 GCA_002778355.1 Clitarchus hookeri | reverse complement strand
TTAGGTATTTTTATAAATGTTTTTAAAAGATAAATGAATACGCGAATCGGAACAAATGAGGCTTGGTGGCAATTTCCACCTGTCATTTTGGATATGCAACCCCACCACTTTTAAATTCGGGTCGTTTTTCATGTAGATACGCACAAAGAAACTTTTGGTAAAAAGCAGGTAATTACAGGCGGGCTGGATACGCAGGAAGAAATTTTGCATTTGTTTTGGCCTTCTAAGAACTTAGTTTGGATACGAAATAGACGACTTTTTGGGTGGATTTTATGTATCATTGGATTCGTAATGTAATGTTTTTTTGGTGATTTGGATACGTAATACGAAATAATCACCAGTTCGTTCAATAACATCTTTATCTAGCAGATCTTTGACTTGTTTTCTTAAAATTTATATCTGAGGTGAAGCCAATATATATTCTATAATCTCTACTACTCCGTAGTAAGGGTCTTGGGAAAACTTTTACACAAATCATCAACAGAAGTACACTGCTGTTCTTCAAGATGATGAAATGAATATACTATTTATTGGACTCTGTTCTACAGTCAGGAGAAATACCTTGCTTTAGTTGAGAGCCCACCAATGATAATTTTGTCTCAGGAGAAAACTTAAAAAAAAGAAATGTTCATCTTAAATATCAAGTATTAGCAGCAATGAATTCTGTGTCCAAAATAAAATCTAAACAAAGTTGTTTGGAAACTAGACATATGTGTATCCAAGAAAAATGNTAATGAATTCTGTGTCCAAAATAAAATCTAAACAAAGTTGTTTGGAAACTAGACATATGTGTATCCAAGAAAAATGGTCAATTTTAAACTTTAAATTGGTGCAACAAGATATCGGCAGAGCCTGCCTTGATGCGGTACAGCATTGTACATCAGAGGGTTCAACAGACTTAACAAAATTTAAATTTCTCATTTTCTAAAAACGTTTCGCAGAAATAATGGTATGTGCCGATCCAGAATCAACCAGAGCATTAATGGACAATTGTCCTAAATTTACCTCAACATGGGGTGTAGTAACCTTTAGAATGCCCTCTAAATTGGGTAAATTTACTTGGCATATTCCAAACCTTTTTTCTCACAATGGTCATAAGGACCGAACAGCTGTTGAAAGTTTATACAAAGTTTCACATTTTGAAAACGATGAGCATTATACTGAGCATTGGCAAGCTTGCTAGAATTGCGAGGAAGATCGCTCACTTGTCGTCTATGCAGGACTTGTTTTTTTAGCTTGAAACACTAGTCAATCGTGTGGCCTGACATTTTGCAATGCCTACAAGAAAGTGGGTTGTCACATTCAAGAGTGTCTGAGAGTGAAGGGGATTTGTCATCCTTCTGTTTATAAGTCTGATCTTTTTATCATTAACAGCATTGGTGGAAGAATCAGGAGGGAATTTCTTTTTATCAGTACCACGAAGTGATATGTGTGGCCTAAAGATATCGTAGCATTTTTGGTCAGTGTATCTTATATTCTGGGAATGCATGCATGCCCTATCCAACTCTGCTAAAGTGTTTGGTTTAGAAAAAAAACATCAAACGAGAACACTCTTGGGGCTCCAAACTTTCTAATACAAAGGCTGAGTATAAAGGAATACCCCAAATGTGAAGATCTATAATATAAAAACCAAACAACCTACAACCTTGAAACTGGTTAGTTTACTTGGTACCTTGGTACTTCAAACAAATGGTTACATTCATAAATGTTCAATGTGACAACCATGAGTGGATCGAACGACATTTACGCGATAATCAAACTCGTTCCACATTCTTGCCAGCATGTCCAGTGTTATGGTTTGGATGACGTTCGTAACTCTCGGTTTGAGGTGGTGAGGGGGAAGCGAGCTCGCATTCGACACGTTGATGTGAAGGGGACGATCTGATGTTTCCTTTATGTGCCGAGAGACGACACTGGAATTGTCTGTCGTAGCACTATGAGCATGTGTTGTGTGTTAGTCTGCATCACGATGGCGACTGAACAACAGAAAGCATTCTGTGTTATTCAGTTTGCTAAATGTGAATACGTTTCGACTGTTCAGCATGAATTCCGTCGCAAATATGGATGTCGTCCTCCCGATAGGTGGAGATCGTACATTGATTTCGTCAGTTCCATGACACAGGGTGCCTTTGCCAGGGCAAAAGTTCCGGGCGGCCGCATGTGTCTGAAGATAATGTGCAACAGATTCAACAAGCATTCGTTCGTATTCCGAGAAAATCAACTCGACTAGCTAGCCGGGAAATGCAAATCCCTCAATCGATGGTATGGACAGTGTTGCGAAAGCGATTGCTATCCAAACCATTCAGGTTACAGCTTGTACAGGCTCTTACCGAAAGATATAAAGAACTGAGACGTGATTTCTGCATGTTCGTTCTTGCCCAGAACGAGGTAGACGATGCCTTCATGTCTAAGCTGGTTTTTAGCGATGAAGCGACGTTCCATACAAATGGTAAGGTGAACCGGCACAGTGTGCAGATATAGGGTTAGGAGCCTCCAAATGAAACTACCGAACACGAGAGCGTTTCCCCCAAAGTGAACGTGTTTTGAGCTGTACCCTATGGGAATCAGCTTCCTAGCGGCTGTATAGGGGTATCTGCCGTGATGGCTTGGGCCGATAGTTAGTACCAAAGCCCGACCACTTGGCTGGGTGTTGGACCTCTTGGCATTCAGGCCATTGGGGCCCAAAACAGGAGTTTCCCTGTGAAGAAATTCCATGTTTGGCAAAGGACGCGTGTCTGACGTCAGCGGGGCCCAGGCTTATGGGCGGCGTGGCGAGTTCGGCTTTCAGTTACGAAAAACCAGGGTATAAAACCGGACTAGGATGATGGTACCCACCACTTTCAGAGATTCTCCGCTTCTCCCTGCCTGTGGGTGGGACCCTGGCTGTCAGGCATTGGAAAACCCATGAGTACCATGGAAAATAAGAGGTAGCCCGGGATGATCTGTTTGCCGATCTGGAGGTTTTCTCTAGTGTACAGATCAGGTGAGGTTGGACTCGTGCTGGCAGTGGTTGACTCCGCATGCTGGAGGAGGCTCGGAGAGATTCCCCCTCTTATTGAGGAGCCGGTCGGTGAGCAGGGCACTGCTCTGGGGGCGTCCCCGAGATTACGTCAGGGGTGTGGGTAGTGCTCCGGCCAGACCACACGCTTGGTAAACTGAGTGCTAGGATCTCAGGCCTTGTGGTAGGACATGCTCGGTGCGATCTGGTAAATCAGATCGGGGCTACGCTCGGTGTGGCCTGATGAACAGGTCGGAGCTACGGATTTGGTCAATTTTGGTAAGCACTGGTCATGTCTGCGTTGAGAGGGCGTGGTCCCTCTTCCCCGCCTACTGGGAGGCCGGGGTGCGGAATGGCCGTTATGGCTAAGAGTGCCCCGTTAACAAATAAAAGCACAGATTCGGTTGTGTATCATATATATATATATATATATATATATATATATATATATATATGTATATATATCCTAAGACACTGTTTTCGACCATTTCTTTTTTCACCATCCCACTGTTACTGGAATCCCTTATTTGGACATACATACAGAGTGGTTGTTTCCTCAGTTATAAGAGGAGGCAGGGGACTTAATTTTTTAGCAGGATTGTGCACCACCCCATTGGCACCTAGCTGTTCATGGTTACCTGAACGAGATGTTGCCACAATGCTGGATTGGTCGAGGAGCAGCTGGTGACCAGACTTTTCATCACTGGCCCCTAAGAAGCCTGGATCTTACCATGTGCGATTTTTTCTATGGTGGTACATTAAGGATCAAGTGTTTCATCCACCATTGCCGGCTAACATTGACGTTCCCAAAACGAGAATTATGGACGCGATCCAAACCGTAACACCGGACATGCTGACAAGAGTGTGGAACGAGTTTGATTATCGCATAGATGTCGTTCGGGCCACTCGTGGTGGTCACATTGAACATTTATGAATGTATGGTAAACAAAGTCCATGGTTCCATGGTTCATTTGATTGGTCAATTAAGGTTGTAGGTTGTTTGGTTTTGATATTATAGACCTTCAAATTTGGGATATTCTTTATACTCACCCTTAAGTATTAACCACTTCACATTCAGGTATATTAAGAAGCAATATGATGGCAGCCTCCTTTACACTACTCACATACACAGAAAAAGCCTCTTCTGCTGTTTGTAAATGATTACACATCCTCAGTTGTAACTGAGCATGTAACCTTGAAGGAATAAAAAAATTAAGAATAGCTGAATGATAGACATCAAAGAAACATATTGTGATATGGCTAAACTAGTCCGTTCACTAAGCAGACCTCGAGTAAAAGGATAAATGACCTCAAGCAATTGTGCCTCTAGCACTATTTTATTCTGATGGAGTTCAAAATCACTTTCAAAAACTCTAAACATGTTGGAACATTGAAACCATCAGAGGCTAGGAAGTTACACATCTTGTTCTCTAGTGGGTGCGTAATTTTGCCAAAAACAGATGAATACTTGGGTAATGCTGAAGATGACATGTGCACACGTGCATTGAAATCGGCGCTTAGATAAAATGATTATGAGCTTTGGACAGGTAAAGCAGTGTGGATGGCAGTGGATGGAAGGGTGGTTGAAGCCAGTGTGCAAATGGGTGGGTTGCTAACTAGGTTAACTGGAATGAGTTGGGTAGTGGCTGGAACATAATGGGATGTTGTGCTGACATTAATAATAGCAAAATATTGAGTGACTGATGTGATAGGGGTGTTCGGAACATCATCATTGCTGTTATCAATACCACTGATGGAGACTGACTCCAAATTAGAAACAGCTTCAAAGAGAGACTGGGTCTCAGCAACAATGCTCTCAACTGTCTTAAACTGAGCATCAGACAATTGCTCACCAAATTTGGTCAAAAGGTTTTGAGCACATCATTTAAGATGTTTGAATCAGTTTTTTAACTAGGGTATGAATAAGATGAGTCATCTTACCTAAGATTGTCAAAAATACTTGTGCAATTAAATGATTTTAGCAGTGCAGGTGTGATACTGTGCCTCAATATCAATAGCTGGCAATTTGTCCAAAGAAATAGGTACATTGGAGTCTAAAGCATCACACAATGCATTTATAAATGCTGTTGCTGCGTTTTCAGGTGATTGTTCACCTCGTATGGTGCATTCATACTGGCATTCATCCTTCAAAAGGAGATCTGGCACAATAAAAGAAGTTATGGTACCAGAACACTACAACATTACACAAAAACAGCACTCAAACTAACTTAAATATAAAGGCAAAGAGCTCTCACCAACACCATTTGCTCATGCCCAAGTCTCAAAGGGACACTTGCAACAAGCATGCACAAATAAGAAAACTGCAATCTAAAACCAGGTGCCACACTCTGCTACCACATGGTACGGACCACCACCGTGACATAAATGTGCGCACGCTTAGGTACCCTCATTATCAGAAAATACGGAAGGCACATAAATGGAAGATGGGATCTATATTACTGGGTAGACTAGAGTTTACTACAGAAAGCAAATTATAGGGGCATGCTCCTGTTTTACTTATTACATTACTGTAATATAGATGAAAATTTATCAATCACAATTCGACAATAAGATAATTATATATTACCAGGGCAATTTCTTAAGGAAATAATTAACAAAAAAAAAATTTTTCTTTCTAAAACTTGAGTTCTATTTTATCATTTTTCGCTACAACAAGAGTATTATGTTGTAATCTCCATAGATATACTAAAACTTTTAAACTTTTATAAAAATTAGTATTTTGAGATTTCTTTTGAGTATTTTCTACTTGCTTCTGTCATATTTTGAAAAACTATAATTTTTTTTTCATTTTGGTCAATAAATATATCTTTGGGTAACTGCAATCACCTCTTTTAAAATTTACATTACAATAAAACTTTTAAATTATTTAGATTCTTTATTTATTTAACTGTACTAGAGTTGTTGAAGACAAAACAACTTCGTTCTTGAACTGTCCAAATGCACAAACTTAAGATTTTACTTGATGTGACATCAGTCCACAGAAATGGCTGGAGCACAATCATATGTCATGCAGCAGGCAAAAACAAATTATGTTACATCATTCCTAAAGATTCAGACGTTACTGTGACGGCAGAAAGAATTATAATCATGGCCAAAATGGCCATGCCACAAATGGTTGTACAGATCACATCACATCACAACACACGGATGAGATGCCTGGCCACAAGATTATCGGTGTATGCTGCAAACCGCTAAACAAAATAACAAAATAAAAAAGGACCGGAATCACAAAATTAATATAAACACATCGAATCATAAAATATCCGCAGTCAAACTTACATCGTCCTAATATGATGAAAGATTCCAAAATAGGAAGTTTCATAGTGACTATGTACTGTATGGCAGAAAGGAAGACGAAAAAATTTACATGATCGTTAACCTGTATTAACAAAGGCATGCTTTATGCTTCGTGGTTTTGCGTGACTAATCGATACATAAAACGATAGTATGGAAGTGAGTATAGTATATCACAAATAATTTTTTTATTTAGATATTTGAAAATTAAAACTTTACAAAATATTATGTACATAAATAATTAATAGACACGAACAAAATTATTTTTTTAAACTAGAAATATAAAATAATAACCAGATAAGTAACTAAACATTACACAATTTTTCAGATGACAAGGATTGTTTTACCATTTCAAAGTGAATACACAAAAATATTAAGCAGAACTAAAGCATGTTCCAACAGTAAAAAAATAAAAAAAATAAAAATAAAAAATATATATATATTTGGAAATACACCAAATAAATAAGAATGAAGTTATAGAATAATACATTAATATAAATTGAGTGCCAAAACGAATAGCACAATTCTCAGACATTCAGAATTGAATTTCAAAGTCCTTGTTTATGTATTGTGTTTATTGTATCAGTGTTTGTTTATGTCCATTATAATTTTGGTTACTATTTTATTTTGATGGGTAATTTTTGAGGTTCTTTGCTTTGTTTGGTAATGGCATAATGCTAAGATAATTATTTTCTCAAAAGTCACACCTTGGCTGGCTCGCCGCCTTGATGTCAGTGTATCTTTCGTTCTCGCAGGATGTGGACGCGTCAGTCGAGACCTCCGGGCACTTAGTTTTAGTTATCTCGCCAGCCATTAAATGCTATATACCTTAATTTTATTGTATGCTCAGCATCTGTACTGCAGTTTTTGCGAGTCGGTAAATCACCACGAAACTGAATTATAAATGTTATTAATTCGTGTGTCATCTGGTTCTGTGCTCAAGGAAACTTAGTATCAGTGTACTCATTGGCTTAATCTAGCTAGGGGAATAGGGTGTAGCCCAATATGTACCTGTATGCAGGGCTGATAGGTAAGGTATAAGTATCTGCATTGGGCTGTAGAGTGGTCTCCGGACCTCCTACTTCAACCAGTAAGACGTCGCCGAGAGGAGAGTGGCCACTTTGTGTGGTCGACCACGCCCTATTCATCTCATGCTCTGTGAGCTGGTATCTTGTGTAACAACCGTAATCCAATCCTAACCAATATCTCTCTCTCTCCTCTGGTTGCAGCGTCAAATTAGTACCCTTCCATGTGGCCAAAAAATCCCCAAAAATTGCTTACTTAACGTACATGAGTCTTACATTTTGCATCATATGATGCTCCAGTGTCTATTTTGTACCCTTTCAAGTGTCATTGTTGCATCTTGTGGCGCCCCAGTGTCTATGTAGAATTTGTGTGTACTTCTGACCTTATTGCCTGTATGTTCACGCAACTGCATGCCCTTGTTCTTGGTGGAAAATGTTGAGAAAAAGACAGTGGTTGGCAATCGCCCTACAGAGACATGTCACGATAATGAAATTGAGATATGTCTTTCGGAGTTTCTCGTGACTACTAATTACAGGAACACTTACAACTAAATAAAAGTATTAAATATGAAACAATATAAATGGTAAAATGAAATGTGGCACAAGGACTCTGATGTCATTGGGCCAGTACATTTTCGCAAATCGGAGAATTTGTGCATATTACTGCAAATGCACAATAAGTTTGTGTTTATTAGCAACCCGTATTAAAATGGTCATACTCGTTTTTGGAGTATATTAGAATAATTCGGGTTTGAGCCCCTAAACACTCACTACACTCATTTCATCTTACTTTGGCTATACTGGCAGGATGAATGGGGCACATGTGAGGTCTGGCCTGCAGTTACCAGTAGTGCCCCGATGTGGCCTTCAAATGCCCGAAATTTCCCCTACTGGGTTTGATTTTAGAGGTACTCAACCTCCTGAACGAGCATGCTCTCAAAATTTACCTCTTGGGAGCATGAATACAGGGCGGCTACTTGATGTGGGTAGTTGCATGGTGGTTAGGCTGGACATCTTCCGTAATGCCATTCCAGTCGGAATCGTTTATGGCAGCACCCACAGTTCAGGCATGGCGAACCCAGCAGAGGGACTGCGCGACCTGCACAGGGCCGGCGGGACGAACAGATGCTGAAAGGTGGGGACCGATGCTCCCCTGCTGCACTTCTAGTGACAGCAGGATGGTGGTGGTTGAAGCCCTTGTCAGGACCACAGGTGGTTGGGGCCCCAGGGATGAAGTGGTGGTGTTGAGGTGGGTAGGTGCCCCAGCAGTGCAGTGTTGCAACAGCTGCAGTAGGAGATGGGGTACCTCTGCAGGCCAGGCAAGTCATGCTTGGTGGACAGCAGAACTGCTTGGAACAGTTTAGTGGCAAGGAGCCATCCTCCATCACTGTCTCATCACTGCTGCTGGTGGCTGATGTGGAGCGAGACCTGTGACATGGTTGCAAGAGATGCATTGTGGGTGGCTGGATGTATCCATCACATCGCATGGATGTGGCCATGATCTAGCAGGGCTTCGCTCGCTGGGGTTGACGAAAGGCATCTCGAAGCCATTGTGACATCGCTTATCAGTGTCTTCACCAGCAGGTTCAGACTCACAACCGGTCGCCCTGGTGTGCTTGGGCAGCATCATAGTAGATGGGTGACACGACAGAGGACATTGTGACACAGGGCATCACAGTGCAGAACATCGCGATGCAGGGCAACCAACTCGACACAGTTGTTCAGTAGAGAAGGTGCAGTAGGCTCGTTATTGATGACTGGGGGTGGTAAAGAACCACTGGTGGGCGATCTGTCACCTACATCCCTAGAGGGCATTGGGTTTCTGGGTGTCGCAGGCACGAACAGGCGCAGCATAGTTTTGCCATAATTGGACCCGGGTGACTAAGCATCCGAGTCGGTAGGTCGCTGTATGGGTGGTGTGTCAACACCATCTGCTGGCTGAGTCTTGGAGATGTCGGGCAGTACACTGCCTAGAGTGGCATCTGCGAACCATAGGTCGTCACAGTGGACAGGAATGAATGTGGTGCCTCTTGCCCAAGCTCACAACATAGCTGGTTTTTCCGATGCGATGAATCACTTCATGTGGGCATGTACATATATACTTTTTGGCCTGGTTGGATGTCAGCTGGTAGATAAGTGGTAACAGACAGCTACTATGCAATGTAGTGCTTCTGGTGGTAGCAAGCTCCCTTCATTGCCTGCATGCTCCATTGCTCTCCAGCTTGGTGACATGATCCCTGAATCCCTGGGTGTACTTGCTGGGGAGAGGGAGTCGGCGGCCTTGAAGTATTTCAGATGGTGTCTTTCCGATAGTAAGATTGGTTCGTGTGCGAAGGGTCAAGAGGGCGGCAGGCAGGGACGAAAGAGAGAATTTTATTAAGAGGAATATTATCGAGAAGCCCCGACAAAACACTAGAGGAATGTAAACCAAGAGAAGTGACGAATGAGAGAACTTTATTGAGGGGACTATCATCGAGAAGCGCTAACGAAATGCGAGAGGAATGTAAATCGAGAGAAATGATGAACGAGAGAACTTTACCGAAATGGATATCGAGAAGGGTGAACGAAATGTGGGAGGAATGTAACCTAAGAGAATTTATTGGTGTTGACATTTAGCTGGTAGGTGATATGCCTTATGTAACTTTAAAATGGAAAATTTTTAATAGATAGCAATCCTTGGTACACTGCCCAGGAAAACAGCATGACAATGCAGGTTTCTACAGAATTTGTAACACTAAAATGAGTAAATCTCGTTTACTTGTAGAGGAGAGTCGGGAAGCCCCGGCCAGCAGGTATCCCCAGCTAGTGGTAGTTGCAAACAATCCTGCGAAAAAAGGTAAACAAATAACACGCCACAACGACCTCAGCGCCATTTAGCCGTATAATCGAATCAACCTGGACGTGGCCGCCGAGCGAAAAACACGTTACAATCGTTCATTTACCTGTGCCTATATTGTAATGGGCGCCGTTTACATTTCGAACTCAGTTATTGTTTACAATATGTAAGTACTTCACCATGATTTATTGTTTATATTTTAAGATATTGATTCAAGTATTTAATTTAATTTAATAATTTAGGTTATCTTTATTGACGTTGTTGATATTAAACAAAAACATAGAATGTGGCGATCGGGTACCACCGGACACGATGTTGTCGGGTAACTCCGGACATTTTTGGATGGAGAAATTTTTCGTTATTTAAATGTAATGTTAAAGTGAGTGTGTAAAATGTTGTTGTCTTTTTCAGAATCACTTCAAAATTGCCAAAAGTGAAGGGAAGAATTACACACAGGAAATTGGGATGAAAATAAAATGAAACAGGCAATGCTATCTGTCCAGGAAAAAACGACATCTGTGAGAGAAGCAGCTGAGAGATATAAGGTGCCTAGAGCAAATTAATTGCTCAAACAGTTGAGCGCTTTTCCTGATGCTGTTAAGAAACATCTTGCAGTGTGTTCCCGAAAAACACAAAAGAATGAAATTCTGACATCTTCGCCATTCAAAAATGTGCTACCAGAGAAAAAGGCTACAACCAATAAAAACAAGGTGGCACTTAATAAAATGAAAACAAAGAAGAATATTCAAAGTTTGGTTCAGCAACAAAGAGGTCAGGATACAAAATGCATCATTTGCGGAGAAACGTTCCAAGAAGACTGGGCGCACGAAGCATGTGTGGACATTGACCCTTCGGAGGAATGCTACTTTTGCAATGTATGTAAGGCCAAAAAACCGTTTGGTCATCATTAAATCTATGCCCGGGGCTACACTCCAAAAATGTATCCACTGAAAATTGAAGCCTGATTTCAAGACTTGATATAAGCTAAGCTAATGAACCTATCAGATTGTTACTTAATTATAATTGTGAGAGATATGTTGTATTTCCATTCTAGTATTAAAACAAAGATTTAAGTCTGTTGATTTTCAAAATGTCATGAGTTTTATTTATGTGGCTGGGGCTACCTGCCTCTCCCCTATTATTTTGAACATAAAGCACACAAATTCGTTGCAATAGAATTTAATAATTTTTAATCATCCATTTTTTTTGTTTAGTTTTCAGAGTACATTTGGTTTTCGGAAGTGCTGGCAAACTATACAGACATGTATTATATAGTTTTCACTTCAGCAAATACTCTTTATTTTATGAGCCTGATTTCCCATAAGAGAAATAATTGGAACTTATGCTTATGCTTTAACTTTATATTTCCTCTTTTTGCGTGGATAAAGATGTGGGTATGCCATTTTATCGAGAGGTTTCATTGGAATGAACCATTCGATAACTTTACCGAGCTATCGAAATTTCTTTTGATTGTAAAAATATCTCGATTGTTCCCATCACTATATTATGGAGTACTACCCACTTCGTGCAATGATAGTGCCATTTCCTTCCTATGAACTGAGTGCTATTATATGTGAGCAGCACACGCAGGTATCACCAATGTTGGAAAAATTCAGTTTCCAAAACTTTTGAAATGTTCTTAGCATACACACTCGCGACCAGGTACGCCTCGACCTATCTGGAGAATAAGTCTATGACAATGACGAGAACTCGTTTCCCTGAAAGGGTATGTGGGTATGGGCATATTAAGACCAGAGCAATGGTCTCGAAGGGTTCACATGGCACATGCAGTACCTATTGTGTAATGTCTAAGCGGTGGNGTATGGGCATATTAAGACCAGAGAAATCGTCTCGAAGGGTTCACATGGCACATGCAGTACCTATTGTGTAATGTCTAAGCGGTGGGTTTAAGGCAATTGCATTGAATACACTCGCATATAAAATGGTGAGTGTCATTGGAAATTCCTGGTCAGTAAAAATATNGCAATGGTCTCGAAGGGTTCACATGGCACATGCAGTACCTATTGTGTAATGTCTAAGCGGTGGCTTTAAGGCAATTGCATTGAATACACTCGCATATAAAATGGTGAGTGTCATTGGAAATTCCTGGTCAGTAAAAATATTGTTGTGCATTTGTCTGTGTTTGTATGGCGCTTGGTTGTCCTGCCCATTCCTACAGCGAGCATGCTGCAGTACAAGTTCGTGTCTGTCACACGGCATTCCTCGTGTCAATTTTGGTGTCGATGCATGTTTCTATGAGACCATCAATCCACATGCCAGTGCTAGATCACATTGTTGGCCCATTTCTCAGTCCATTTGCGTGATACAGGGAAAATTTGCGGTGCGTTTATCTTTCGTGTATACAGTTCTAGTAATGTTTGCTCTGTGGGAGCCGCTGCGATAGGGATGATCAGGGAAGGATCGGGCAGAGTGAGGGGAGAATGTCTTCCCATTCCTCGTCGTGCACGACTTTTCCGCCCAGTGACCTTAAAAGGGCATCAGCTAATTGGTTCTCCTCTCCTGGATTGTGTTAGAATTAAAAGTCAAATGACTAATAAAACAATGCCCAGCTTATGATCTTGCTTCGTGCTTTCTTGGTATTGTGCAACCATACTAAACACTGATTATCAGTTAGTAATGTAAACCGCTGATATTCTACGAACGGACAGTAGAGTTTCGCTGCCCAGACAACAGCTAAACATTCACGTTCGTTAACACTGTAGCTACTTTCTACAGGGCTGTATTTAACACTACTGAAATTTATTATTTGTTTAGTACCTTCATCACTGAGCTTGATAAGAACTGCACCTAGTCCATTTTCGCACACTTCAGTCTGGAGATAAAGGTGACAGATCGAGTCATGACATGCAAGTGCAGGGCAGTTAGGGAAACGTAATTTGACTTTATTGAAACTATTTTCATGTTCATTTGTCCAGCAGAATTTTTGAGCAGGTGAAAGCATGTTAGAGAGCGGAGCAGTAATTTTTGCAAAGTAATGTATATATTCTCTCAACCAGTCAATGAGTACAGAAATTTACATAACTGTTAACGAGTTAACACCTGTTGACTGGGCGGTTATGAGTTAAGGAAAGTTTTGAGGGGCTGTGAAAAATATTTTTAGGCGGTTTGTTGATTTGGATACCCGACTAGGCGCCAGACACCATCGGCAGGCAGTGCCAATTATTGCTGCTGGTGACGATCTCAGGGTATTGTGGGCCATTTACCCGGACGTACGCAGTCCCTCGGTGAAATTATTGGAAGAGCCCCCTCACTCCTGATACTTACTTGGAAAATACTGTGGGCCTATTCAGGCTTACCCACATGCCTTAAACTGTAAAAACTCTGAGTTGAGAATACTGGCTTTTAAGAAATTGACATGAAACTGGGTGAAGGCGGGTTATAGGGTACATTTACCCCGAAATTCCTGAACGCAGTGCTTGAAATAAAAGACATGAAGTCTGAAATTGTATGTAATTACTCGTGCACGGAAACACTTACATCACTCTAGGTGAACACTTTATATGGAATTTGGCCTGCGGCCCACCAAATAAACAAAACTGCGGAAAATATATATTTGTACATAAGAGTTAATTATTGGTGCATTAAGCTTCCCTGGGTGATGCTACTCCCGGGAAAGAAGGGGTGGAATCTCCGGGTGCAGAAAGAACAGGTCCCGGTATGTTATGTTAGACTATTGCAGCTAAAGGTGATTGGAGCGAAAATGAGAAGGCACCCAGAGCGCGACGCGGCACGTGCCGACCCTTTGAGATGCTCGACGGCGACTGAATCTAACGAGCATGCGCGGCGCGAAATATGGCAGCATGCGGCTCGCCCTGCAATACTTTCTGCTTGCCTGTAACTTGCAGCAATTAAAAGGACATGAACACTTGCATGATAAATTAACATAATAAATACATAAATTTTCCCTGAATAAAAACAGTTCCAATCTACACTGGGAGGCATGAAATGAGGGTGAAACAACTCAGGTGAAAATATATGGATTTGAGAATTACAAAATAAAAACCCTGAAATGCTAGTATGTTTGCACTCTTATGATTACACTCTGAATGTTTACACTATAAGTGTATCTTTCTTTACTTTCAAATACTTGCTTTGCTCTACAAATTGTATATGCAGGGTCTGTCATTATGCACACTCTCCCGCATGCAGGATGTGCAGTTTTACTCTACTGCTCTGCACTTTCACACAAACACACTGCTCTCGTTTCGGCACTCGTGGTGCGCTGCAGCTACACTAGTGTGGTTGATGTGGTGGATGCGCCAGAATACTAGGAGCTGGTTAGCTGTAAATTAAGTTTAATTTTTCTGCACAAGTAAGATGGTTGATAGCAAGTCTTTCGAGTACTAAGTACAGGTGGTGCACATGATCATACCATGACTCCGACCATATAACTACATCGTCAAGACATGCCATAGTGAACTTGCCCACATACCTTCCAGGACCTGCACCATCATTGACTGTAAGGTGGCTGGAGCACATTTAAGACCAAGCAGCATGGCCCTGAAATGGGAAAATCGGCCCTCCAGTGTGGTGAAAGCTGTTTTCGGACGAACTTCAGTTTTCACTGGTATTTGCCAGTAGCCACTACAGAGATCAAGTGATGACATAAACTTGGCATGGCCGAGACTATGAAGTGCATCCTTGACATGGAGGAATGGAGGTGGTATTTTCAGTGATAAGATTAAGAGGCCTAAAGTCCACACAAAATCTCCAAGAACTATCTTTTTTAGGAGTGAGTGTTTTTGCAGAATCATATGGGCTGGTAGTAGGTTCAATTATACCCTCGTCTAGCATTTCCTGTATCTGTTCTTTACAAATATGGCACTGGTGGGGTTGGTAATGACAGAGTGGTGTGTACACTGATTTCTCATTGATTAATGCAATGGTGTGTTCTGCTAAATTAGTACAGAGTAATAGATGAGTGACAGAAAAATTATCATGATGTTAGTTGAGAAGGTCCTGGTAACACTGGGCATGCTGACAAGAGTGTGGAACGAGTTTGATTATCGCGTAGATGTCGTTCGGGCTGCTCATGGTGGCCACATTGAACTTTATGAATATATGGTAAACAAACTTCACTGTTCCTCGGTTCACTTGATTGGTCAATCAAGGCTGTAGGTTGTTTGGTTTTGATATTATAGACCTTCAAAGTTGGGGTATTGTTTTATACTCAAACTGTATAGCTGTGCCGAAAAAGTGAATGTACACATATTATTGAGACATGTAGCCAAGCAAAAGGTAATTAGATGTAATACCATAAAGCTGAATGTAGTTTAACCTAAAATTATTTGGCCTAAACAGTTTCAGAACCATCACATGTCCCAAAAAATTTCGCCTATAGTCACTTGGCGTAACATAATTTGGCCTAAAGTCACTTGGTCTAAAATTACTAAGCCTAAAGTCACATGGCACAAAATTATTTAACATAGCCACTTGGCTTAAAGTCACATGGTCTAAAAAAATTCATATTTAAATAAAAACCCCAGTAGAGAGATTTGTAAGTTAAGTTAGTAAGTTAGTTGCTTTCATCCTTGTTAGATGGCACTTTAACTAGTTAACAGATGGCAGTACTTTTAGAAAACTGGATAATGGTTGTAGGAAGAGAGGTTGAATAATTTTGTAAATATGGTTCATTGAGAGACAGAATTTTGTTAATTTATGTTTTTAAGTGTAGTTATGTCATCTTTGATTGTAAACTGATGAATGTTCTAGTTAACCAACATGGATTTTAATGAAAGTATTGCACCATATAATGTTTCTGCGTTAAAAGTTTTTGGCACAAAAATTTATGAAGTTAGCTACAACTCTAGATTCTGATGGTATTATTACATTAATGCTCTTCAGCGCAGTTATTCGAAGACTTTTAATTATTTTAGAATGGTATAAAATCCTTCCGAACTAAATTCAATGATTCTCTAGATTGAAAATGTTGATATCTAGTTTGTGGGATAATAACTGCAGTAAGAAATAACAGTAAAAAATTGAACATGCACTTGCCTATGAGGCCTGCTACAACACAACATAATGGCATGGAATGGCTGCCTGCTAACAATAATAGCAAAATGGGTCGAAAACTTTATAATTTTTATGCAGTTTTGTATGCCGGCCAATCTCACGTTTCGAATTTGTGGTAGAAGAGTATTTAAATTAACTTCATAGTTACCTGCATTTCTGAATTCCGTTTATTTCCACGAACATTTATGTCCGTGCTACGTTTGTATTATGAAGATGATAACGATTTCTTGTAAATTTCGTGTGTTAAGCTATTGCCAGTTTTAAACAACCTGATGTCTATTATAAAATTTAAGCAGTACGAAGTTATTGTGGATTTCTTTGCATTTTTACCACGATCACTCTTAATGTCCACGTACCCACATAAATAATTTCCTGGGTGAAAAAGAGAATCTTAAGTTTTCACATATAAACAAAACTAAAAACGTCCTTATTACATAAGGTTAGCCAACACACTGGTCGTAAATATCCGCGATAACTGTAAAATCTGTCATTTTTCAAACTCGTTTCTGATTGATCGCGGAAGTTTCCTTACTAGGGTTGTAGTGTATTAGGTAGTAACTTAACGAAAGTAACAAGTTATTCAGTAACGAATTACTTAAAAGTAATTTTTTTTGGGTAACTGGTTATATTTTTAGCAAGGTAACTTCTAACTTAACATAGTTACTAATTAATTTTAATGGCCAGAAAAATAAAAGTTTATTTTACATTACTTTTCGCTTTACAATAGTTTCACCTCATGTGTTGCAAGAATAGCTGAAGTAGGTAGAACTTCGTGAGTCACGAGTTAAAGAAGCAGGGGGTGCTCGCTTGACGTCGGTACACATTCCTAGAATTAGTACAGTTACCTACGCTCCCATCTGCCCTGTTCTATCCCCATTAATTGTTTCCTTGCCATGTGAAAACTGAAACTTGAAACTCTGAGAACAGTAAAGAAAACTGTTTAACATTTCCTAAATTTAAAGATTATTTCTTTGGTAGTATAAAAAGAACTACAATGCAAATGTTAATTAAATGTTTACTACGTGTTAACAAATATTTATTTAAATCGATAATGTCTTCACCCAACATGAGGAAACAGCTGAATGTAAGAAAATGCCCATATTGTGCGCATGTGTGCACTTATGTATTACAGGGAGCGGCAGAAATAACTCCCGAATTTGCCACCGCCATGGTCTCAGCGCTAGTGGTGGTAGGTGGCCCGGGGTTGTGTCATAGTGCAGCACCACTGTTGCCATTTCAGTCGCCACCATGGCATGGAGCGGTGAACACCGTGCGTTCGTCCTTGAAACCTATTTTAAAAATGGCGATTCTGTAATCACAACGCAGCGATTATTTCGTACGCGCTTCGGAATAGGTCGGCACGGTACAGTCCCTGACAGGAAACCCGTTATATTGAGGGTTNCACGCTGCGGAATAGGTCGGCACGGTACAGTCCCTGACAGGAAACCCGTTGTATTGACGGTTAAAAATTTTAGAGTCACAGGTTCGGCTTTAAAAAATGCACCACCAGGTAGACCTCGCAGCGCTCGAACTCCACAGAACGTTCAATTACTCCAACAAGCAGTTACCAAATCTCCAAGACGTCCAGCCCGTAGGCACGCTGCCAGCTTGGGAATATCTGATCGTAGTGTGAGAAGAATGTTACACCAAGACCTCCACTTTCATCCGTACAAAATCATGGTTGAGCAGGAGTGAACGTGATTGGGCCAACCGTATTGCAATTGCATCTTGTCAGGCTATCCTGGAAAACGTTCCAACAGATGCAGTTGTGCTCTCAAGTGACGAAGCACATTTTCATTTATCAGGATTCGTCAACAAACATAATTTTCGATATTGGGCAGAAAATAACCCTCGGCAACTTCATGAGCGGCCTCTCCATAGCCAACGTGTCACTGTTTGGTGTGCTGTAGCAGACTTTGGAATAATAGGCCCGTATTTTCTTGAGGAGGAAGGACGAACAGTTACAGTAACATCTAATCGTTACGTAGAGATGCTACACAACTTCCTGGAGCCGAAACTGATACTTGCACCTTTAGGACGACATACCAAAGAACAGGATGGTGCCACCGCTCACACAGCAAGTGAATCTACGGAAGCCCTAAGACAAATGTTTCCAGGGCCAAATTAGAGTGACGCTCCGCTGTAGGGCACCGGTCGAGCAAGTGCCGATCTTACCGCCTGTGACTTCTTCCTCTGGTGCTACCTGAACAGTAGAGTCTACAAAAACAAACCGACGACAATCGATGAACTCAAAGCTGCTATCCGACACGAAATCGCGGAAATTCCACAAGAGATGACGAGGAGAGTAATGCGTAATTTCAGAGTGAGGCTTCAGACATGTATAGACAGTGGCGGTCAGCATTTGAGTGAGATTATTTTTAAAAAGTAAGTGAAAATTAAAAAACAATTATGTTTAAAAATTAAGTGACAATTAAAACAAGATTATGTTTAAAAATTAAGTGACAGTTAAAAAAAGATTATTTTGAAAGATTATGTGAAAATTTAAAAAAGTTATGTTTAAACATTAAGTGAAAATAAAAACAAATATTATGTTCAAAGATTAAGTGAAAATTAAAAAGAGGTATGTTTAAAAATTAAGTGAAAATTAAAAAAATTAAATCAAACTAAATGGCAAACATAATTATTTTAGATGGAAATTATTTTAAAAGTGATCTTAGCAAAGTGCATTTTTTATTAGCCGTTCACATTCGGGAGTTATTTCTGCCGCTTCCTGTATATGCACAGGTGATGTTATAACTGACAACTTAGTAAACTAAATTGTTATATACTTTTAATAATAATTTTCTTGCAAATTACTAGCACCATAAATTTAATTTATTTATAAACATTTCATTTACTTAAAATGAATTTTTTTAAATTTTTTTAGATTTTTAACTTTTAACACTTAGTTCATTTTTATAAATACTAAAGAAACAACTACTGCGAGCCCAAAAAATTGTAGTCTACAACCCAGTTTTGGGCAAGTTATATTTTAAAAATAACTCAGTTAAGTTACTTTAGTAGATAAAATAACTTCCAATAACTTTTCGTTACTTCTAAAAAAATGCAACTGTGTGTTAATTTTAAAGTAACTTATTTAAACTCCGTTAATCAGGAGGTTACAATAATATGTGTGAGCCTACTTAAGCTTAGAATACTGTTGATAATAACAAATAAAATATAAAATATTTATTGAAGGATACTTTAATTAACAATTCGATAAGAATAAAACTAAAAAGTGTATCGTCAANTAAAATATAAAATATTTATTGAAGGATACTTTAATTAACAATTCGATAAGAATAAAACTAAAAAGTGTATCGTCAAGAAACAGATATTTTATAATTACAAAACCACTGAATTGACATAAACACCACAGTTTTTTTTTATATTATTCCTTCCTAAGAATTCGTACAGTCAGTGACATAGCATGGTACATGTGTTTCCGACTAGGGGAATTACTTTTCAGTACTTTGAGGTTTTAATTCTAACACTTTATCATAATTTCCATTANATGTGTTTCCGACTAGGGGAATTACTTTTCAGTACTTTGAGGTTTTAATTCTAACACTTTATCATAATTTCCATTATCATAAATCTGATACTCCAATATTCAAAAATCTTGCAATACTGTGTATACTAAATATTAGTAGATTGTATTGAACAAACATTGTATTTAACAGTACAGACAATGTGTAGTAATAGTGTCAGTAATATAAGAAGATTAAATTTTAACACTATACTTAAAATTAGAACGAGTTCTTTTGTCAGTGCATACATCAGTTGACGTATTTCTATTGAACAAAAACAATAACATTTAAAACCAGACAAAATTAAAATGGCCTCATTAACAAACGCTTTTTTAATACGGTTCCTTTATAACAGTTAATAATATAATTAAAAAAAAGGTATATTCCAAAACTGAAATTACTTTACAATAATTTTTTACAACATTCTTACTTTTTGCATCTCTTACGAAGCACCAAAGAACAAAATTATATATAAGAAGCATTTCATACAGTGGTTAATATAAAATTACCATGTTTTTTATTAAATGAAACTTACACATATATGCTTAACACTATATGCTACGGTACACACTGAAATGCAGGCTACCAGTTAAGTTGGCAGTGAATTAATAAGACTAGTTCTCAGATGTGATGTATTGAGAGTGTGATATGTATATTTTTGGCTATGGAGGACAACATATTTTTGTTTCATATGCATTAGAGCATAAATTTACATATTATGAAAATATCTACTTTTCTAAAAATTTTACGATTTTATCTTGGATGGCACACAAATAAAGAGACAAGTCTATGGCAATGTAAAAGCTTCATACATCTGAAGGATAAAAAAATGAGAGAAGAAGAAAATCCTAAGCAGGGCTTTCAAAAGTGCTCAGTTTACAGTGAACACCCTATAGTTTTGTAGTCAATATTAGTCAAAATCACTGAAATGCTGTGTTGTTAATGGCAGGCAAGAAGTGGTTTTCATGTAAAGATTTATCACATTGAATTTGATTTCTGGTCGGCATTTGTAAAATAAATAACACTAGATTGTTAGTTTAAATTGCAGAAAGCAAATACAACGTATGGTGATGTTTGGTAGTTTTTAAAAACGTTTACATTAAAATAGTACTAAAGCTCACATAGCACGACCTCAAAATTTTGCATATTTCTGAAATATGTTTTTTTTTTACTGTAGATACATATTGAACATTTTATTATAAAAGCAAATAAAACATTTGCGACAGAGTTCAAACAAAATTCAAGAAAACATGTTAGGCGGGACTATTTAAAAATTCGAATTACTTAATTAGTAATTAATGTATAACTTTGTGTTCGGATTGCATAGAAAACTTCTACTCTTCTTTCATCTCTCCCTTCTTCTCTTCTTTCTTATGTCTCTTCTTTCTTCTTTGTTGATTTATACCCAATATGATCATATGATTCTGTATGAAATTACAATTTTTTCTGTCATAAACAATTCCATAATATTCATTTCTTTTAATTTCTACCATATATCCATTTGGTACTCATTATTATACCTTCCAATATTTCTCTCTTGCAATGCTGCTATGTGAGCACGACTTTGTTGATGCACCGGCTGTGGAATTCGTGATGGTAAGATCTTATGTTATTCATGTTTACGTTGACGACCTTTTTGCTGCTACAAAACCATCTTGTAGTCTTCAAATATAATTTTATTTTTCAGGCTTATCTTCTGGGCACCTTTTGCTTCTTGGTAACATTGATGCCACATATATAACTATTAATTTTGGCACGCAGGCCCACGAGCTAACGATAATTTCTCCACAGCACTCATCTTTAAATTTCCCCGCCACTTTCCTGTTGGCGAGGGAGTAGCAGAAATGAGTGGGTGGGTAGACACTGGCATCTATCTCGTCCATGAGCATGTGGTATGCAGCAAGGACTGCATAATTATCCTGCACTTCTATTTCGCAAATTAATGAGTCAGTGTCCATGTAGAGGAGTTTATGTTTCTTCATACTTTTTTCTCATGGCATCGTGATGGGACCTATAGAATAATGTTTTGGACAAGTCGAGCACTGAAAATCCGGCATAAATAGGTTTATTACAACAATGTAATTTCTTTCTCAATTTTCATTAGTGATAGGTTTCCGACGTAAATCGTCCTGTACTTTAAGGTGGGCTTGGAAATCAATTTCTTAAGTCTTCTTTATTGCAGACTAATTGAATGACTTGTCGCTTCCTCTTATTCTCCATTAATTTACCAAATGGATCATTGTTAATCAGCTTAACAAAATCTTTTTTTCGGAGTCATTGCTGGCTGCCTACCTTTTTCTGTGTTGAGGTTGATGTAGGATTTGAGCTACGTTTCTTGCTCTAATTGCAGCACATGATGAATTTTGGTTATTTTGAGTCCATGTTCTATTGCTTGTTTGAAGTTTACATTGTGTACAATGTAGTTTTTGTATTCTTGCAGCATCATTAATATTTTTTTGTTCTTGCCACCTTTAGGACACTTTTTCATGGGCAATAATGGCCGTCTTTGTGCGAGTTGTGGAGATTCACAGTATAGTCTATGTCTACACCCAGCATGTAGCTAAGTAGATAGTCATCTGGCACCATCATGATGACTATGTCGGTACTCACTGGAAGTCACATATGGAGAGGGGTAGAAATACCACCCACCCATACAAATTGTTTCCATCTACACACTGACGGTAGACGAATGGCTTGCTGGCATCGTACATGAACAGGATGTACTTGTTATTTGCCTTTCCATGGCACTTCACACACTGGACCACTCCACCTCTGATACTTTCTTTAAAAAAAAAATACCGGTATTTGTTGTAGTAAACGAGTAGTTATATTTCTTCCTTGGTGTGCATCAGCCTGGCATCGAATGAGAAGCATGGCATGCTCACATAATTAACACAATGAAGGCCATAAGTGTTGAGACACAATTTCCTGGAGGTTTTCAAAAATTAAAAAAAAAAAAAACAATGGGACATATGTCTTGAAATAAATTTTTGATAAATATTCCGGTTTCTGGCAGTTGAACATTTCCGCAAACTTGTTGTGCATGTCTGTATCCATCATCTTCACTTATTGCAATGCCCTTCAATATGTTACAAAATTTAAATATGGGGGGGGGGGAGGCAGCTGCATCTCTTCGATTTTTTGGAGGCTGTCTACATAGTCAGAAGGGAACATTCCCTTTCTGCCTACTAGTTCCAGCTTATCTGGACTGAAGAACTTCTCCGCATTTTTTACCTGGTCTCTTGGCAGGTTTTCGGCGAGGGCTGCGAGGCTGGCGTACATGAAGTTGAAGGTGTCTATGAATTCAAGTGTGGATCTCTCCCTCAGAGATTTTGAGAATGTGATTAGTTTCCCTCTTTATGTAGGATGATGAATGTATTTTCTTCGTCGTAGCCCAGATGCTTTTTTTTAATAAATTTATCGGCATATCTTAAATTGTGGAATAGTACTGGTAGTCTTTTCAGGCGGAGTGTGTTGCAGTTATTGCAGGAGAGGCCAGTATAGTTTCCGGTAAAGTAAGTGGTCGTGGTTCATTACCTTCCAGTTGTCTTTGGTGAATTTTTCAGCGCAGTAGCAGCAGCAATATTGCTGAGCGACTTCATTGGTTCGTTGTCATCATAAATTTCCTTTACCTTGCTTCCAACGTCCATAATTTCTTTAATACATTTCTTAGTGGCATTTTCCCCAGTGTAAATTTTCGCCCCTATTAGCAGACTTGTTGTTTTGGCGGCAGGCATGACGTTGTAGTCCATATGAACATAGTAGCAAAAACTATATGCTTCATGTTTCTGGTAAGTGTGTGTGCTAGATGACTCACGGTCGGCCTGACAGGTTTGGGTGGGCAGGAGAATAGACTTGAAATCTGCATAGACGACTATTGCCATCTTGTCTGCAATGTGGTGGTTCCTAAACTTGAGGGTTGGTCTTCTTACCTTCTTGTCGTGGCTTGGGATTTCAATTCGTGCAGGAGCATGAGGACTGCAGTATTTTTTGTGCTCTGCCAGCATTTGCTTGCCCGACTTTTCTGTCACTCGTATCCTGGCATCGCAGTGTGTGAAATACCTTTTGCAAATATGGAGTTTTTCTCTGTGGGCTGTCACTTTAGATCTCATAATGCGAGAAAAATTATTTACATATTTATAGTGGTCACTGTATTTGGAGGTGAGGAGGAGATAGAAATGTATAGGCTTGTTTTCACTACAGGCTCGCCTTGTGCCACCTTCATTTCATAATTAATTATGAGTATGTTCACGGTTACTCCAGGAGTTTGTTTTTCGAATTTTGTTATCTGGGCAGAAGTGTGGGGAGTTCGATGCCATCAAAGTTGAACTTGTTTCCTGTTCTCTGCGAAATCTGTCTACTCGCTCAGGGTGTGCTCCTTCAACATATATGGTGAGTTAAGTCCACTTAAATCACTCGTGATCCTTGTTTTATCGGGTTAATCACAGCTTCTCATTCAGATATCTTTGTCATTTACTCCTCCTCTTCCGGGCATATCTTGATCAAGCTGGCTGCCAGAACTTCTTCCACATATCACTCATTGTATATAGGCATGATTTTTGTCTCCGAGGCATGCTGGTCTGCTTCATTTTCATGAGGCTCGGGTTTGCCATAATCGTTCTCCAGAAATAAATTGAACTAAACTGGGTAATTTTTCATTATTTCTTCCTGCAACTGCTCAATTATGTTATGTTTCATACCTTCAATGTATGTGAACATGTCTTTGGCCTCATCGCTTGCATTTTCCATAACACATAACACTATTTCCACCCATCAGAATCAGAGTTACAGACATGACTGGTGCACTGTAACTAAGTGCACTACTTTTTATTTAAAAAATTAATTACAACGAAAGTAGTTTTAGACAAAAGTGACCACAATTAGACTTATACGGAAGTTGCTCAATTTGGAAGTCATAACTCATTT
>NQII01000129.1:734547-875184 GCA_002778355.1 Clitarchus hookeri | reverse complement strand
CCCCCCAAATCAAACTCAATTATTTTCCCAGCTCTGGAGGCACTCGCAGGTATCTATGTATTTTGTGAACAGTCCCATGGGTTACTGGACCTCTACTAGTATCCAAACTTACTACATCCCACACTGAGCGCTTTTGTCTATGTCGTATGGTCCATACCGTATAAGAAGGCCACTTTCTGACAGTCAGTGGTGAGTGGCAACTTAATATTTACGAAACAAACAAAGCGCCATTTACAAAATCCTGTATCAGCTGATGCACGAACGAACAAAAGTTAAAATTACGTTAGCTATTCTGAGTGCACTGCCGATGCACATCAGAAAAGCAGAATATACGCAGGTAAGACTGAGTTCTTACATTTATTAATGCATTTTATTTTACAAGGACACAAAAAAATGGTTGTTAGTGTTAAAAACTAAACTTCGTAATAATGTAGTTATGTTTAGGTGATCAAAATGAAATGTACAATAGAATGATACGATGTGGAAAAGTTTTCTGAAGTTGTGCTAACTTCAGAAAGCTTTTTCACGTCGTATCATCCATCTCAAACCTTGCTTTCAACACGTCCATGATATTAATTCCAAAAGCATACAGAAATATTGCATAATATTGTTGAATTATTTTTTCTAATAATTTGACGAAACGACACGAATTTTAAATATATTTCCAGCCCGTAACATAAGAATTATCAACTTTAAAAAATACGCTATCTGTTGACCATAAAGAGAGTTACTCAAAACTTCGCCGTGACGTGCTGCGCTATCTATCGGATATTCTGCGAGCTATTACCAGCCAGAAATGAACCTCTTTCCTGCGCGATATATAACGAATTTACAAACATATGCCAATAGTTATATTTTTCCACGAGCTCTGCAGAATTTTTAAAGTAACATATATTTCATCTAAAACGATTTGGAGTACAAGTCATTTATATTCGGCCGGTAATCGTTGGTCTACGTAAATTATACACCATGTTGTTCTCTCGAAACCCATCTCCTTGATTCCGTAGACACATGTGAATAGTTTTTAAGCAATTCTAACGTTATTCCACGTCACATATTTCCAACTCGTATATATTAGCTATAACGTCCAAAGTGTAATAATAGATACAACAGACCGTCTCGCAAATTTTAACCCAAATTCACTATCTCGGACAAATTAATAAAGAGTTATCAAATATCTAACATTTTATATTTTTACTTTTATAACCTACTTATATTTTTAGACAGATGTCCGTCTCAAAATATCTTGAAATTTGTTTAGAATTACAGTACAATGAGAAGTGGATTAGCGGACAGCGTGTTGATAAAAAAATACAGCCCCGATGTGACGGACCAGCTGATGTGGAAGGATACGTAGTCAGATGTAAACAGTGGCGCTACNTAAAAAAATACAGCCCCGATGTGACGGACCAGCTGATGTGGAAGGATACGTAGTCAGATGTAAACAGTGGCGCTACTTTCGCCGTGCTGTCAAAAAGTGGCCTTCTTATATGGTACAGAATATAATAATCTATCATGCATACATAATCCGCGAAAATGTTGTATTTTTAATTTATGAGCAAACTTCTTTATGTCCACATTCGTAAGAGGATCTTTAGGCAATGATTTTGCTGGAAAAGAAACTCGAGATTATGGAAAGTAACCTAATAGAAAAACACGAAGGTGCTTTCGCTAAATTATAAGACAATGTTTAAAAAAAAAGTACCTGCTCCAGCCTAGTCTCGTACCCACGACTCATTCCTATGCAGCCAGTTTCGAACCCGCGATCCATCGTACGACCATGCATAAAGCTGTACTAATGTACGCTAAATTTCCACCATCCAAAAGGAATATTCAAGTAGGGACACACCCGCATTTAAGCACAGTCTGCTCACATTGTGGTTTCAGGATATATCGTTCGTACATATGCCATAAATAACCACTATCAAGCATCTAAATTTGGTCACTGTGGTAAAAATCATGCGCACGTATTATTAACGAACTAGAAAAATTGTTAGTCTCGAAGCTTGCACAACTCGAGACTACAATTACAGCCAAAATAATCGCTGCTCTGGCTGACAAGACTTATAACGATGTTGTGTGAAAGCATTGTGCAAATGTATGCAATGCATAAGATAAGCATTGGGAACAAAATTCGTGATAAGCTGGACGAGTACCAGCATAAAGCCATGGAAGAATATATGGTTCATGGACTGGAACCTTCATAATCACATAACAGCGATACCATAAAAAACCTCATTCTTGTGGTTTAAAAGCACAGTATAATGGCTGTTGCTACAAATTAATTACAGCATGTCGTTGGAAATGAGCATGAAAAATATCTGTCTGCTAACCAGGTCCGTCTGGAACGAGACATTGTGTTAGAGGATACATTCAAACTCATGACCTTGAGTCTTGTAAATTTATAACCAACCATTTCCCCTGCTGAAATACAAAAATAACTGGACATCGAACCCGGGGCTAAGAGAAAGCGTAAACTACTTTCAGAGAAGGAAGAAGATGAAGATGATTTGCCTTAAGTCTACTTTGAAACATAGAAAGGAAGGGTGAAATGTGCGAAGCGCGAGCATTCGTAATTATCTGACTCATAGATGGCCCGATTTAGTGCTGCAACTTATGAAGTGTACAGACGAAATAAAAAACTGTTCTTCGGAAACAAACAAATATTTTCCAACCCAACGATATAATACAAGTCGGTGACGAAATATGAGCTGCACCCAAACTTTACAGATTACATTTTAAATGTAATCGTGTCAATATTCGCGCGTGTTGTAACGCCAGTATAGTCAGCTCCTCCAAGTTAGGGACGTCCTGAGGAAGCCCTTCTGGTATTTTTTCAAGGAGTCATACAATCCCTCGCGAGTGTGCCACCAGTGAGCTGCCTCCCTCTTGAGCAGCAGTCCGATGGAACCCACCCAGCTGTAATGGGGAATTTCTTGGGTTTTGAAGGTCTGTTCCCATTGGAAGAGGAACTGTTGTGGGTCTTTATGGTCTTTCCCCTGGAAATGTCGTGTAGTTGATGGGACATGAATGGTGCTGGGCTGGGTGACTGGCATACGACAGTTCTTGCACTTGAATTATAGTTCGGCATTGTTGAGCAGGGTGTCTTCCCAACCCAAGCAGGAGATATGTTAGTCAAGCTGGCAGGTTCAACATGTGCTGAGTATTACNTGAGCAGGGTGTCTTCCCAACCCAAGCAGGAGATATGTTAGTCAAGCTGGCAGGTTCAACATGTGCTGAGTATTACTCCAGTTCGAGGACAGTCGAAGGTGAAGCAGCATCTGGGTGGCAGTAGTTCTGTCTTCACCTGTGGTAGGTGTTTTCTGCATCCTTTGCAGAAAAAGCATAGGTCCCTGCAAACTCGGGCAACATCTTCCCAGCCCAGGCAGAGATGGTGGAAGTCTGCCCCACAAATAGTGCAGGTGATTNACTGCAAACTCGGGCAACATCTTCCCAGCCCAGGCAGAGATGGTGGAAGTCTGCCCCACAAATAGTGCAGGTGATTATGTTTTCCCTCGCCTGCTGGCACTCCTGGGCAGCACACTTCTGAGGGTCTATGGTCAGATATTTCTGGGTTTCGGGTCAATGCAGGTTCGTCGGTACATCCAGACTCGTCTCTCGGCCAAATGTTGGGTGCCAAATTGACATGCCCAGATTGGTGGAGTACTCCTGGAGAGGCAGGTCCTGGGTTGCCCGAGGTTTGGCTCTCTGCTTCGCATAGTAAGTCAAGCGACGACCTGGTTGCTTATCATAGAATGCTAGGGTCGGGGCAAAAGTGTTGAGCCGCTCTTCAGAAGGGAGCGAAACCCTGGGTAGAAGGTTGAGCCACTGCCCAAAAGAGAGCAAGACCCAGGGTAAGGGGAGGTTGAGCCGCTGCCCTGACAGGAGCAAGAACCAAGGTTGGGGAAGATTCAGCCACTGCCTAGAAGGGAGCAAGACCCAGGGTGAGGGTAGAGATGGAACTGCTACCCCGAAGGGAGTGAGACTTAAGGTAAGGACAAGAGAAGATTAGGCGACCAGAAATCACTACAAATACCCTTAATTGTTTCAACAAATAAAAGATTGAGAACTCTGGTGATGACTGGTTACAAATAATACAATATATACCAAGTGCAAAATAGTAGCAGCATTAATAATAAACAATAACTTGTTTAATTGGTTACATTACACAATAAGGATATTAAAGATAGGGTATTTGGGGTTTAAATATACAGTATGTACATTGCTGCTAATTTATACAAATACTGAAAGGAATACATTATCAGGAAGCAGGTTATTTGATATTGATATCTTCTGTTATCTATCGGCAGCAATTGAGTTCGGGTGTTGTTTTCGAGTCGCTTGTTCAGGGTGATTTCATTTATGTACACTAGTTAACCTTTAGGTAGACGAGGCCTCTGGGTGGCTCGTATAGGTATGACAACTGAAAACTTAGAAATGTGTATGNTAGTTAACCTTTAGGTAGACGAGGCCTCTGGGTGGCTCGTATAGGTATGACAACTGAAAACTTAGAAATGTGTATGATTTTTGTTAACATCCGTAATTCCATAGCAATGCCACATAAATTGTTCAAACTACATAAAATCTGCAGTACTTGTCACCTCTGTACAATGTCGACAGCAAATTTGACACATTTGACTAATGAAATNAACTACATAAAATCTGCAGTACTTGTCACCTCTGTACAATGTCGACAGCAAATTTGACACATTTGACTAATGAAATATACCTTCTTCCTAGACTACATTATTTATTTAATATTAACATTTAAAACTCACCAAACACAAATAAAATATTTTAACAGCTTTACTGTTTTGGTTTATAAATGTTTTCAAAATGAAGTATTCATAATTTATAAACAACTGTCATAATACAATTAAAGTTCATGTGTGAAGATTTGACTTCTTGCATTCGCTAACGAAATCCCGAACATTGCTTTAGGCTCGGAGGGCTGTAACAAAATATGACTTAGAATTCGAAATTNGCATTCGCTAACGAAATCCCGAACATTGCTTTAGGCTCGGAGGGCTGTAACAAAATATGACTTAGAATTCGAAATTGCCTTTCTCGAAGATTTTATCAGTTTCGAGAACTTCCAAACATTAACAGATACGAAAAATTAGGAAATGACTGAAAAATCACTCTGGATGGGCATTGGCTAGTAGGCCCATATAACAAGGGAAATACTAAATTTAATTATATTTTTTNGCATTCGCTAACGAAATCCCGAACATTGCTTTAGGCTCGGAGGGCTGTAACAAAATATGACTTAGAATTCGAAATTACCTTTCTCGAAGATTTTATCAGTTTCGAGAACTTCCAAACATTAACAGATACGAAAAATTAGGAAATGACCGAAAAATCACTCTGGATGGGCATTGGCTAGTAGGCCCATATAACAAGGGAAATACTAAATTTAATTATATTTTTTGAATGTGAGTGTGAAATAAAACCCAATAATGTNTGAATGTGAGTGTGAAATAAAACCCAATAATGTACATATATTGCATTTCATATAAGTAGTCCCTATACTAAATTTTGACAGACAATGCGACCAACCTACACATTATGTAAATAGTAAATTAATTCCACAGAAAGTAAAGGAAGAATGTCACTTTTTTTTTGTAAAAAAAATGAGTTAGCTGTGGAAATAGAAAATTAATTCTACGAAGAATAATCTTTGCTATCCAAACAGGATGAAAAGTATAGCAGTCCTAGTGTAATACTTGCCTTAATATTTTCTGTACAGAACACAAAGCGGAATTTCATTGTACAGCAAGAGAAAGAGTAAAGTCAAATAACCTTACCGAAACATTGGAACAGGAGGTGGTCTTAGCTCTGTATCTGCTTGGGAAAGTGTTGAAGCCTGTTTTAATTCCCAGAACCATATTGCGACGCACAAAACATATAAATACAAACTGATGTTAAGCTGTCAAAATACAATAGGATTGCAAATAGTCTGTACTAACCTTCAAAGTTGAAACCATTCTTACAACTGCCAACTTTATTTTCTGAATTAATGTGCATTTTATAAATAAACTAAAGACTCACTAATTTGTTTTGTGCATGGCAATATAACATTGGCGATAAATGTGCCTTCAATTATGTCACAACAAGCCTTGTCCTGTCTATTCCTGCTTCCATTTCCTGCTAACACAATTTTCCCCTACTGCAGCGATTGTCATTGGGTGTTGTGTTGAAGTAATATGGTGGACCAGCATCAGTTTGCTAAGGTGTTTATATTATTCCATTGTTGCATCACTGATCTCAAATTCGATTATTTTCATTTTCTTTTAATATTGTGCTTCATGGCGAGGTTGATCGCTGTATTCTTCTATGGAATTCCTTCTGTTGTTTATGGAGAAGTTCCTACATTGTTCATTATTAAAATTATTTTGTCAAACATAAAATAATGGAACATGATGACTATAAAAACAAAAGAGTAGCGAAATCGGGACATATAGCAGATGTGACGAATAAATTAATATTAGTTTCTCACGATACCATACAAGACTGTAAGTGTAAAAGACTTCGGTGTTCTAAAATTAGCGAAAATTAGTGTACATATCTCATTAAAGAATTTAATCAGCTGACCTAAAAAACGAAAAATACCCTTATTTTTTGTGGACAAATATCAGTTAACCCTATGGCACAAAGAAGATCATGTAAGTCAAAAGAAGATGCCATGTATCATGAAAATTAATATACATGGAAGTTTAGCATGACTAGAGAAAAGGGTTCCTTGGAAGTGTCAGTATGTTACAAGTATGTTATAGCTTTGCATGGTCTATCAAAGAAACGAACTGTTATACTTCAGAACTCTCTAAAAAGAAACAGGTAAATCTCCCAAGGACAAGTGTGGGAAGAATGGGAACTGCTACAAGGTACTTCCAAGAGAAACACAACTTGCAGTTATTATACACATATAATCACTAAAAGGGAGGAAAAGTTACTACAGTCTACATAAAACTTCAAAAATGTATTCACCTGAAGATCTAAATACACTGAAGAGCCAAAAAAAAAAAAAACTGGTACACCTGCCTAATATCGTGTAGGGCCCCCCGAGCACGCAGAAGTGCCGCAAGACGACGTGGCATGGACTCGACTAATGTCTGAAGGTATGCAGGAGGCAATTCACACCATGAATCCTGCAGGGCAGTCCACAAATCCAATCTGCGCCAATTTGAGAAAGGGTTGCACGTCTGTCACGTTTAATGATTCTCGTCAGTCGTCGTTTGTCCCATTCTTTCACGATCTTTTTCCGGCCGCAGCGATGTCGAAGATGTGATGTTTTACCGGATTCCCGATATTCACGGTACACTCGTGAAATCGGCGTACGCGAACATCCAAATGTTATCGCTACCTCGGAGAAGCTATGTCCCATCTCTCGTGCGCCGACTATTACACAACGTTCAAACTCACTTAAATCTTGATATCCTGCCATTGTATAAGCAGTAACCGATCTAGCTGCCGACCGCATCGCGTTACTCTGATTGATTCCACACCTCTGTTATTTGCATANGTATAAGCAGTAACCGATCTAGCTGCCGACCGCATCGCGTTACTCTGATTGATTCCACACCTCTGTTATTTGCATATGCACGTCTGTACCAATTTTTTTGGCTCTTCGGTGTATAAAGAAAATGTACCAGTTTTACATAGCAGAAAGCCACCCCAAGGTGCCGTATGAATATTACAGATTTATTTTCAGGACCAAATTCAATATTTCATTTGGTTACCCACGATCCTATACATGAAGTGCGTGTGATGAGTATCTAGCGATGATTCAGACACTGGAGAAATAATTAGTGATGCTTCCAGCTACTTCAGAAGAAAAAACAAATAAGGAGAGAGAAATACAGCAGCTAACAATTGACAAGGAATTGCATAAGAGGAAAGCTCAAGTCTTCTACTCTAGGAAAACAGCATCCAGGGCAAGAGCATCACAATTAAACACTACAGAATGTATTTCGATAGACTTTCAGAAGAATCTCCCTGTTCCTAACATTACCTCTGATGAAGCTTACTATTGCAGCCAATTGTCTTCTTATTCATTCAATGCTCATGTACTATCAACAGGTGAAGCTATATTCTACTGTTACACTGAAGTAATCGGGAATAAAGGAGATGCAGGAGTCGTTTCTATGTAGNAACAGGTGAAGCTATATTCTACTGTTACACTGAAGTAATCGGGAATAAAGGAGATGCAGGAGTCGTTTCTATGTAGTGCCATTTTATTTTTAAAATCATATAAGATGCGGTGAGGAGCCTTGAATTATTTTGTGATTCTCATTGCGGACAAAACAAGAAATATGCTTTGTTCAGATACCTGCATTATGTTGTCACAGATAGCAAGAGATTAGACACAATTAAGTTAACATTTCGCATTAGAGGGCACTCCTAACCTAGAGTCTGCCCGAAATATGGATCTGATCAACCAGAAGAGGAGGGTNAACATTTCGCATTAGAGGGCACTCCTAACCTAGAGTCTGCCCGAAATATGGATCTGATCAACCAGAAGAGGAGGGTTAAAATACCACAGGACTGGATAGATGAAATTCAGAATGCTCGACAGAAACCGTCACCATTTAAGATAGATGACATCGGCCAAGCACTACTACGAAAATTGGACAGGTTATCTTGACATTAATCGTGGAGATAGTTTTCTCAGCTCACCACAAACTTATGGTAGAACACAGAAGTACATATAACATATATTGGGAAAACTCTATGATCCAACCACGTAGTACTGATGCGCGCCACATCCATCCTCTCTTAGCCCATTTGTTCCACTACATCATGCAGCTACGACGTACCCTCTACTGGGGATAGTCGGTCCGAATGCAGCTGTCACCCTCTCCACGACTCCCAATGCCGACGACATGCACAAAAGTTCACCCAACCTTTGCTAATTCCTGGGTACTGCATGAGTCAGATGACCATACCACTTTCACACCCTCAAGAGAGATATTTTGAGAGTGCGATAATTAAGGACGACCAATACTGCCAAGAAAAAAATACAGTAAAAATACAGTCGGGTAAATGGATGCAGCGAGGGGGACACAGTGCTTATAGGGTTCTCAAACCCCCTTGTATGCCACCTCTTTATTTCTTGTTCACGCCCCCATGCATGTGCTGTGTGTGAAGTGTGAGTGTGTCACCAACCAGGGAAAACAATGGCATTTAAGAAGGCAATAACAAACCATGTATATGTTTGTTCTGAAATAAAGGTGCCTTGTTTAACATGTACTCGAGCATGGCTACCCCACCCCTCCTGGGGTCAGAGTTGACTCGCCTACCTCGAGTTACATGAAAATATTATATTAATACTATAAATACTATAATACTATATTACATGAAAATAAGGGTGGAAGCGATTTTTGTATCAATTATTGAAAGTATGTAAAATGTAAACAAGCCAGCTACAAATGCAATGGACTTAGAGAGACAGTCCTGAGGCTAACCAAAATTATGTTGCGTTCAAAATGTGCTACCAATGCATTTTCTTTCTATGTTTAATTTTCTGCTGTAAATTATTGAATAACAGTAATTAAGTTTTCTAGTATCTTGTGTGTGTATTTGTATATGTTTTTTCCTCTAAGTGCAAGTGTATTTTCACACACAACTGACAAAACTTTCGAGCCACGGTCCTCGTGGTCTTCGCTATGCTCAGTTGGTTTCACGTGCTTAACGCGAGTGGATGCGTGCCTAGTGCCCTAAGGCACTTCATTATATTGTCAACCTTTAGTGTATCAATATAGTAATTTTTATCTGTAACTTAATTTCTCTATTGTGTAGCTTGGGGGCCAGGCCACTCTCCAACATGCCAGCTCGAATCTCACCGAAGGTTTAGCGAAATTAATTTTTCTTAATTTGCCAACAAGCCATTTTTCACTATATAGACTGCTAACGCGCCATGGCGGCTATAACCTTGTACATTCTTCTAACAGTTTCACATTATATTTAGAGGCATATGAGGGGGCCAACACCCAAGTAGGTAGGCATAAACAGGAATTTATATCACTACAATGATGCCCTCTCATCGCGAGGTGATCTCAGGAGAAGCCACGTGGGCGAACGGCCCATCTACTAGACGAGTCTCTCATGCTTTGGCATCCTTCACAACTCTACAATTACACCGAAACCTGTTAGCGTACATCAAACCACCCTTCTCATTTCTCCTGAAACCACTACAGCCCATCAAAAGACTTTCTCAGCTGTGTGGCGAATTCTTATACTAATAGCCTGATGCCTCTCGCATTTTCCTATACCATTTACCTGCCATCCAATGGCTTGCCCACGTGTGTGGCTTAATTCATAGTCATTCCTACTACTTTTTTCCTTAATATTTTCGTGAAGGAAAATGACTTCCGCAAGCATGTGGC
Organism: Clitarchus hookeri; assembly: GCA_002778355.1. NCBI lineage: Eukaryota > Metazoa > Arthropoda > Insecta > Phasmatodea > Phasmatidae > Clitarchus > Clitarchus hookeri. Next base: position 864,799 of record NQII01000129.1, on the reverse strand, counting down.
AAAATTCCTAGTAATTCTTTAAAATGTTTTCCTACGCATCTTCCTGTTGGAAAATTGTTTTTCGAACTGTGTAACTATAATCCTAACCAAAATCAGTAATTTCNTTTCCTACGCATCTTCCTGTTGGAAAATTGTTTTTCGAACTGTGTAACTATAATCCTAACCAAAATCAGTAATTTCATACGCCAATCAAAACCTGTCTTACGCCTAACCTGAATGTGTGAGCCTATCCTTGTTATTGCAAGTGCAATTTTTACATGTCAAGTTGCACGTGTAAATCCATTGTCTTATGGCCAACATCTCAAAATTCCTGGCAAAATTTTCCTTACCCAAATTTCCAACTTCCACGTCAGAAGAGGGCACTACCAGCATCAGCTCAACAAAACTCTGCACCGGCATGGGAAAATGCAACATCGTGACAACCATCAGCCCATCCATGCTGTTACCATGCAAAACAACAGAAAAGTAGCTAACATAATCAGCCACCACCATTTTGTGAGACACCGTCCACCCTCTCTCTNTTTCCTACACATCTTCCTGTTGGAAAATTGTTTTTCGAACTGTGTAACTATAATCCTAACCAAAATCAGTAATTTCCTACGCCAATCAAAACCTGTCTTACGCCTAACCTGAATGTGTGAGCCTATCCTTGTTATTGCAAGTGCAATTTTTACATGTCAAGTTGCGCGTGTAAATCCATTGTCTTATGGCCAACATCTCAAAATTCCTGGCAAAATTTTCCTTACCCAAATTTCCAACTTCCACGTCAGAAGAGGGCACTACCAGCATCAGCTCAACAAAACTCTGCACCGGCATGGGAAAATGCAACATCGTGACAACCATCAGCCCATCCATGCAAAACAACAGAAAAGTAGCTAACATAATCAGCCACCACCATTTTGTGAGACACCGTCCACCCTCTCTCTCNCCATGCAAAACAACAGAAAAGTAGCTAACATAATCAGCCACCACCATTTTGTGAGACACCGTCCACCCTCTCTCTCTCCCCTCTGGGTGAGACAAAGAGGCGACAGCTGGCAGCATGTGTGTGTGCTTGCATGACATACACAACCCCTTCCACAACAAACACCTTGGCAAGACATCAACGATGCTGCGAGACACCACTCCTTCAGCCTGGGTGGATTATCGATCGGGAATCAACACCTTGTGCACATGCACACACTCCTCCAGGCAATCGAGCTGGTAAACCCCTCCCATCTAAATGCAGGCGAGACTGATGCGTGCACCATGGTTCTTTAACCCTGGCCAACAGCTGACTGCCATATCGCATTGTGCTACCACACTGGTGTCAACCACATTCATTTCAACATAGTAAAAATGTGATTTATTTTCAACTACGAGACTGTGCAGTGCAAACAGTGTGGTGAACTTAAGTGCATGGGACGTNAGTAAAAATGTGATTTATTTTCAACTACGAGACTGTGCAGTGCAAACAGTGTGGTGAACTTAAGTGCATGGGACGTGTCGCTCTTAAGAGACAATGTCATTGCCCACCTGCAACAAAACCAACTTTTGGCTATACACCATCTTCTGTTTTCGGACCACCTGTCTCCACACTGCCTTCAATTTCCAGGGCACCTGTTGTCTATCAGCCCTCTACTTTTATGGCATCTACTGCATCACCATCCTCTCTTTTCGTGCAGCTATATGGCTATACTCTGCCGAAGANACCTCTACTTTTATGGCATCTACTGCATCACCATCCTCTCTTTTCGTGCAGCTATATGGCTATACTCTGCCGAAGAGCTATTTTTCGCCAACAGCCTTCGTTTCGTCTTTTGCCCCCATGCTGCCGGTCCAGCGTGATGTGAGCACCTGTCGAAGTGTCACTGCCCATTGTACCAGCTACCCACTGAAATGGCTGTGTGACAGTCAGTCAAAAAAGGAGCGCGAAATGTTTGTCGCGACTGATAACAGCTTCTGTTGTAACTGGTGCCTCGCCAGAGACAGTAATCTTGCAGAACACCAAATTGAAGCTGTCGAGAAGAAAACCGATGCACCGACATCCTGCATCGCGATGCTGGTTCCAGCTCCAACTTTCGAGGCACATTGTATCAAGAAGCTGCCTGAAACGCCTGCTTACACATGTGACACCAAGTAACCAACTCGACATCGAGCTGCCACCGATGCCCATCATCGCGAAACCGCCTCCGGCACCTATTGTCGAGGAATCGAATATTTTCAGTATTTGGCATCCCAACTGAAGAGTGGGTTGCCAGGGTAAATGCTGTAATTGCCAGAGTGCCACCTCCATGTGCCCCGTTGTCACCTTTGCATGTCACGATGCACTGCCGCCAATCCAACTTTGTTTCCACCTAACTACCACGTCATGCCTGCCACCTGCCTCGGTGTGTCAGGCACGAAGCTGAGCGACACCTCCATGGCTCACACGAGCCGCACACGAAGCGAGCCCCATGGTATATGACCTAGCTACGATACTGCCAGCGCCAACAAACACCAGCACCATAAAGCTCTGCATCTCTGCCGCCACTTCACCTGGCAACCGAGCTACAAGTACCAAATAATCGCAGGTAAGTGGTGTGGTGTCCGTGCAAATTCACTGTGTTGGCAGCACCTGTCACTGACACACATGAAACTCTGTGGTAGTAGCTGCGAACAGTGTGGTGTCATGTGTATGGAACTCTTGTGTCGACCATGTGTAAACTGCATGTAAACAAATGTAACCATTCTGGTTACAGACAGTGCTACCGACGCCTGTGTAATTTCATTCAAAACATTGTGTGCTAAGACCAGTGCCCAATTATATGGCTAGGCGCATCACTGCTACCAACTGTAGTCACTACCACACCTCATTATGTCACATCAAGCCGCCCTTCCTGCGCAAACATGCATGATCATCTCGGTTGTACCACTAATATCGCGACTCAATCTCTCGTCGTCTAGGTCTGCGAGCACGTGTCGGTGGCCTGTGTGCGAGTTTTCATCCAAGGTGTAACCAAGCGGTACTCTGTGTTACCACTGTGACATGCACTGCAGTATCTTCCCCCTTCCAGTACTGCCTACTTTGACAAAATTACTACCATGCAACCTGGGGGTGGCAACACACAAGGCAGAAGTCTCTGTTCCCCTCACCANCCTACTTTGACAAAATTACTACCATGCAACCTGGGGGTGGCAACACACAAGGCAGAAGTCTCTGTTCCCCTCACCAACCCACTAACAACCAACAAAGTGTGCGGCGAAAAGTGGAGGCGCAGCCTTCCCTCCCCATTCTGTGTTTTCATTCTGCTTCCCAGTAAGTGTCATCACTAACTCGCCCTGTNTGGAGGCGCAGCCTTCCCTCCCCATTCTGTGTTTTCATTCTGCTTCCCAGTAAGTGTCATCACTAACTCGCCCTGTATAATGAGAGAGTGAGACCCGCCCTCTCTCCTACAGGCATGGCATGACATTCTCCAGCTGGTGGTCTCAGCGAATGTAAACAAGCCGAGTGAACCATGTGTTTTCTCACATCAATGGAAACAAACATCTCTCTATGCCTGCTCCACGCAGCATTCTCTAACCATCACACCACATCTTGTTTATAGAACAGCATAGCAATGTCTGCACTAGTTGGCATGTTGTGTGTATTGTAAATTTTTATTGCACATTTTCTTTTGCTCACATTAGAGTACTTTTATGTTTTTTTCATGTGTGTTTATCTCTTAAATAGTTTTAGTTTAGGGGTTCGCATCAGTGTTTAATAGTGACTATTTACTGCCACTTCTACAACTTAACTTAAGTGCATTAATGTTTATCATGTTTGCTATTTTGTTTACCCTAGTGTTTATCATTGTCTATCATTTTATTTTGCATATTAGCCTATTTTTATATTCATGCATCTGCTCTACTAGTCATATTACATTAATTGTTTATCAGTGTTTAAATTGTTTACATCATTGTTTACTTTACTGCTGCCACTTGATATAGGCTTTTGTGNATTAATTGTTTATCAGTGTTTAAATTGTTTACATCATTGTTTACTTTACTGCTGCCACTTGATATAGGCTTTTGTGTTCACTACATATTGTTTTCGTTGAGCTTCGGTTATGCAATTTACTACTTTAATTTATTTAGTGTTTATGATACTTCGCCAATTATGTTGTTTCTGCTATTATCTACCNATTAATTGTTTATCAGTGTTTAAATTGTTTACATCATTGTTTACTTTACTGCTGCCACTTGATATAGGCTTTTGTGCTCACTACATATTGTTTTCGTTGAGCTTCGGCTATGCAATTTACTACTTTAATTTATTTAGTGTTTATGATACTTCGCCAATTATGTTGTTTCTGCTATTATCTACCNTTATGCAATTTACTACTTTAATTTATTTAGTGTTTATGATACTTCGCCAATTATGTTGTTTCTGCTATTATCTACCTATTATAGTGCTATGGTGTCTTACTCCTTCATATTATTTATATATCCCTCAACATTGGGGGATTTCAAGTGTCTTTGATATTAGTTTACCTGTGTTTACATTTATATTTTCGTCGACTAAATGTCCTAGCATGTGTTTTGGTGTCATGCCACATTTTTTATTCCCCTCTTTTTGCCATTCTATGTTCTCCATTCTGTTATTTACCTCGCCCTGCGACAGTAAATGCTCACCTTTCTCGACGTAAAAGTGGCACATGTCGCCCACACTTGCCTGCCTACCACAACTTGTCACCCAGCCGCAGCCAGCCACCCTGCACCTCGGCGCCCTGCGCTTCATAAAATGTCACCGAGGGACGTGCCACACAAGGTGTGCCAACAGGCACATCCACTGGCATCCCTACATCCTGGGTGGCACCCTGTTCGGCACAGCCACGCACCCTCGTATGCAGATGTGCCAGTGTCGGGGACCTATTACCCTGTCACTGCCCCCAATGCACCAGCTTCAGCAGCGATACAGCAGAGCATTGAGTCCAGCTCACAGAGGCACACTGCCTCCCTTAGCAGCTGCTCCAGCACCATGTCAGCACTCCCTCCGCACCCGCGGCCTCGGCAAGGCCACTACGACCACTGTCCTGCTGCCACTGCCTGTGCAACAGGGATCAACAGGTTGCAGCAGACGAATGGCCTCCGGAGGGGGGCTATGATGCATGCCGCGTCCCTCCTCCCTTAGCCCTATCGTCCTGCTACACCAACACAGCTATGATGTGCCATCTACCAGAGACAGTCGGCCCGAATGTGATAGTNTAGCCCTATCGTCCTGCTACACCAACACAGCTATGATGTGCCATCTACCAGAGACAGTCGGCCCGAATGTGATAGTTACCCCCTCCATGATTTCTAACACTGGCAACGTGCACAGGAGTGCACCCTGCCTTTGCTACCCTCTGGGTACTGCTGGAGTCACATGACCATCCCACTTTCGTGCTCTCAAGAGAGATCTCTTCAGGGTGTGATAATTCGGACTGACCAATACTGCCAAGAGACGTTCCCGATAGAAATACCGCCAGGGAAATGGATGCCATGAGGGGAACTCGGGGTTTATAGTACTCTCAAAACCCCTAGTGTAACCTCTTCAATCCTTGTACACGTCACGAGATATAAAAGCCGAAGCTCGATCAAATTAAAATTTCAATCCAACTAAATTCAATCCAAGGTCAAAAATTAAAAAAAAGTTATTTACTCAAAATGATTTAATAACTTTTTAATATTATGTATAAAATATATATTTTTTTAGTAAAGATTGGGTTAAGTTTTAAATAAAAATCTAATAAAATTTTTGATAACAAATAGAGTTTTAAAAAAATAAATAAACAGTATTGTTTTCAAAATGCTCAGAAGCTGGGATGGAATTTAGCTGGGTTTAAAATTTAANTAGCCCTATCGTCCTGCTACACCAACACAGCTATGATGTGCCATCTACCAGAGACAGTCGGCCCGAATGTGATAGTCACCCCCTCCATGATTTCTAACACTGGCAACGTGCACAGGAGTGCACCCTGCCTTTGCTACCCTCTGGGTACTGCTGGAGTCACGTGACCATCCCACTTTCGTGCTCTCAAGAGAGATCTCTTCAGGGTGTGATAATTCGGACTGACCAATACTGCCAAGAGACGTTCCCGATAGAAATACCGCCAGGGAAATGGATGCCATGAGGGGATCTCGGGGGTTATAGTACTCTCAAAACCCCTAGTGTAACCTCTTCAATCCTTGTACACGTCACGAGATATAAAAGCCGAAGCTCGATCAAATTAAAATTTCAATCCAAGGTCAAAAATTAAAAAAAAGTTATTTACTCAAAATGATTTAATAACTTTTTAATATTATGTATAAAATATATATTTTTTTAGTAAAGATTGGGTTAAGTTTTAAATAAAAATCTAATAAATTTTTTGATAACAAATAGAGTTTAAAAAAAATAAATAAACAGTATTGTTTTCAAAATGCTCAGAAGCTGGGATGGAATTTAGCTGGGTTTAAAATTTAATTTAATCGAGCTTCGGCATTTTACATTTACTCGGTAAATGTCAATTCTTGAACAAAAAACATTATTGAAAAATTTTAATTCATTAGCAGTTTCTAGACCAAAAAATTATTAATAAAATATTTAATGAATAATATGCTATTAATTTTAATAAATTCAAATATAAAACTATTACAAATAAAATCCAATATCATGCAGTGGCTGATCCTTTTCAATTTTTACAAATCCTTTATATCAACGATACCAAACTTTTCCTTTCATAATTTTTAAATAACGAAATAATTATAAAATTAGGTATCTTACATATTTTTATTTTATTTTAACTCATTTAATTTTATAAACTGGATTGGGTTATTTAACTTGTTGAGGACTGAATCCATGCATTATAAAATAATTTCATTAATAAAAATATAATTAAATAAATGGATAGCCTAACTAAAAAATTTTAAAAGTGTTTTAAGGAAATAGAAATTAATTTTTTCAATCTCATTAAATAAAAAAATATATACATCAAGGTCAACATTAATATACAAGTAAAAACATCTTCAGTTTTATTTTCATTGCCAATAAATTTGTCTTCTGGTAATATCATTAACTTTTCTGGAACTGATGTAATTTTTTCGTNCTTTTATTTTCATTGCCAATAAATTTGTCTTCTGGTAATATCATTAACTTTTCTGGAACTGATGTAATTTTTTCGTCATTAGAAAATATGTAATGATGGTTTGATTGGTCATTGTCAATTTCAAAGTATGGACATAGTCCAATCAAACCATAATAATAACATGAACTCACCATTTCCATTCAACTTCAAAGATAAAATTAGAAAATATAATATCATTAATTGTTTGATCCTCATAAAAATAAGTACCTTTTAGAAAAATGTATTTTAATATTTTTACTCCAAAGGATATATTATTTATTTTTATAATAGTGGATTAAAATCTTGTTAAATTTTGTGTTTTATTAACAATAGAGAGATATTATTTTATAAAATCATGATATAATATTTTTCTCTCCATTAATAGTAAAAATAATATTTTGTATTATCGAATAATCTATTCGTTTTCTACTATAAAAANAATATTTTTCTCTCCATTAATAGTAAAAATAATATTTTGTATTATCGAATAATCTATTCGTTTTCTACTATAAAAAATATGGTTGAATTTTTTTTATATAATGGATTCATTTTTATTGGTCGCATNATATTTTGTATTATCGAATAATCTATTCGTTTTCTACTATAAAAAATATGGTTGAATTTTTTTTATATAATGGATTCATTTTTATTGGTCGCATGCTCTTTAGGCATTAAGTTTGTAATTTTCCATGGCTGGTTCACCAATTTAATTGGTAAGCACCCAGCCCCATTTCGGCCTAATGGCTCGGCACTGTTGTCATGGTGATTGGTCTTTATATGACACGAAATCTGGACAGATACTTCTGCGAGGGGGGAGGGGATGGCCGCTATACCGGAGGTGCGTCACTTCGACCCCCCTGCTCAGGAATGTGGGTGGCCATTTGCCACAAAACTGAATTATTCACTTTTTTTTTTAAATTAAATTTGCAGCTGAGGGCTACTGAGCACTTTTACCATCTTTCCAGTTATTGACTCTGGTGGANTAAATTTGCAGCTGAGGGCTACTGACAATATATTATGTTTAAAGTCTTGTGTTATAAATATTAATAGCAAGTTTTGTATGCTTCGTAAAATGACGGCACAATCACTTCTTAATATAATTATTTCTTACTTTTCTTATGCTGATTGCTTCAAACGTATTTCGTTGTTAATGTTACTGTTATTAAAACAATAAGAATACTATTAAACTTATGTGTTGTGCAGAGTATAAAAAAAAATTTAAAAGTGAATATACAAATTTTTACTATTAATGTCTTGTGACATGATTTCGATGCACTTTACTCACATTTTGTTCTCCCTTCGGCCCATAGTTGGAAAAGCCATTTTTGCCGCAAGAAACGAATGACTTGGTGAAATGCTCGCCCCCAGTTGGGAAAGCCATTTTTGACGTGGTCGAGGATACCCAGGGCTGGTTGAGTGTTGAATTGCACAGTGCCATAACCCAGTGGAGAGTTAATAATGAGCGTCGTTCGGTCGACAGCCCTGGATGTCCTACATCAGTTTGTTGATGATGTTGTCACGTACTTACTGTTGCACTATTTATACCTTACGACGAGACTGTAGGCCATCTCGTACGCCTGAAATATACTATGAAATTGTGGGTGATGCTACAAAGAGTGTAGTACCCTACAATGATTTGACACAGTTAACTTGGTAAAGCGGTTTTNTTGTTCTCCCTTCGGCCCATAGTTGGAAAAGCCATTTTTGCCGCAAGAAACGAATGACTTGGTGAAATGCTCGCCCCCAGTTGGGAAAGCCATTTTTGACGTGGTCGAGGATACCCAGGGCTGGTTGAGTGTTGAATTGCACAGTGCCATAACCCAGTGGAGAGTTAATAATGAGCGTCGTTCGGTCGACAGCCCTGGATGTCCTCCATCAGTTTGTTGATGATGTCACGTACTTACTGTTGCACTATTTATACCTTACGACGAGACTGTAGGCCGTCTCGTACGCCTGAAATATACTATGAAATTGTGGGTGATGCTACAAAGAGAGTAGTACCCTACAATGATTTGACACAGTTAACTTGGTAAAGCGGTTTTTTCACTGTACTTGCTTATAGGTGAAGAATGCATGAAAATGGACGCAGCACTTACGGACTGCCGGTGACCTTAGCATGAAATAAACGCTGTGACGTTGATATGCGATAGCGTTAAGCTCTCTGGTGAGAGGGCGGGTGGTTCTCCCCTCAGTACTTAAACGAAAGATAACAAATGTTCAGATTAATTAATGTGAATATTGCAGTGAAGTGATTACAGCCTAAACGATGGTACCGAGGGGGCTCGCAGAGCCCGCGACCATCACAGCCAGTCTGGTCCGAGTGACCTCGGTTTCCATCACAAGCGACAAGAACCGAAGTCAAACAGTGAATGATGAAACATAACATGAAGTGTTACCTCTTGTAATAAACAGTAGGAAGACCTCTTGAGTCACGTAGTACCTGTTGGCAAGAAGGTGCAAGTTCCGTTCTTGTCAACCTGCACTACGCACTCTTGGCCTGATGCTGGTGCCGTTGATGTGACTGCAGTGGTCAGAGTGGGCACAAGGAGCTTGTGGCAGCATGTTTCACGTTAAGTAAATGTGAATAAAGTCGTTATAACTGTAGCCGAAAGTGTGGAAATAAAACAAACTGAAAATTTAAACCTGAAAAGTAGATTCACTCACATCATCTGTACATGAATGTTAGTTGTTGAAATGATCTTGTGTATGTATTAGTATGTTGAATACAATGGTGATGCGCCTCAATGCATGTGATAGGATGTTGAGATATGAAAGCTTCCCGGTACTGGGATTGACCTGTGTAATTTTTTATCCACTGGAATATTTTGGAATACAATAAGTATGAGTGCTAGGTATTATCACTGTAAATCACAATTCATTTATAATGGAGTAATAACTTCTGTAGTTAAAGTAAAATTTTTTAATTTGCGTCAATTTTCTACACATTTTATTGGCGCCTTACTGACTTTCCGTTAACCTAAATTCAATACCCACAAATCCCAGGATCATCATGGATCAGTATTTTTTTAGCACAATTTAAGTAAAGTAATTGAAAAATTGTACAAGTACACATCTCACCTCCCATGATGGTGATCCAGGTTCAATTCCCAATGAGGTTGCTCCAGATTTTTGCATCTGGGAAACATGGCAGATGTTACTGTTGACTGATATGTTTTCTTGAGGTTCTCCTGTTTCCCTTGTCCTAGCATTCTGCATCTGCTCTATCCCTGCACCATGTCCTCACAAGTGCTCACAAAATCTCTCCACTATCGTTATTGGAATAATACTGTATTCAGTTGTTTATTGTGTATATTTCTTCATCTTCAATGACTGTATGCTTGTATTTCCTTAAAAATAATTACTTACCACTCTACTGAAAAAAACCAGTACTAAAATAGTATAAAAACAATATTGTATTATTTTTTTAACTGTTCATACCGATAGAATAATGTTCACCTGTTCATATATGGTTGTCCCTACTGCTGGATATCGGTTTGTGTGTCTGAATATAATCCATAATGATTTTAGACTGTTCTCAAACTAAGTTCTGTTCCATACTGTTCAAGTTTTCAGAATATACTGTTCAGCCACTATCGACTTGACCAAAAAAAATTTATGTCAAAAATGAAACAACATACTGGCCATAATTTAGTCTTTTTATACTGTTCTTAAAGTACTAGAACTATTATACAATAATATCCTATGCTCATCTATGCTATCCTCGACAGTTCTATAAAAAACCAGTTACATAATGATTTTATAATGTTGAGCAATTTTGTTGTGTGGTACAAACATCAATACAGCTGATGCTCATTGCAGGAGGTGGCAGTCTCAGATTTAGACACCCATTAAGGAGGGTGGCTACTTGAGGGGGGGGGGGACAATGTGCCTTGCGATTGAACCACATGTTTACCAATAAACAATTTAAAATTTACTGTTATACTAAGTATAGTATGTATTAATATTGCACTATTCAAAATGTACTTTGTTTCAAGAATAATATAATTCTATTCAGTGTAAAATCAAGCTCCAATGGAGGGGCTCAAGCACCGTTAGAGTACCCCCCCCCCCTTTTTCACCATTACCTTTGATCAACCGGTGTGAGGTGGTATACTTTTAAAAGTGTTTTAGTATTATTAGAATTCAAAACAAGTATGGCGTGAAAGGTAAAATACTTTTGATGTACCTATATTTAACATGACTCCAGGTAACAATTAGTGAGATTAGGTTATTCTCAAAATGTAGCAGTGTTGACTATCTTCCCAATTTTAGCCTATTTAACAATGAAAAGTTATAGCTTACGAACACACAACTTTTATACGTTGTGAAACCTGATTTGAATGAAATATATTTTTATGAACTGAGTAATATCAGCACAGAATGTAAATTTTGGTTAAAACTGTTGGTGTGAGACCAGCACTTTTACGTATGCTCAAATGACAGTGGCATATCAGCTTTTGATTTAAAAATATGTATATTACAAGATCTTTTTTTTCTGTATATTATCATATGAAACTACTTGGATGCTGTATATTCATCTTTTTACAAACCGTTAGGAAATATCCTTTCTGTTCGAAATGTTTGCAAAAAAAATTTGGTGACGGGCTTGCAGCCACCGAGGATGAGGTCAGATGACAATATCATTGTAGGATCATTTTGCCCGTTTCTAGATAATCAAAACTATTTACACTGTAAAACAAACATTTGCTTGGCCAATCACAACTTGCAAATGTCACATTTTGTTTTATGCGCAAGTATGTTTATACACCTCGATTCAAGTTATAGAACAACAGCAAGTTGGGCTGGATACTGCCCTAAATAAATAAATGTAGTTCCTAAGGTTCTGATTCACTATCTCAAATGAAAATAAAACATTTACACAAAAATATTTCTAACGGTTATGCAAAAAAAACCTATACCTATAGATGTAATGTATGTGTACACAAAACGCTGATGTTTAATTTAATGTATAGGCCTATTAAAAAAAAAAAAATGGCTGCATGTACTTATGTATGTGCATTAGAAGTTATACTTCTTTGGCATGACTAAAATAAAATTGTATTACGTATGCAAATAATTTATGTAAGTAGGAAAAACTATAAAATGACCAAAGACATTAAATACAATTAATAAAGGTTTAATTAAAGAACATAATTAAATTACCCTCAACATGCCAAAAGAAGTATGACTTAATAAAATAATACTTACAAAAAATTAACTTCAAATACTTGAAAACACTTTCAAACTTTTATTATACCATTTTTGTCACTAACAGATTTTTCACTGGAGACCTTGGCGCCTCGTTTTGTGGTTTGGTTTTTGAAGGCCGCGGGGAATCATATGGGTTTTGCATTGCAACTCAACTAACTACTATTTTAAGCTCGTCCATAATATGAACCTGCAACTTCAAAGATAAACTCATTTACAAGAATAAAAAATACGAGAATTTGGTAAGGAGGATTTTAAGTATTCCAACGTGAGATTGTGCAGCACATTATTATAACAAAAGCTAAATTTGAACATTTCAAACTATTCTGTTTGGTCACGAAATTGCTTTTAATAAAAATGAATTCAAGTTAATATGACATGATAAAGTTAAATATTACTTACTTTATTTCTTACGAAGTTCCACTGAATGTAGGTATTTAANGAGTTAATATGACATGATAAAGTTAAATATTACTTACTTTATTTCTTACGAAGTTCCACTGAATGTAGGTATTTAAAGTTTGCAGCAGAGAACGCTTTGTTTGTCAAATTAATAGAGTTAATTAATAAGATATATATATTCACAATGAATTACTAATATAAATGAAATGTTTTTCAATTTGCTTATTACATGNTAATTAATAAGATATATATATTCACAATGAATTACTAATATAAATGAAATGTTTTTCAATTTGCTTATTACATGAAATTATTTTCTGTCGGTTTTAAATATAACCACGTGCTATGTTGTGTACCTTGCCTTTGTATATAGCTAGATGATACGCGCATGTGCATTGGGTCATACCCCTACCACATTCTCTGTCGTGCGCATGCAACTATACGCGCATGCGTGTTGGATCATACCCCCCCTACCATGTTCACTGTCGAATTTCGTTACACTGTGCGTGCGCAACTTCCGTTGCACACTAGACTTTTACCCTCAAAGCGCCAAAAGAAGTATAACTTCAAAAATATATATTTTCAGTTTTACAGTTAACATTTGAGCCTTTAATATCTACATATTTTCCTATAAATAATGTGAAAAGTAAATGTAAAAATAAAGTTAACAGGCTNAAAGTAAATGTAAAAATAAAGTTAACAGGCTTCCCAGACACAACTATGAAGTCAGCCAACAACAAATTGTCATCGGTCACACAAAAAGAGTGAGAGTGCATCTGGTTTTATACAATATTATGAAGACATGACAATACTATGTTTACCATGTGGTATAGTGTTTAAAAAAAAGTACCATTTAACAAATAAATGACTGTCTCATCTAAATTGAGTGTTTTTGAATATTGTATGAAACAAAAAAAAAAAATTATGCAAAAAAATTTATTCTAAAATAAGTATTTCTCAGTGGTTGTATTTGCTAAGGCATTACACTCATGAGGCGAGTTTGAACTGATGACAGTTCACAAATAAAATTTCCAGTCACAACTATTGTTAAGTAGTATAGATGTTCAAATGTATACATTTAGATAATGAAATATTTTCAATAAGCTAGTTTAATAATAATTTCAAAGTAACTGAGTTTTACGTCATATCAATAAAATTGTACACAGAGTCTATTAAAATTGTTTACATGTTTTACAAACAAATGAACCAAAAATGGAATACTATCCAGAGAATTCAAGAAAAACACCAACACCAACAGTTACATGTTTTATAAATTTGTGATAAATTGCAAATTAAATGCTAACCAAGCAAAACTTAAATAAATGCTGACCTTACTGTAAGATATGGAATTACTCAATTACAAAATATTTCCCATTATTTTCTGGAACACAGAAGACTGAAAAGCTAAGTGATATTCTAGTGACATTGCAACAATGTCACTAGAGAAAAACCTTTCGCAAATAATCCATTACACTTTTTGTGATTCATGCATCTTGTTATATTATTACACAAATTGTAAACTTCTTTTTAATTTCTTATCTCATCCGCATTTACAAAATACTAAAGATGCAACTTCTGTTAAACTTTCATGTGTTTGTATGTTTGTACTATCTGTATTGTATATGTTTGTGTAGCATGTATATGTACATATTATGCGTGTGCATATATATATAATGTAATGAATTGACAAGTTCAGCAGCATGTAAATGCTTTACTGAAAAACAGATCTGTATCTGTATGTATCTGTTTTGTTCACACATGAAATTCCAATGCTACGGTAGTCCAGCATCATTCTGTTGTTTACGCCTGTGCCCCACAGTACCACTAGCATGTTCTTTTTAGAGCAGTTTAAATTTCTAAGCCCCGTCTCATTTCAAATCGCCTATTGGTTTAGTCATATCATATTTTGAACAGACATATACTTTAATTGACATTTATTACTGTGAAATCTTGTAAATAAAATACCTGATGTTTACCTGCATAAAAATATTTGATAATTTTGCATTGATTTACAAACACAAGAGTAATTTGACCCTTTTTATAAGTTTTCCTTGTAGGTCAATATTATATTTTTAGTGCACACAAGAATATCTTAAGAGGGTTTTAAGAAGCTTACTTTAAATATAAGAAAAAGTTAATAAAAAAAATTATTTTTATTTTTACCAACAAAGTTTAATTGTGAATACTTGGTTACATAATTTTAACAACTGAGAACATTAAGGTAATTAATTTAATTGCTCTTTTAAACTATTTCTTGAACACAATGTTAGCACTACCCACAAGTACTTAGTGTCTGGAAAAACGGTTGCACCCAGAATGGTAAGTTATTCAAACTCTTCAGTATAACAATAACTGTTTCCCCACAAATATCCTCAACTGAATTATTCTGAAACAAAAAAAACCAGGACTTCCCTTCAACACCTTTAAGGATTAATAATGTAAGGGTAAATAGGTAATTCGTAAAGAAACTAAATCAATCCCCTTATCAGAAAATGTTTATAAATATTTTTCCCCACAAAAATTGAACTTGCTTAACTCTGTACCCATTTATTTTGTAACTGTCAACTCGATCATTTCATGACGAGAGCTGAAAGACAAATAAAAACTTAAGTCATGCCGTTAAAATTATGGCACTCAGTTACATTATATTATTCTGATAATGCATTAACTTGTTACATAGTACATCATATATATAGATCATACTGTAGTAAGGAATTATGTAGGAAATAAGTTGAATAACCATTGACATAAGATTGTGTATGCAACAGTGCACAACATTACATTAACAGAAATGAAGACTGCAAACATAATTTTTTATGGCCTACTTCGTGTACCACTCACTATTCAGCTGTTTTTTCACTGTACCTGTGAAAACAACTGGCCAAAAATCTTAGATAGTTTGGTTTTGATTAATCACTCTGAAAACCCACTCACTGATCTGGCTCTTTAGGTTTGATACTTGTATTGTATTACAATTTAAATAACCAGTCTATGCCATACATACATACATTATAGCAGAGGCTATATGCTCTACTGTAATACACAATGCCATCCATTGGCTTTACAACTTAAAATAATCTTATTTTGCTACATATTTTCCCATGTATTTTAATACAGATGTGATGTTGAAAATGGGGGAAAAAAGGGGTCTACGAGGGATACCTCTTAAACTATTATAATGACATTACACATAGTACTTTATAAAAGATGGACTAAGTCACAGTGCAGAGGCACATTGTGACTGATATCACCCCAAATTGAGCAAACTGAACTGTAATTTCCAGTTGCCATTCTGACGGCTGTGACGTTACAAGTATTTAACGTATGTTTGGCTGTAGTAATCTTTAGAAACACGTAAGCATGTAAATAAATAAACAAATTAAATTAATTAATGCAAATATATGGAAGTAATGAGTTCATCACATTTCAGGCATTCATATGAATTAATGTTATGTTTAAATTAAGCTTCAAAGGCTCAAATGTATTTTAAATAATGTGACTGCAATGTTACAGTGGTTTGCATGGTATAGTCTATTCGCAGTTTCTTCACACGTTCTGAATCAAACCTTTGAAAAATCACATCTTGTATGACTTATTTGGTTGTTTTCTAAATAAATTGTGTATCACAAGTGTTTTATACTTGTATTCACATTACAGTAGGTATCTTATTTTTGGTTAAATTGGACTTTTNAAAAAAAAAAAAAAAAAAAACAGTGAGAAAATAGGTGTACTAGTAATGCCTAGTATGAAATAGTTCTTATGCAAAATGTTATTACACTGGCAGGGCTCGGAACAAGTCACTTAAAGTTACTTTTTTTTTAAGATAAGTCACCAAGGCCCTTATTCCTGCAGTTTTGTCACTAAAAGTTACTAATTTTGATGAATAACTGTTCAACATGAGCTTCTGGTCAGCACCATTGCAGCAAGTGGAAATTGCTGCCACAAGCTTTAAAATTTCTCTTAATTTCCCTCTTTCCTCATTACGTTTTTATAGTCACAAATTTAGAGCAATAAAATATCAACATAAATGTCAATAAATATTGTATAATCGTTGTATATTTTCTGTTGATAAAACTGAACATTCGTGCAATTTCTTCACAGACATTGCTTTAAGAGGTTTTCACAATTGAGCAATGCAGCACGATGAGCTTTAGCCAATCAGAGCTTTGACGCTGGCAACGGGTGTTGAGAGTGTTGCACGAGCGACAAACATTGGTTTTGAAGCTTGTTGCTGGCAACTGGGAATAAGAAAAAAAACATTTGTGTATTTCTTAATAAATAAATTTGCGAGAAGCTGAGGTAAAGAACAAATGAAAATGTACATAAACGGTTTGCAGAGATAATAATAGGAGCACAAATTGATATAGATTTTTCCTACCTTTAGGACAACAAAAGTATTATATTTTCCGATGCATGAAGAGTCACTCATGTTCTAGAAGATGATTTTGACTACCAATGTGATATTTTTATTATTGAAAAAATTATATCACTAAAAATAATCCATTTTATTGACTATATGGCAAAAAAATTCACTGCCTTTCGTTCACTTTTAGCATTTCATTGCAAGTTTCCTTGCAAGATAAAAGACGGCAGCACGATCTGTGTCACCAACAGCTGGTGACAGAACATTGCTTTATTGTGAAGACACAATTAATGCTCATCACTGGCTGGAAGCGTCTGACGCAATGCACCGCATCGCGTCACTCTATTGTGAGAACCGCTTAAGGAGGCTCACTTTCACTTTAAATTTCACTACCTAAAATTGTGCTTCGGATAATAGTCTAAATTTAAATTGCTGTATGAAAAAACCGTTGTAATTGTTTAAAATAACCTAAATTGTGCTGTGAATAAGTGGTTTACTTTTAAAACACTTTCTATGATCAAACAGTAAAGTGCATACACGTTCTACACCACTTTATGATATTTGAACTAAGATGGAAAAACAATCAACTTTCCTCAATGTACAAGTTTAGTTTATTGACGACATGCATTGTTGGTTTGCCCGCCTTGATGTTTGGTATAGTATTTTGTCCATGCATCATCATTAGAAGTAAAATATGCAATCTGGCATTACCAAGAAACGGGAAAATAAATAGAGTGATGCATTTGATGAATTTATTGGTATGTGGCAGACTGTGATTATCAGATTGCGACAAGATTAGCTTTCAGTCGCAAGTTGTGGTTATGAACATTGTAAGAGTATTTACATAGATCCAGCAACTGGTTAACTTGGCACGAAAAATAATATCTGTTCACCGGGTTATTTCTTGTTTTATTATTTTCTTTCTGAACATGTAGATGTTCAAATCTGAGTTACCAAAAGCTGCAAATTGTGTGTATGTGCTTCCATGTTTTAAGTGTAAACAAATTCATGACCAGACTGCAGAAAATAATAATGATTTCTGATAATGCAATTGATAAGTCATCAAGGTGAAACTATATTTTAAATAAAAGTGGAAGAATTATTATAACTATTATGTTTGCTTTGTACCAAATTAGAGCAGCCAATTTTTACTGAAATATGTAAGATTCAAGGATTGAAACATACAATAGAAGAACAGAAATTTCAGTGGTGGTATCAGCTCAATGATTTTCAATACCTTGTTATATTCTTCCTAAGTTTTTTTGATTTGAGACAGATGTTTGAAAATACGAAAGTTCATTGCCAGAAACAGCAAGAATTAATTTTTTTTGCTCATGATATTGAGCTAATTTTTGTTTCTAGATTAATAATTATGTACAGTTACCATTACAATTAAGAAGCTTCTCTCAAATATTTAATTGTAAAACTTGACTTAATTTGTTTAAAATATTTGACTTCATGGTATTTAATCAGTACTGTTTATCTAATTAAAAAAAACTTATTTGTTGGGATTGTAAAAGTGGATGGCAGTCCACCTCCTGGATCATTACCATAGTCATCTCTGTGCTTCAGTTCTTTTTGTGGTAAGTCTACCTTATGAGCTTTTTAAATATGTTACTGTTCGTAAGCAGCCATTTTTTGGTGGCTACAAAATTTAGTCTAGTCTTACTTCTATTATTTTATTTTAGTTCCCTGCATTCAATTGTAATAAGCGGTTTACTTAATTTTGTCAGTGGTGCTTTAAATTAAAACAATTTTAATAAATTTCCTCTAATATTTATAGAAAATAAGTCTTACTAAATTGGCCACTTTTTTTATAAACTGTAGTTACATAATCAATTGTTTGTTTTCTTTTTTTTAATTTGTGTACTGAGCTCTGCACTGAGCACGCACAAATGCAGTGCATTGTCCATTTGGTGTATTTTTCCAGACTTTGATATGCTTAGTTTGCATGAGGCAGAGGAATATCCTGGAAGTAAAATTTTAGCAGGACCTCACAAAAGTTGGAAGTAACTGAGAATGGACTATAGTTTGTTTTAAACATAAATATTTTACAGGACTGATGTGTTAATACACAACATCTACTTGTAGGTATAACTAATGTTACACATAAAGAAAACAATCCATGTGTTGATGAACTATTTCCTACAAATAAGAAAACTGGGGAAAATCAGCTGTTGGCAAGAGAAGCATTTATCCAAATTTTTTTAGGTCTAAACTTGGGTAAAATAAACTAACTAAACTGATGAGCCAGAATTTTAGTCAAATTGTTGCAATATTAATTATATTGCAGAGGGACCAAATTTAGATCTGTGGTTGTATAAACTCATGTTAATTTCAGACTACTTTTTGCTGTAATCACAAACTACATTCCATCTAAATTGACTTTGTGCTGCTTCAGCTAAATAATGTCCTCATGTATATTTCATGCAACACTTGCAATGTACCATGTGCCTTCATACTGATCCCATGCTGCCTTAACATCTACTTCGTTTCCACTTATATTGCTTAGTTACAATTTAGTTTCCACTTTGTATCCACTTAGTGGGCCAATTTATGCTTCATTTTCCACTTTATTTGTTCTTTGCTTACACTTAATTTCCATTTTGTTTCCCCTTTTCCATTTCCACTTCAATTCCCACTTCATTTCCCCTTTCTTTAAGATTGGTTTCCACTTTGTTTGTGCTTAATTTCCGCTTTGTATTCTCTTAGTGGGCCAATTTTTGCTTCATTTTCCCTTTGTATCCATTTCATTTCCACTTTGTATACGCTTAGTGGGCAAATTTCTGCTTAGTTTTCTGCTTCATTTGCACTTTGTTTCACCTTTTGATTTGCTTTGTTTCCCCTTTGTATCTATTTCATTTCCACTTCGTTAACGCTTAGTGGGCCAATTTCCGCTTTGTTTTCCCTTCTTTTACGCTTTGTTTCCCCTTTGTATCCATGTCATATCCACTTCGTTTATGCTTAGTTTCTGCTTAGTGGGTCAATTTCCGCTTCGTTTCCACTTTATATCCACATTTTTTCCACTTCGTTATCGCTTCATTTTCACCAGGGACCACATAAATCAGAATGCATTAGTTTAAGCTTCTTGGTTGCTCTTGATGCATTATGTGCTTTAAATGGTGTCCTACAATGTTTTCCTTCAGTGCATGGGATGCAGGGTATATGTTGCTCATGATTTTCAAAATTCACACCACTTGCCATTCCTTGCTTAATCAAATTCATGCTTACTCTGTTCATGTGGCCAGTCTTTTGTGTCACAGTTGATGTGATAGTGTTGTCCTGTTTACTACATGATCTGTGAGGTAAACTGCAGTCTTATCACATCTTGGTACATTGACATCACCCACTGCAATTTCTTCACAGACATCTTGTTTCAAGCACACAGCAGATTCCATATCTAGTTTGTAAATCCCACCAACTTTAGTGGCAGTGGCCTAAACTTTGCCTTTGATGTTACAATCTTCCTCCAAAAAAATTTGACATTCCCTGGATGAAAATGTTACAACAAGACACTTTTCAACCATCTTACTAACTGACAAAAGATTCATTGACAAACCTGGCACATAACAACATTAGAAATATACCTCACTCCACCCTAATGTCCCAAGTTATCCATTGTCACCACTACCACCACTTTTTACCATTGTGTTATTTGCCACAGCAATGTCACACCCTGTTAATTTTTCATTGTACTTAGTTAACAAGTCTTTACACATAGTCATATGAACCCCTGTCAGAATCACACTTTGCACTCAGAACAGTCAACAAGCACCAATTTTCATCAGACTTAGTAAGTTTATTGGAAATGTTTCTCTTTTGACCCAACTGTTTTTGTGACCGTTCCATGCACATATTTTTCTTAGGACAATCATATGATTTATGTCCTAGTTCATTGCACTCAAAACACTGAAACATGAAACTCTTCTGCTTCCTTGCTGTATCAGGCTCTTTTCTTTGATTGGAAAGAAAGACTACATCAGATGTGTCTTCCGGTCCACACTTTAAATCTTCTTGCAATAACTTTGTTTTCACAAGATCACTTGTAATTTTGGTATCACTATTCTCCAGCACCATTACCATTTGGTTATAATCATTTGGTAGACCACTTAACATTATAGCTGCAAGAAACAATTGGGTAACCTACATATGTCTGACAACTGTTGGGCTACAAACATAACCTTAGTAACAAAGGCTTCCATAGAATTGAAATTGCTTAGTTTTAGCCCAAACAGTATTCTGAGCAATCCAAGCCACCTTGTTAAACCTCCATCTTCATAAGCCCTTCTTAAATTGTGCAAGCCTCACTAGCTGTTTTTGCATTTCTTATATGCAAAACAACATGGTTTAACCATCAGACATATCTTGGCCCTTGCTTTCCTATTCTTAATTTCACTGAGGATGCCATTAGCCTCAGGTTCAATGCACTCCCACAAATCTTCATGAATTAAATACATTTCCATTGAAAACTTCCAGTTATTGTAGTTCTCCATACCTTCAAGTTTTTCAATCCCCAGAAGGACAGAATTATTCACTAATCTACCTTCTACATTATTCAAAAGTTTATTTTTACCATCTTCCGCCATGATGTATAACTCACTTTTGTCGCATGGTTAAGCAGTAGCGGGATTTTTATTTATACGAACATTCCAGAGTCCTGGAAAGCATCTGAACATATTTTATGTTAGAACAAAAACAGTACACCCAATATTCAACAGAACAAACATCACTGTTTTATATTACACACAGCCACCTTGGCAGCAAGACATAATAAAGAAGAAAAAACCTAGACAAGAGATCACTAAAAAGAAATAACAATAGCATCAATGCACACAATAAAACAAATATTATCTAGAAACAAAGTTACAGGAACAAGTCACAATATGTAAAATTGCAGTTGCTTAACATTTCCAACATAAGGAAATTCAGGGGTTATGTGCCTACTTATACGAAAAATCTTATTCCATCTAATTTTAATTTGGATAAGTTTATTCATTCTAACTGGGTCAGGACAAAGAATCAAGTTTCAAATTTTAATAAAATACATACGAGTTTGACCATTTTCTGAACTGTACCCTGGTGCTTATGTTTTAGTACAGGATAGACAAGAATAAGGAAGGATTGTCCAAACCTGCAGACACCGCGGTTATACTAGACAAGAACAGCAGGTGGTGAGATAAGGATAAACATGAAAGATTCTCCTTACCCCATAAAGGAATATTTTAGGGACAAGACGCCACACTTAGCACAGGATGCTACAGTTCCAGATTTAGAACCACCTAGTGAGTTATCTGAGGTTGTAGTAGCCAGTATCTTCAACAGTTCAGCATTCTTCTTCCCAGCTGCTCTCTGAAGAAGTACCAGTATACAGAAGCCAGTTGTTCAACTAAACTTAAAAGAGGGAGGAGATGATATAGTTACATACTCTATGGAATTGTGTGACTGTATCATGTTCTATGGTTGCTTGTTATAGAGTTTTCTTGGTGTTTTCTCTAGCAGTTTTAAGCTTGTTATGTGATGTTGCGTAAAGGTTTCATTCCACTATGCTTTTAACTGCTGTTTCTATTTGACTACCCACTTATAATCCATTCACGGTATCTTCGATACTTTTGAAAAGAACCTTTGAAAAATCACCCTAGGAGTTACATGTTCAATTGGTTATAAAAAAATTGTATATGGAAAAAGGTTTTGTCTTGCTTTTAGCACTGAAGCACTATATAAATTGGTTGTTTTAAGTTTTAAGTATATTTTTTCAATAAATTATAATAATTTGTTAAAAGTCCGTACGAATTAACAACGGATTTTGAAGGGACATGTTGGTTATAGCTGAAAAGAAATAGTTCGTAGGTTAAATATTAATATGTATAAATTTAATGCCGTAATTGTAAAGTTAATATTGCTAAACTATATATTTACATTTTTACGTAGCACTCATGGGTAAAGATTTCACTGTTATTAATTGAAATTAAATAAATTTCAGTGTCTGTCCAGCGGACTCATACACTCCATCTTGTCCGTTTGGGCACGTTTTTTTCAGAAGTATAACCACGCCATATTGGATATTGGAGACGCTGAATTGTGGTTATAAAACTAACGTAACACATTCTTTCTACTTATAAGATAATTCTAGGTTAAGATGTAATTTTAGTATTAGCGTTGTTATTTCTGCACTTTATCAAATAAACGTGCAAAATATAGAAAGGCATTTGAATATTTCCGTTACACAATTCCCTTCGCAATCCTTAACAGAAAACATATTTTAAAAGAATGAAAAGGAATCGAATTTTGGTCAATAACTGATAATCGATTATTTTCGAAAGCTTTTTGTGAAGCGTAAGAGATAGCAGCACAGTAGCGTTTGCTTACACGTCTTTCTATTATATCGTCTTTGCGCCGCAGGTAGTGTTGTTTTGATGTTGTGGCAGTGAAGAAGTGCGACAGTTTCTTGATGGAAAAGCGATGTACCTACACCGCAGGTTTCAAAATGAAAGTGATTTTGTTCGCTGAAGAGTTTGGAAATCGAGCCGCGGGCCGTGAATTCGTAGTAAATGAAACGTTAGTGCGGGGCTGGAGGAATTTTTCTCACTTATAAGTCGCACCCCGAGTTTTCAATAAAATTTTTTAAATAAAATGTGCGACTTATATGTGATAAAATACGGTACCATTTATCACAGTGAAATCTTTAACCTGAGTGCTACTTCCAAAAGTTTATTATGTAAAATTTAACTTTTTCCTTACACCAAATATGTAAATAAATCTTAATACAATAAGTAAACTTTAATTAAATTATATAATTAACAGTTCCGATATATACTTCAATCTACCTTTTTGTATGTATTACAATATTTTGCTAAATTTATTAGCATTTTTTTTAGACATTTGGAGAATTTTATTAAAGTATATGACGGTTAAGATTACATGGCATTGTTTCTCTTCAAAAATAAATGTTGGTAAATATTTGACAGTTCCCACATGGCACTGTTTGTTTACAAAATATTTGAGAGTACCCACATGGCACTGTTTTTGTTTGCAAAACGTTTGACAGGTGTCACATGGCAATGTTTTGTTTACATACTGCGGAAGGATACATAATCGGGTCCCTGAAAGTAGATCTTTAGCAGGGCTTCAGAAAATCTTGAAGTTACCGTGAATACATTATAGTACAAAAGTTCGTTAGCCTACAACTTTTTTTATTATAATTGTTACTTTCATACACTTTGCTTCATGCTGAGAAGCTACAAACTTAAGCCATGCCTCAATTTAGAGTTGGAAGTAATCGCTGTGCGCATGCAGATTGCGAGGAAGTCCTGTAGCGCTGTACTACGCTTTTCCAATGGCGATGGAACACAGCGAGTTTGGTATGTAGGGCTGTGTTACCTTTCCCTTCACTCTTTCCTTTTAAATTCCTGTTGGATCAACCTTCAAAATTCCCTTTTGGTTTATAACTTTGAAACCTTTGATTCTAAAATAGGTTTTTCACATGGCTTCCTTGTTTTGGATTGACACTTTGCCTTTGATCATGTCACTGCGAGTAGAATGGGCAGAGAACCAACAGATCATTTAGGTGTAACTATTCTTTCTGGATGTGTCACTTCTTTGAATTGGCTATGTATGTAGTTTTTTTGTGTGTGCACTAAAAGCTTTCTGCCAATTTTTTAATTTGTGTCTTAGCAACATTTGTGAGCATACACAAGACCCAAGTACCTTGAATTTTGTTCCCGAGGTGCACAAATCTTCATTAGGTTAAGTCATAGAATTAGGTTGCTAAGTTAAAGGTTTTGCCTTATTTAATTTTTGTCAGGAGTGACACACTATGATAGGCCTGTAGATCAGGTGCCGTTTGTAGCTCAAAAAGGTTTGGCATAAATTGTATACTTTTGGTAATTTTGGTGGATGTTTAATTCGTGTTTGATGGTGATTTCTTGATGCTTGGCCAATTTAACCTGTTGTGGGACAATTGCATGCACAACAGTAATTTTTGGCACATCTCAAGTCAGTAATTGTTATGGTAAGAATGCCTGAGGTAAAAAACCTTTTGCAAAGGTTTTTTTATGTGCAATATTAATGAGCAATGCTGTTGCACGACTCACTGAATAGAAATGTGCAAATCTACATTTAAATGTGATAGTTATTTACCCCATGTGGACCATGTAGATTTTCATAATTGTACCTTGGTAAATCTCAAGTTGGGTTGTTTAGGTAAACTAAATATTGTTGTCAGCACACTTTGCACTTATTATTTGCCATAGAATAATGCTACTGTGACATTGAATTGAGGAATGTGTGTACAGTATTTTTATGATGAGTTTATTGTATGTCAAGTTTAGTGGAGTGCTGTAATTTCTCGCTTTGTTCTTTGCCTCCTTGTTTCCCTTGCCATACCGGAAATCCTAATAAGGATTTCCGGTATGGCGGCATCTTCTTAGTTTTCGCTGCAAGGACATACCAGGCACGGACGGTACAAAATAATCACTAAATAAAATAAGTTAAATTTAAAATAAACTTGCTTTGAAATGTAACACCTTGCAACATTTAACTTATCTGACATCTGCAGTAACCTTAAATCACAGTTTTAAATAAACATGATAGATGCCAGAGAGTGAGACAGGTCACAGCAAATATACAATTTAATTCTCTTTCTCTTCCATAATCTCTCGGAACAACTGAAACAGCCAGCATTCTCTGTGACATAAACACGGAAGTGGGAACAAGAATAGTGCTTTCTATGCCAATTGAGACATGCCCTTAAACCTGCATGTGAAGATGCCACAAACATCCATGACTTACTCAAGATTCAAACATATGATTTTGTCATCAGAATATAACACACCAGTGATATTGACCATGAAAGTTACCACACAACAATTATGAATCAATATTAGAACAACTAAATGGATCTATAAATAAGAAAACATGGGTCACAAAAACACAATTCAGTTTGTACGAGATGGAAGTTATTATACATATAATTTTAGTTAAATAGCCAAATGAAATGTAGGTCATTACTCCATAATTTTTTTGTCATTATGAAAATCATAGTAAATAAATTACATCTAACAGTCTAAATTGTAAGGAAGTAAAAACTAATTTTCAAACATGATTGATTTTACAGTTATTGGGCAAACAAAAATATTTAAATAATAATATTAATTTATTATATTAAAAACTATTTTTCCAATGCTTTCGCAGAAGACTAAGGCTCTCCTACTGTTAAAGAAAATTTTTTAAATAATACAGTTTTTTCTTATCACAGACAATTTATACCCCTTCGAGATCTGAATAAATCTCCGCAATTATAAATTTATAAAATGTAAGAGAGACTCATCATAAATATCCTAACAAAATATATAACTAATTTTAGTTTGAAAAATAAAATTGAAAGGTTTGGCTTTACCACTTGTGCAGAAATTCTTCATTTTGGCATCATAACTTCAGATTAATAATAATTACTGACAATGTACGATTATAGAAAATTTATATTTTACAAATGGTTTGATATTTTTGTGCATATTTATAATTGTGTGTTATCTGCTTATTGTAAAATGTCAAGAACATATAGATACATTAACAAGTTCTCCAACTTTTACAAGCAGATAAAACACAATTAAAATTATTCACAAAAATATTAAACAATCCGTAAACTGTAAATTTTCTATAATCACATATTGTCAGTATTTAATATGAATCCTAAATTATGATACAAAAACGAGGAATTTATGCAAAAGGAGTGAAGCCTAGTCTTAAGAACTTACACAGTAACACTGGAAAGGTAAACATAATTTTACTTAGTGAACTAACCTCATAAAACATTTCTTGGCTATACAGCTAAATATAACTTAACAGTTACACAAACAAGCTCACCATTTTCTCACAGAGGGGAAACAGCATATCAAAAGCTCAGAGCACCCGTTTTAACTTGTGATAACCAGCAGAACACTTTTGAATACAGTAGATTTGTTCTCTGCATACAAAATATAACCATAGTGGGCTTGGGCGGTGATGCAGCCTCATACCACAGATAACACAAATGCCAAGAATTTTGTATATACTGCCTACTACCAACTATTTCATTGCACATGGGGACACCAAAAATGCTACAAAGATGCTCACTTGTTTAGATTGTATATACAAGTAGGTAAGCAAAAAACTTGTATTCCATATGCAGAAACCAAAACATGCACTTGCTAAAAACCTCTTAACTTGTACTTCAAAAATTATACTTTTTCCTATGTCATTATCCACAATTATTTTAGGGCTCATATTTGAAGGGCAATCCATGGCCCTCCATTGGATCTGCCAATTCTTTGGATCATTATGAACTGGCCTTGAATACTAGATAAGCCATGGATGTGTATGTAGTTCTTTTATGTTAGTTCAGTTTGTAAGCCACTTGCTCATAATAAACTTATCGCAGCTTGCACCTCGCTGATGCTGAGAAGTTCACATTTCTGCATTTATCACGCAGAAACGTCATCATCATCATTACTTTTCCCAGAACATCTTGAATTGCCGAGAACGTTCTAGATGGCACCTACCTCAAGTATAAATACCACATGCGGGCCTCTGAGGAGGAGTAATTAAGAGCGGAGAGTTTAGCAGCTTGTGCGACCTTAAGCGACAGTTGAGCGATCCCAGAGTGGCAAGGGATGACTGCAGCAATCTGTGAGAATGTGTCGGCGAGCTTGTGTGCAGTGAAGAGTGGGATTGATCTGCGGGACTGTGGACTGGATGCGTGAGTGAAAAGACATTCAGGACGATTGAAATAGACAGTTTTAACTAAAAGTGTGGAAATAATTGGAGCAGTTTAAGAGACATTAACAAGAGTATAGACTGTAATAAAGACTTCAATTGAAATTGAGAATGAGATAGTAACTAAATATTGGACTCCAAAAGAATAATAAGAGTTAATAGGAAGTTCAGACTAGTAAATAACATATGTTTAACTGTTTGTAGCATTGAGAATAAATATAATTATTGAATTTAGTTATTTTATTTTTATTAACATTTCCATCCCTAACGAACTCCGATACGACCCTCAGGCGTCCCATGTAACACTGGTGTCAGAAGTGGGATGGTGGCGTTTAATTGTTAGTCAAGTTAGGCACTAGGTTAGTAATTAAGACTGTTTTATACAACCATAGCAGTGAATGTTAACCAGAAAAATATCTGCTGTACTGGAAGCACTGCAAGCATTAATTGAGGGATTAGGTAACCAAGTGAGCGCAAGTGTTAATAGCCTTGATAACAAAATTAATAGTGTGAAAGAGTGTGAACGAAACTGTAAAAATTGAAATTAGTTCCGTAGTTGAAAATGTAAATAGTGTAAATGAGAATGTCGACANAGTGTGAACGAAACTGTAAAAATTGAAATTAGTTCCGTAGTTGAAAATGTAAATAGTGTAAATGAGAATGTCGACAAG
Source organism: Clitarchus hookeri (assembly GCA_002778355.1). Classification (NCBI taxonomy): domain Eukaryota; kingdom Metazoa; phylum Arthropoda; class Insecta; order Phasmatodea; family Phasmatidae; genus Clitarchus; species Clitarchus hookeri. Next base: position 836,321 of record NQII01000129.1, on the reverse strand, counting down.
AAAATTGACTCTGTTAATGTGAATGTAGACAAGAAAATAGATCACGTGGATAGGAAAATTGAAGGTGTAAGTGAATACAAAAATTGACAGTGTGGACGACAAAAATTGACAGTGTAAATGAAAGAATGGCACGCATAAATGGCAGGATAGACAGTGTCGAGAATGAAGTGAAACAGAAAATAAGTGCAATGAAGAAGGAATGGCAGGAATTTCTGCAGCAAAATTCTACCATCACAACATTGCCAGCAGAAAAAAGTGAGAAAGCAGTACAAGACGAAACCAATACGGCAACCTTGGAAGAGAGCAAGAGGATCTGCAGAANACAGAAAAAAGTGAGAAAGCAGTACAAGACGAAACCAATACGGCAACCTTGGAAGAGAGCAAGAGGATCTGCAGAATTGGTATCGCATAGCCAGCAGTGGGGAAGGTGGTCTCAATTAAGCCCGCCCCTTACGATGGCCAGACTTCATGGTGGGAGTACCAATACCAGTTTGAAAAAGTTGCTACCCTAAATGGCTGGACAACGGAACAGCGGGCTTACTACCTTGCCGCCGTACTGAGAGGCCCCGCACTGAGAATACTACAATCTCTGCCAGAGTGACATCGACTAGAGTACCCCACACTGATGTCGGCCTTGGAACTACGTTTCAGCAACTGGTAACTGCGACATGCCCACCATGTATAGCTGAGAAGCCGCACCCAGCGACCAGGGGAGCCACTGCAGGAGCTATAGCAAGACATTGTGCTGGTCTCCCGCCTATCTCTGGAAGGGTGCCCCGACGAGGCGTGCGACATCATAGCAGTCGGCTTCTTCATCGATGCCATAGCCGACACAGAGGTACGGCAAGCAGTACGTCTGGCTGCACCCCACAACATGCAGGATGCCCTGGCCCAAGCACTGGAGGTGGAGTCAGCAAGACAGGGGGCCTCACCCCGACGACCAGTATGGGCAGTGACGCTGAACGAAGATGACATCAAGAAGATTGAAGGAGATGCAGACGTTTATGAGAGACATCACTTCCATGGTCTACAGAGCTTCGCCACCCCCACCTAAAAGGCCTGAGTGTTGGTCATGTGGACAGCCGGGGCACCTGAGAGCCTACTGTCCACAGAAGCAGCATCAGCAGAAGCAAGAAAATAGGCAGCGAGAGGCAGGTGAGAATACAGCACATTCAGAAAACTTTAAAAAACTGATCTCAGGGGGCGAAAGTTGGTGAATGATGGAGGGAAGGCGCCAATGTTCTTACATGTACAGTCGGTGGAACAGGATTGGGATGCAATACTTGTGGAGGGGAGCCTGAATTACACTCCTTGTCAGATGGTCGTCAATACTGGGGCGACCATAACAGTAGTAAGACCAGACATCCTTGGACCTTCCCCCAGCGATCGGCCGATGACAGCATCAAATGGTGCAATTTGACTACAGTAACAGGTGAGACCACACCAGTTATCGGTAAGAGCAAAATGATCTTGGTGTTTGATGACCTTAGCGTAGAACACAATGTTTACATAGCAGAAATAGAGGATGAATGTTTTTTTGGGGCTTGATGTATTACATAGGTTGGGGTACTGTATTGATACTCGACTTGGTGTACTAAGGGTAGGCAGTACAGAGTTGGTGGTGTCAACATGGCATGATTTGTACTCCCCAATTAGCTGCCCAGTAATATATAGTGAACCCAATGTGCTGCCCGCTTCTAGTGAAATTTTAATTANTGAACCCAATGTGCTGCCCGCTTCTAGTGAAATTTTAATTACAGGTAGATATCAAGGAAAGTTTGTCAGATGTTTGGGTCTAATTGAGACAGCAGAAGGGATTGGCGTCCTGCCAGGTAAAGTCGTTCTAGAAAGGACTCTGGTCTCTTCTAATTCTGACAGTTTTCCAGTTAGAATGATAGATTTGTCCAATAGTGCAATTTGTCANGGTAGGCAGTACAGAGTTGGTGGTGTCAACATGGCATGATTTGTACTCCCCAATTAGCTGCCCAGTAATATATAGTCAACCCAATGTGCTGCCCGCTTCTAGTGAAATTTTAATTACAGGTAGATATCAAGGAAAGTTTGTCAGATGTTTGGGTCTAATTGAGACAGCAGAAGGGATTGGCGTCCTGCCAGGTAAAGTCGTTCTAGCAAGGACTCTGGTCTCTTCTAATTCTGACAGTTTTCCAGTTAGAATGATAGATTTGTCCAATAGTGCAATTTGTCACAAGGAGGGGGCCGTGATAAGTGTTTGCAAGCAGGTACACAGGTACTTCCAATGTTCCAGAATATTCTCGAGTAAAACAAATAGAATGTAATTTACTATACCAGAAGTACTGGAGGAAATGTTAGTGAGAACAAAAGAAAATCTTAACTGGCGACAGGGGAAGGCTGTCTTTGAATTACTGCAGAGAAATAGGGATGCCTTTTCATGTGGACCAAATGACCTTGGATGGACTAACGTGACCTGCTACCACATTGATACAGGAGATGCCAGGCCCATAAAGCAGTCACCAAGACCACTGCCATTAGATTCGCATGAGGCAGTTGAGGGAATTCTTAAGGAAATGAAGGATCTAGATGTGATAGAACCATCAGTTAGTCCATGGTCATCCCCCATAATTCTTGTTAAGAAGAAAGATAGCTCTCTGAGGTTTTGTGTAGACTATCACCAGCTTAATAATGTGACCAAGAAAGACTCTTATCCGCTTCCAAGGATATATGAGACCTTAAACAGCCTAGCAGGTTCACAATGGTTTTCTAATTTGGACATGAAGAGTGGGTACTGGAAGTGCAAGGTGGCTCCAGAGGATCAAGAGAAGACTGCATTTTGTGTCCAAGGGAAATGAACCTGCTAGTTCAAAGTTATGCGTTTTGGGCTATGTAATGACCCTGCCACTTTCGAACGCCTGATGGAAAAAGTTTTGCCTTTAGATATTTGTCATGTTTACCTAGCTGACTTGTTGTGACAAGAAAAACATGTGAAGAGCACCTATCACGTTTAGAGACTGTATTCCAGAAAGTAGCCGCAGCCAACTTGAAACTGGTTCCTAAGAAGTGTAACATGTTCCAAAAGAAAATTAATTTCTTGGGATGTGTAGTGTTTGCCAATGGAATCGAAACAGACCCTGAGAAGACAAAAGCAATAAGAAATTGGCCAACACCAAACGATAAAACTTAAGTGTGGAATTTTCTGGTATTATGTGGCTATTACCGTCAATTTGTACCTGGGTTTGCCATGATCGCCAAGCCACTACATGAACTGACTGATACAAAAAGAAAATTTCATTGGACCACTGAGTGTGAAAATGCTTTTCGTAAGCTAAAGGAAATTCTGATATTTCCACCAGTCCTGGGTTTCCCAAAAAGTGAGGGCATGTTCATTTTGGACACTGATACTAATGATGTAGGCATTGGAGCTGTTATCTCAGGTTCAAGATGGGAAGGAAAGATCACTATAATACTTCAGTAAGGTATTGCACAAGCCTGAGAGAAATTACTGTGTTACATACAGGAAGCTTCTGGCCATGGTGATGGCAATTTCACACTTCCAGCCCTAACTTTATGGTACACATTTTATGCTAAGAACCAATCATGCTTCATTATGCTGGCTACTAAATTTCAAGAAATCCGAAGNCAAGGACTCTGGTCTCTTCTAATTCTGACAGTTTTCCAGTTAGAATGATAGATTTGTCCAATAGTGCAATTTGTCACAAGGAGGGGGCCGTGATAAGTGTTTGCAAGCAGGTACACAGGTACTTCCAATGTTCCAGAATATTCTCGAGTAAAACAAATAGAATGTAATTTACTATACCAGAAGTACTGGAGGAAATGTTAGTGAGAACAAAAGAAAATCTTAACTGGCGACAGGGGAAGGCTGTCTTTGAATTACTGCAGAGAAATAGGGATGCCTTTTCATGTGGACCAAATGACCTTGGATGGACTAACGTGACCTGCTACCACATTGATACAGGAGATGCCAGGCCCATAAAGCAGNTGGACCAAATGACCTTGGATGGACTAACGTGACCTGCTACCACATTGATACAGGAGATGCCAGGCCCATAAAGCAGTCACCAAGACCACTGCCATTAGATTCGCATGAGGCAGTTGAGGGAATTCTTAAGGAAATGAAGGATCTAGATGTGATAGAACCATCAGTTAGTCCATGGTCATCCCCCATAATTCTTGTTAAGAAGAAAGATAGCTCTCTGAGGTTTTGTGTAGACTATCGCCAGCTTAATAATGTGACCAAGAAAGACTCTTATCCGCTTCCAAGGATATATGAGACCTTAAACAGCCTAGCAGGTTCACAATGGTTTTCTAATTTGGACATGAAGAGTGGGTACTGGAAGTGCAAGGTGGCTCCAGAGGATCAAGAGAAGACTGCATTTTGTGTCCAAGGGAAATGAACCTGCTAGTTCAAAGTTATGCGTTTTGGGCTATGTAATGACCCTGCCACTTTCGAACGCCTGATGGAAAAAGTTTTGCCTTTAGATATTTGTCATGTTTACCTAGCTGACTTGTTGTGACAAGAAAAACATGTGAAGAGCACCTATCACGTTTAGAGACTGTATTCCAGAAAGTAGCCGCAGCCAACTTGAAACTGGTTCCTAAGAAGTGTAACATGTTCCAAAAGAAAATTAATTTCTTGGGATGTGTAGTGTTTGCCAATGGAATCGAAACAGACCCTGAGAAGACAAAAGCAATAAGAAATTGGCCAACACCAAACGATAAAACTTAAGTGTGGAATTTTCTGGTATTATGTGGCTATTACCGTCAATTTGTACCTGGGTTTGCCATGATCGCCAAGCCACTACATGAACTGACTGATACAAAAAGAAAATTTCATTGGACCACTGAGTGTGAAAATGCTTTTCGTAAGCTAAAGGAAATTCTGATATTTCCACCAGTCCTGGGTTTCCCAAAAAGTGAGGGCATGTTCATTTTGGACACTGATACTAGTGATGTAGGCATTGGAGCTGTTATCTCAGGTTCAAGATGGGAAGGAAAGATCACTATAATACTTCAGTAAGGTATTGCACAAGCCTGAGAGAAATTACTGTGTTACATACAGGAAGCTTCTGGCCATGGTGATGGCAATTTCACACTTCCAGCCCTAAATTTATGGTACACATTTTATGCTAAGAACCAATCATGCTTCATTATGCTGGCTACTAAATTTCAAGAAATCCGAAGNCTTTATGGTACACATTTTATGCTAAGAACCAATCATGCTTCATTATGCTGGCTACTAAATTTCAAGAAATCCGAAGGTCAAATAGCCCATTGGATACAGCATCTTCAAGAATATGACTTTGAAATACAGCACAGATCTGTACGCCTTCACAGTAATGTGGACGCACTTTCTAGGAGCCATGTGAGCCATTTCGTCGTCATTGCGAATGCCAGGAAGAAAAGAGTGGTGAATCGCTGAAGGTACGGAGGAAAAGAATTCAAGGTTCTCTATCTTGTGATGGGACACGTACCAGGAGTGATGAGAGTATTAGGAAATACCAGCTGAATGATCCCACTTTGTAGCCATTATTAAAGTGGAAAGAAGCTGGCTGTCGGCCAAAATGGGAAGAGATATCTAGCCTGAGCGCAGCAATCAAAGCAATTACCTCGTACTAAACAATGGCATACATTACAGGAACTGGGAAAGTAATGATGAAAAACGCACACTTTTACAGTAGGTCCTTCTAGAAAGCTGGGTTCCAGAAGTCTTAAAAGAACTGCATAGTGCGGCAGCGAGTGGGCCCTCAACAGAGTTAGACTAAGATTCTACTGGCTTCATTGTGGGCAGAGTGTTCAGAAGTGGTGCCGATGGTGCGATACTTGCACTGCAAGGAAGGGCCCAAGGACAGGGTCATCTCCAGAAATACAATGTTAGATCCCCCATTCAAAAGGATGGCAGTAGACCTTCTGGGTACTTTGCCTGTCACAGAAAGAGGTAATCGGTATCTACTGATGGCTCAAGATTATTTTACTAAGTGGTCTGAGGTCATTCCCCTCCCATACTAAGAAATGTGTACTGTAGCCAACGCACTTGTAGAGCATCTCTTTTCGAGGCTTGGGGTGCTACTAAAACTCCATTCTGACCAGGGAAGAAATTTTGAAGCTGCGGTGTTCCAGGAGATAACAAAGATTCTGGGGATGGAAAAGACTAGGACTACAACCTTACACCCTCAGTAGGATGAAATGGTCGAGACACTTAACCGCACTTTTGAGTAGTACCTTTCAATCTTTGTAACAGACAACCAAAAGGACTGGAATTCAAAGGTGCCATTGTTTCTTTGTGCTTACCATTCAGTAGTCCACAAGGGTAACACCATCAAGGATGCTGTTTGGAAGAGAGCTACACCTTCCTAGTGACCTGCTGTTTGGTCGATAGACAGAAGAGCAAACTGCAGCCCTTGGTTATGCCAGCGAATTATGTAACGGACTTATTGGCATTCATGAGTTTGCTAGACAGCACCTAAGAATAAATAGTGACAGGATGGAGACGCGGTATGATAGGAGAATGTGGGGTGAGGTATTTCAAGAAGGACAACTCGTGTGGCTGTACAAACCACAGAGGAGAAAAGGGTACTGCCCGAAGCTACAGAAATGTTGGGAAGGCCCAGCAGGATTCTGAATAAGATCAATGGTGTGGTCTTTCGGATGTCGTCAACGCTCTAGGGTAAAGCCAAAGGTTGTTCACATCGAACGACTGGCACTCTATGATGGTCCGAATGTTGCAGTGTCTGTTCAGGATGAACAGACTTGAGGAGGGGGCAGTGTTATGTGCTCGCTGCTTCGCATCCTGTGCGAGCGAAAGGAAGTGAAGGACAGCAGTTATATGATAGTGAGCTGCCTATCATAAAGGATGCTGCTGCACATGCCAATAAACTTATCGCAGCTCACACCTCGCTGACCCTGAGAAGCTCATATTTCTTCATTTATCACACAGGAATGTCATCATCACCATTACTTTTCCCAGAACATCTTGGAATGCTGAGAACATTCTAGACGGCACCTACCTCAAGTATAAATACCAAATGTTGGCCTCTGAGGAGGAGTAATTAAGAGCGGAGTGTTTAGCAGCTCGTGCGACCTTAAGCAACAGTTGAGTGATCCCAGAGTGGCGAGGGATGACTGCAGGGATCTGCGAGTGTGCGTCGATGAGCTTGTGTGCAGTGAAGAGTGGGACTGATCTGCGGGACTGTGAACTAGATGCGTGAGTGAAAAAGACATTTGAGACGATGAAAACAGACAGTTTTAACAAAACGTGTGGAAATAAATGGAGCAGTTTAAGAGATATTAACAAGAGTATAGAATGAAATAAAGACTTCAATTGAAATTGAGAATGAGATAGTAACTAAATATTGCACTCCAAAAGAATAATAAGAGTTAATAGGAAGCTCAGACTGGTAAATAACAGATGTTTAACTGTTTTTAGCATTGAGAATAAATACAATTATTCAATTTAGTTCTTTTATTTTTATTACGACCTCCATCCCTCACGAATTGAGATATGCCCCTTAGGCGTGCCAGGTGTGTGTGTCTATCTCTCTCTCTATATATATATATATATGTGTGTGTGTGTGTGTGTGTATATATGTGTGTGTGTGTGTGTTCTGCGGTAAAGGGCACTATCACAATGTATATTTTACAAGACTGAAGGCAAAGCACCATCTNTATATATATATATATATGTGCGTGTGTGTGTATATATGTGTGTGTGTGTGTTCTGCGGTAAAGGGCACTATCACAATGTATATTTTACAAGACTGAAGGCAAAGCACCATCTGTTACATGGAATAATAAGTGATGCAGCCATTAGGAATGGGGCACAGTGTGCCATCATGGTATTGAGGCAAAAAGAGCACTCCTGTANCTGTTACATGGAATAATAAGTGATGCAGCCATTAGGAATGGGGCACAGTGTGCCATCATGGTATTGAGGCAAAAAGAGCACTCCTGTAAAATTCTATATTTGTAACATGGTGTCCCTTACCTCCGATGCACAGATATATATACACAGACATTAGAGGAGGATACAAACTGGTTGAATGAAGATGCTACACAAGGCTATTGAAAGTGCTTCCTAAATAAATGCTAACAGCTTGCACACCTTTGTAACTGCTTGACCTTCATTCTAAAATTCTGTGATTTTTTACATTCATACAAATTAAGTTTATGGTTGGTTCAATCATTTTTAATAAATTCAACATCTGCCAGGCAAACACTTTACAAAGTGACAACCAGACTTGAGGCTGGACTGGAACTGGCAGCTACAATACTGTAACAATAGGGTGGAGTGAACTTACTAGGCGAAAAAAAAAAAATACTCTAATCGAAATGGAATAGTTGCATCTATAGTTGATATGAAAACATACCAAATTAGAGTTATTTGCGTGAAGGGATTGAGGTGCCCCCGTTACCTGACATTTTGCAAAATTACTGATTTTCTGACCATTTATCAAAGGTGATTAAAAAATAAGTTTTTTAACATATTATAATGGAATATGTACAAAAATACCAGGAGAAATCTAAATATTAATTGAAAAGACAATAAGTAGCTTTAAGAAATATTTTTAAAGTGCCGCCAAGGGCCCCAAATTCCTAAAAATTTACATTAAACTCAATATTTTCTTTGTATTCTCTTAGGTGTCAACTAATTTTTATTCTGTGTTTAACATAATTTTACTGACAGTAAATAAATAAAACTGTAAATTAAAAGAAAAAACATATTTATTTACAAAAAAAAAGTGATACAATTCTAATTTCTCCGGAGTTGTCAGCAATAATAATGCTGTAATGTAATGCTAATTAAATTGAATATTCCTTTTTTGTTTCGAATGAAGGCATGTTCTTGTGCGACTCAAGTCTTCCTCTGATGAAACCGTCCCTTGCTTCCTGTCCGCAAACAGCTTCTGATGCCTCAGTCACCAACTTGATGCACCGCTCTACCGCTTGAGTGTGACAGGGTAACAAAGGAATATTATCGTCTGTACCGAAGCCATTCTCGACTATTTCTTTTAATCTTTCGGTCGAATAATTTGCGGTCAAAGGTGGCTCACAGACGTTTAAATTCTGCCAATCAATTAGATCAGTGTAGTCAGATGCCTCAAAATTAAATGGTGGTATCGCGAACTTCCGAATCCCCGGAAGTTTGGGCTGCGACCTTAGTTTTAATATCCGGCGATAAGCTAGTTCTCTGACGAACTTTTTGTTGTCACCTAGCATACATAACAGAATATTTTCAGGATGCCCAAAATAGCCATTCCTTTGGATTACTGGCTCGATCAATTTCTTTAAGTCTTCACTAAGATAACGACTCCTTTTGATCAGTATCCATAAGTGAAATGCTCCTTTCAGGCACGATGAATTCGACTTTATGTCAAACCAGGTTGGTCCATATACTGTCATTACAAATATTGCCAATGTTTTTAAATTTTGACAAGGATTTGTGGTAGCAACATATAAGCGTAAAATTCTATTCGCTGTTGTAAGCCACCTTGAATGCGAAAGTTGACCTGGTTGTCTGTTTGCTAAATCGAGGGAGCATTTTCCCGTCGCAGTTGCTTCCATCATGTGAAGGAGGTACTTTTGGTCCGTACTTAGATCATTTTCATTTGTAATTCTAGGCAATGTCTCAGGAATTACTACAAAGTCTACAACAGGAAGATTTTCGCAACATTGTAATTTCTTTCCTATTGGACCCGAGAAACAACGCGGACCCGTCGTCTGGCCATCTAAATGTTGAACTAAGTGCCGCAAAGGGAGTTCATTTGAATGCAACTGACAAATAAACCACTGTAGTGGTCTACTGAGCTCGACCTCCAAGCGATGAACTACCCCTCCTTTTGACCCAGTGTTGACGACAGTGCCATCGCAGCCAATAGCCGATAATTGAGACAGATTTTCTAATTTATCATTTAAACACTTTGTAATGCATGTTTTTATGTTTTCAGCCGCCCCTGAATCACATACTACATGGCCGTAATAATTATGTCCTGGTTCTGCTACAAGAACATAGTGCTCTTCCATCTTACTCCTCCGGTGATACTTAAATCCAATCTTTTCCTGTGATAAAGTTTTGTCCTTTCTACCGTCGAAATACAGCCCCACCAAAGGCTCCGGGCAATCTTTTTGTTGTAATTGACCCCGCATTTTAGTTCTTTCACGTCGAATTTTTGAACGGTCTATAACGCAGCTATTATCCTCTTTTTGAATTATTCCGACATCTTTTAGAACAGCAGATGCTATAATTGCAGCGGATCTATCAGAGACTCCAGTACGGTCACATGCCAGAGCAAGGGAAGGCAGCTGTACTCGCATTTGTTTTCGTTGAGGTTTAGAAATATCAAGATTTTCAGACTGTAGCTTCGCTGTGCATGGATTTACTATTGCCGCTTCTATTTCAGTCATCTCAGAGGAGGTATTTGGTTCTGATGAATCTGTTTCCATCACTTCTTCTAATAAAGGCAGAGGCTCATGATAAGAACATGAAGGCTGCTGTAAATCAGAATTCACCTGAGTTTGGGCATTTTCTCTTGCTTTTCTCTCTTTCTTTTTAGTCTGACTTTTTGTCACAGCCAAATCGACCGAACCGATAATCATTTTCCTCTTTGTTCTTTGATCTATCAAGAAACTTCTTTCTTGTTGTGGAACTCGGCGTTTTTTTTCACAGCTACAATTTTCAAAAAGCGTGCATTTGCAAGAACAAATATCAAATAGTTTGTTTGAATCTTCTTTAAATTTCTGAAGTTTGTATTTGTATTTTTCATTCGCCTGGCGTTTCAAGTACGGTTTCATGATGTTTCTATACTTATCATGATAAGAGCGAATGATCTGCAGCACTCGTTTATGTATCACTGTTGGGATGGATGCTTTAAGCCAAATTTCCTCAACTTTGGTGGCTACTATCTCAGAAATTTCTCCGACCGTCGGTTCTTTTGTTTTTGAGTTAGGTTTTAATTCGTTTTTGACCCACAGGTACTGCTTCATGACATCACAATAAGTCGGCAAAACACAATAATTACAATTTTCTGGCGTTCCAAAAACAGGACAAATCGTGGTCTTCCTCGTTCTTATTTGAGCCATGATCTTCAAACAATAGCGAGAAATAGATCGCAGACTAAAAACTTATAATTTGAAACACGCCAACGTACGTCCACTCGCTGCTGTTATTTTCCGAGAACTGAAGTAAGCGAGCGCTCGGTCACTCGCTGCAAGGCGTGTGCGGGTGGCTGAGGAAAAGGGGGGGGGGGGGGGTTGTTGTTTTGCTAAGCAACACAAAATACGGAGAACTAGAAAGCGCGGGAGAGGTATTTTTATTCGAAATAATAGCACATAACCCCAGATGAGAAAACTTAGAATTGATTGCTTTTACTGAGTTTTTTGTGCTACTGGGGCACCACAAGAAGAGTTTAAATAAATAAAGAAAAAAATGTGCTAGACATTAGGGCTATTTTCCTTAGTTATTCAAGCTATTCTATTAAAATTAAATTGCTGTATTAGATTTTACAAATATTATAGTACCTGCTGATTTTAACAAAAAATCTGAAATTTCAAAATTCTTGGGGCACCTCTTAACCATAGACTAGAGAGAAAATATTTTACGCTATTACTTATGAAGCCTACCCACAACTTTCCCCGGGTATTCCATTACAATTGTCGAAAAATGATTTTTTCACTCCACCCTACTGTAACAATGTGTTTGTTTAAAAATTCTTGCAACTGTTTTGGATCAAACCTTTGTATAAGAGAATCAGGCAGATGATTTTAATAAANAACAATATGTTTGTTTAAAAATTCTTGCAACTGTTTTGGATCAAACCTTTGTATAAGAGAATCAGGCAGATGATTTTAATAAACACCAATTAAAAGATATGCACACAAACTTTAACATAACCTGTATAAAAAATAAGAATTATAATGTCAACAAAGCCAGTAGTTTAGTAAACACTATGTAAAATTTAAGAATTATATGACATACATTGTGATCTATAATTCAAGAGACATATTTTAGTGCATGGATGAAGAAAGTGATTATATTCGGACTTTTGAAAGAAAAAAAAAAATTTTTTTATTAGCTATTTTTATCGGGGTCATACATAAAAGTTTCTTCAATTAGTTGAGTGGTATTTTGTGCAAAACTTAAGACATTTCCTATGTTTAACTTATGAGCTTCTACATCTAAAGGGAACATTGATAATTTTGTTTGTTGTGCAGCAGATGAGACTGCATCTGCTTTGATTGCTAGTTCAGTAACCAGAGATGACTGCAGCAGTGGACAGTTTTCACCCATCATCTCCTCACTACAATTACTGGTAAAATGATGAAGTTTACACATAGATGCATCTCCATCACTAACAGTTCCACTTTCACATGACTTTTCTTTATAATTACTGGCACACATGTTTTCACATTTTGAACCATCTGAAGTTTTACTAAGAACTGACCATTTTAATGCAGTTGTTTCAAAATCTGAATTTTTGTTTGCATTACATTTTTCAATTACGTGAATTGGTTCTGAACTACCTATTAATGCATTATTATATACTGAATTTGCTTTTGCATATCCCACACAGTCATGAATACCTGATAATTTGTCATTCATGTGGGACTGACTTTCTCCAATATACCTTGAAACAGTTTCATTTGGACACAATTCTTTTTGATTATGACATAAAATTTTATCTCTACTTTGTTCTGTATTTGGTAAATGATTAGGATAATCACTTAAAAGCAGTGAATTTAAACATTCTGGTACCTGGAATTTTTTTTTCCTAAGAGCCTTTGCTTCTCGTTCTTGTATTTTCTCTGCCCGATCAGTCAATGCATTCTTAAGTTCTAAAAATAACATAGTATAGTGCTTTTTTCTTATTTTATTTTCTGTCTCTTCTACAAACATTGCTGAATCTAATTCTTCATCTTTGGTATGGAAGTCACAGAAGGCTACATCTTCAAACACTTCATCCTCTACTTCTGTATTTTGATTGTACTCAAATGGTATAATTTCACAGTTGTCATTTTCATTTGCGTGGACAAATACAGGCCTTTCTTGTTTTGCTTGTACGCTTGAAGTGTTACATTTCTCAAGCTTTCTGAAGCAAATTTCAAAGTGAGAATTGCTCTTCTTCAATAATGTACCAAGTTCTACCATTACTGTTAACATTTCACAATACTGACTTTCGAAATTTTTATCTTCACTTTCCCTGATACTCTTGGATTCAATTTGTTTTATACAAAAACTAACATCATTAGAAATTTCTTGTATGAGCAAAAACCATTCTTGAAATGTTTGGAAAAGATCTGTATTATGACAAAACACATGTTTAGGTTTATACTCTTTATAACTAACATTCCTTTGTTTTTTATATCCACAATATAGCCAGTAATGTTTTGCTAATTTAAAATTGTTTCGTGTAGTTTCCCATGAGACATCTTCTATTGCAGCCCATATTGAGTTACTTACTTTCCTGTTGCACTTTAGCCATGTCTCTGGATGTAAACTGAGAGATAGTCTTCGTAAGAATTCTGACTGGATAATTATGTAAAAAGAAGTCAGCCTCTGAAACAAATGAAACAAATAAATATTACAGAAGTTCATGGCAGAGTGAGTGAGTGAGTGAGTGAGTGAGTGAGTGAGTGAGTGAGTGANGGTGGGTGAGTGTGAGTGAGTGAGTAAGTGAGTGGGTGAGTGAGGTGGGTGAGTGTGAGTGAGTGAGTGAGTGAGTGAGTGAGTGAGTGAGTGAGTGAAGAGATTTGGGCGGCTCTTAACAGCGAGGTCAGTGAGTGAGTGAGTGAGTGAGTGAGTGAGTGAGTGAGTGAGTGAGTGAGTGAGTGAGTGAAGAGATTTGGGCGGCTCTTAACAGCGAGGTCGTCTTGAGAGCTAATGAGGGTGAATGAGGTGAGTATGGAGCAGCGCCGGAATGAAAGGGCGGGGGAAACGGGAGATCCCCAAGAAAACCCGTCGACCAGTGGCATCGTCCGGCACGCTTCCCACATGCAAAACTCCAGAGTGACCCGGCCGGGGATTCCATAAGAGAACTTTTCCATGCCTGAAAGTGGAAAAAATTTTATAGCAGAATCCTCATGACTATAATCATATAAAAGGTGGTGACTGGGCTGATGGAATTATTACAAAATAGTTCATCATCATTTTGTGCTTACTGCCAAAAGGAGCAAAATTAAATAGCTTTATCATGGCCTATAGAGAAAGAAAAGTCACAAGATAAAAAAGAAGAATTTCAATTTACCACAGAATATGTGATCAAAATTCCATGTAACTGATAATTTGGAGAATAATAAGTGTAGTACACTGTACAGATAACAGAAGATAGAAGTAAAAGTTCACAGGCATTTATAAAATGCATAATCATGAGAATAAATATTAATGCCCATGCAATTTGAGAGAAGAAAACTGAATGTTTGTGTTATCCTAACACGAAAAATAAATATATATTTTTTAATCATTTTGATTTGTTAAACATTTTTACACTTTGTAAATATAAGCTATATGTGGTAGAGTGAAGTATGTCTTAATATCAATACGTTATGGGAAGTTAGAAAGGTAAGGTCGGCACTAGTGTTTTTTGGTCAATACTAGAAGTTGAAATAGTCAGTTGAGAAGCATGTCAATATGTAAATGGGAAAGTATTCAGTAGTAGAGATGTAAATGTGGACACAACACTGACGAGGAAAGTGGAAATATTAGTTTTCAAGTAATGAGTCCAGATTGTTTGTGCAGTATAGCTTTCATATCAGCATTCAGCGAATTTGTGCTGTTTTGGAACACATGGAAGGCATACTCTGAACATTTGCAGTTTTACTTTTCCACCAATAAAGTTACCAAAGAAGAGAAAAAATACAGAATATTCTATACTGTAATGGGATCTGAGTTGTATGGATTAGTTATATTGCTGATTGCCCCGAAATTCACTTTAGAAGTAGGGTTAGCAGAGTTCCTAACATTACTTAATAATCATTTTCAACAAAAGGTGAGTAAAGAGGTGGNACTTTAGAAGTAGGGTTAGCAGAGTTCCTAACATTACTTAATAATCATTTTCAACAAAAGGTGAGTAAAGAGGTGGAATTTTTTTAATTTCATAAAAGAAACCAGTGTGAGAGGAAAGATTAGCACAGTATGTGGTCAAGCTGTGGAAAATGTCAAATCATTGTAATTTCTCAAATTTTGACAGGGTCACGTGCCGGGTGCAAGATAAAATAATACTGCATGTGCTACTAATTCTTGAATACTTGTATTTGAGAGTGAAGAAAAGCAATTTCCTTTTGTGCACCTTCCAAATTTTTTTTTCTTTTTGCCTGAAGCTCTGCAAGTTCAGCTGCTAATTTATGTTTCATGAAGACAGCCTGCTCCTTTTNACTTTAGAAGTAGGGTTAGCAGAGTTCCTAACATTACTTAATAATCATTTTCAACAAAAGGTGAGTAAAGAGGTGGCATTTTTTTAATTTCATAAAAGAAACCAGTGTGAGAGGAAAGATTAGCACAGTATGTGGTCAAGCTGTGGAAAATGTCAAATCATTGTAATTTCTCAAATTTTGACAGGGTCACGTGCCGGGTGCAAGATAAAATAATACTGCATGTGCTACTAATTCTTGAAGACTTGTATTTGAGAGTGAAGAAAAGCAATTTCCTTTTGTGCACCTTCCAAATTTTTTTTCTTTTTGCCTGAAGCTCTGCAAGTTCAGCTGCTAATTTATGTTTCATGAAGACAGCCTGCTCCTTTTCNTTTTTTTTCTTTTTGCCTGAAGCTCTGCAAGTTCAGCTGCTAATTTATGTTTCATGAAGACAGCCTGCTCCTTTTCCTGTGATACATTTTTCTGCTGTTCCAAGTATTCCTTGTGGTTGAAATGTGCATTACATGCAGAATGTATAAACTGTTTTGATATAGAAAGACACACTAACATAAAGTTTCCTCTGGACTACAAGTGAAATTTATACCTGGTTTTCAACTAAATGTTCCTCATTTATGGAGAATCCCTTTTCAAGAGCAGCACTGCCATGTGATAAGATGAAATTCATCTTAAGGAAAGATGCCAAGAGTTTTTTATCCTCACATAAACAAATTTTTAACTGGTCAAACCAAAACTGATTTAAATGAATTTTACTTAGTACATATGTTTCAAATTTTTCATAACTAAACTTAAAGCACAGACCTGCTTGAAATATCTAATGATTTTGTCAGCCAGCTTTTAGTCTCTTATTTGCCAAATTAGGAATACAACCTACTGAAGGTTCTATGAATGAAATGCTCTTGTATAACTAACGATAAGAGGAGAGTGGTTCAAAATCTTCTTAATAAGCTCCTGAAAACACTTTGAACACACACTCCTAAATATGTCAATGTCTTTCTGACACAGGTTTTTTCCAGACTTTAACACTGCCTTAGTTCCAAAACCAAAGTCAATTTTTTGTGAGACAAGAGATTTGTTCCAAATATCAATAGCAGACAGTGACACGCATTGAACTTATCAAAAGAACATAGTTTTGCTGAAAGCACCACAGCCAGTCAACAGTCTTGCATTATAAGATACAATACTCGCACCACATCTAGGCACATGGAATCTGTAGTGTACAAGGGAGTCCAACTGCCTAGGCATGGCACGCTAACTATACAGTTATATTTATGGAATGTTTACACTGGAGTATCATAACCACTAAAGTATTGTTTATAAAAGTATTTAGTAACTATATGGAAGGTTTTGAAACTATGGAAGTATGGAATGTTTCAATTGTGCAAAAAAAAAAACACAAAATACAGCCAAAAAAGTTCTAGGATATTTTCCAAAATTTCTTAACTTTTACCTGACAAACAATATTTCCTGACAATTCCAAGTTTTCCAGGTTTTCTGGGTTGCTAGAAATCCAGGAAAAGGTTGTAAAATAAAAAATTGTAAAAATGAGTAGTTTTCTTACAGGTGACTTCATGATTTTTTGAATAGCGGGTACACCCTAGTAATTACTAATTATTATCAGTAACACTCAAGGTTATGACGGTGCTCTAGTTGATGTATTTGTTTTTGTTTCACCCTCCTATTGGGGGTTTGTAGAAATAAATCCACGCCCAAGAAAATTTTCTGCCTGCAATTATTTTTTCTTCTTGTTAGCTTGGTAAATAACCTCTTCTCTGTAAAATTTGAGATTTAACTTATTTACTTTTACTGAGTGTTGGTATTCCACTGGTGAGAAGCCAAAGTCCTTACATAAGCCTATGTTGCAATTTCATTTACAGAATCACATAGGTTAACTGTAACAAAAACATAATTTTAAAAAAATCCTACAATTTAGAATGTATTTATATTTAAGTAAATTGTTTTATATAACAATCTTTAGCTATGTATACACATTTTACTCAAATTTCAGCAAACTATATCAACCATTTATAATTTTCTTAATTATTTTCTGTTTTTGGTGTAAAAGGACAGACAAATAGGTGAAGNTATTTTCTGTTTTTGGTGTAAAAGGACAGACAAATAGGTGAAGCTTTGACTTGTGTCTTAATGTATTTTCATGGAGGATTACACTTGATGCAGACTCTTATTCTATGTGTATTTTGGTAATCAGGGTTGGAACAACATGGGTTGGTTGTCCCTTTTTGGGAGTTCTGTTCTAGTGCTCCCTGCCTTGCGAACTAAGGGGTGGCAGCCACTGGCCCTCATTTTCACTTACACAGATGCAGCACNGTTCTAGTGCTCCCTGCCTTGCGAACTAAGGGGTGGCAGCCACTGGCCCTCATTTTCACTTACACAGATGCAGCACTGAAAGTCAACTTTTATTATACTTCAGTTATTTAACTGAATTTGAAGGCTGCTATTATGACATATATATTTTGTACAGTTTTTAAATTTAATTATGTTATAATTTACTACCATAAATATTAAAGTATAAAATATAAATTGTTATTTTTATTGCAAATCAAGTGTTACCCTATGTTTACAACATTAAATAAACATTCAACGTAAAACATTATGTTTGCACTACAGTTGTAATATAATTAGATAACATAGACTTCAATGAGTGTGCATACATGAATAACAGATAGCACAAAGAAGCGTAACTACCAATTTTGATTGGTGTGTAATGATAAACTGTTCATCACTGCATCACAAAATAAAACGTTTGTTTGTAATCAGCCCCCCTGTGGTGTGGCGAACCTGCAGAGGTGAGAGGGCACCACTCCAGGGTCCGAGAATGCAAACAAATTCCTGAAAATTTAACTATCAACATTACATGGATGATTAAAACCAAAAATTGTAGGTCCCATTGATCCACACTATGACATGTCCTCCCTCAATCGCACCCAGTTCCAGATAGAAAATCATGGCAGCAGCTTGGGCTGAGGCAGTCCAAGGAGGTACCAAAAATCTCATAAAAGAAAATTATGCAATGTAAAAGAGCATAAACAGCACAACAAATACACACACACCAAGCTCCTAAGCCAATAACATTAAGACAAGTCATTTACACACATGAAATTCAAAAGTTTGTCACACTACGTTGTTCAACTATAAACCTAAGTAAAACCTGATATAAATTAACATACTTATTAACTACTTACCTGTAATGTTTCAAGAGTTATTCTCCCATTACAATTTTGGGAAAGTTCTTCTAATCCTAATTCGGACCAATTAGAGCTGCACATGTAACCTTGGGTATTGTCAACTTGTGAGAGCAAAGGCACTGTTTCTATCAAGTTTTTTGTAACTGAATGTAAGTATTTAGTCATGTTTAGGAGTATCTCTAGAAGACAATTACGCAGCACAGGAATTGTGCTAAACTGTTCCAGAAACATACTTTTATCAAGATGACTGGACTGGAAAAATGAACGTGGGGTACAACTGGAAAAAAAAACAGATCAAAATATCAATCAAACAAAGACTATTAACTTCAAGCAGTACAAAAAACCATTACAAAACCAGTTATTCTTATTAGTAATTACAAAATCAGTTATTTTTATAATGTCCTAATAAGACCTTATACTATAATTAACATTTCCACTTTGAGAACNGTAATTACAAAATCAGTTATTTTTATAATGTCCTAATAAGACCTTATACTATAATTAACATTTCCACTTTGAGAACGCTTATCATAGGATTTGGATGCCTTAGTTTATAAAATTATTTATTAATAATTTAAAAATGTGCACTTCTACAATTTACATGTATTAAATAACATATTTCACAATGTGACTATTATAACCACAATACTTATCTCCTACAATTGAAGTTATATCACTCACTCTCTCATGTAACAATTATTTTCAGTGGTTTCAAAAAAAAAACCATGTTAATTATAGAAATATTTAAATGCACAATATGAGTATACTGATACTACTATGAAACAGTAACTTGTATGTTAGTTTAGTTCAGTAGTGGCTGTGAACAGATTTTCTTAATTTTCAATAAGTTAAACCTAAGTTTATAAGTTGATTTTATACTATATCGTCACAAATCTATTGTGTTGGGCTTATTTGTTTAATTTTTCCTGTGTTTCATGTTAACAAAGATTATGAAATTTTTTTAAGCAATAATATTCTTGAAAGGAACATGTAGTTTTTTGTGAGTAGAAAATGGATGAGGATGATACTGCAAAAGAACTGTTATCATCTGGGAAAATAGTAACAGTTCTTCAGATGACCTAGTGGCCTACATGTGATTTTGATTTTTTGTTGATAGTGTGTGTTGTGTATGCATGCACACATGAAATGTGTGGTTGAAGCATGCTAGATATTTATAGACAGCAAAAATTGACAATGTTATATGATTGACAAATGAGACATTCATCCCCAAAAATAAGGCAAGCAAGACAAAGTTAATTATAGGCTATTCACAATGTTTAATACAAAAAAGCATTTCTTGTTGTGTTGGAAGAAGGGATTGTATTCTTCCTTCATTCAACAAGGTGGTAAGAGAATTTCATAGTCATGAAAGTAGCCTGTCTTAACCCACAATATTCTGATAAGCTATGTAACTTCTCTTTTGAGCTAAAAGGAAAGGAATATTTTTGCCATTATGAATAATTGCTGATATTACAAGATAACCACTATAAATTTTGTTGAGACAGTGTACAAGCATAAGTATTAAATACAAATGAAAACACGAAGTAATGTTAAAAGCACAATTTCTGTGAAATTTCTGTCTGTCTTTACAGGAATAATGATGTATGTAACTTTCCCTATAGCATAAACAAGAAACAGAGTCCAGAGAAGTCCCTTTATAATTTTAGTGGTTGTTCATAGATTGTGGGATGTGTAAGTGCCAAGCACTTCAACATATACACTATGTGATCAAAAGTAACAGTACACCCACCTGAAAATGACGTACAAGTTTGGGCCACCCTCCATCACGAACACTGGCAGTCAATACAATGTTGGCCCACCCTTAGCATTGATGACATCCTGCAATCTCATAGGCATACTTTTAACAGGTGCCGGAAGGTTTCCTGGGGAATGGCAGCCCATTCCTGACAAAATGCCTAAATGAGAAGGAGTATCAATGTGGGTCTGTGTGGTCTAGCATCAAGTTGGCGTTCCAAAATATTCCAGATATGTTCTATCGGATTCAAATCAGGATTGCGCAGGCAAGTCCATTAATGGGACGATGTTGTCATCAAACAACTCCCTCACACCCCCTGCAGTATGGATGGGTGCTCGGTCATGTTGATAGAGACAGTAGTCATCCCCTAACTGGTCTTTGACAGTAGGCAACATGAAAGAAGTTAAAATGTGAAGGTAAACTTGTGCCTTGACAGTGCTACGTAAATCAACAAGGGGCCAAGCTTCCTTCAGAAGTAACATGACCACACACTAACCCCACCACCCCTGAATTTCACAGTCTGCACTATTCAGGCATTTGCTACACACGCCCTACCATCATATCACCATACTGTGTACCATAATTAATCACTCCCCACAATGGTTTTCCACTATTTATTGTCCTGTTTCGGTGCACCTTGCACAATATGAGGCAGCATTTGGTATTTTCCTGTGTGATGTGTGGCTTATGGGCAGCTTCTCAGCCATGGAAACCAAGTTTCCGCACCTCGCGCCGAACAGTCATCGTGCTTGGAGTAAATCCTGACGCAGGTTGGAATTTCTATGTGATGGTGGCTACGGATGATTGGTGATTAGGTTGTAAGACCCTCTTCAACACTTAACTGTCTCTGGAGGTCAACATGGAAGGCCGGTCTGCACGTTTTTGGGTTGTGCACGTCCCTTCAAATTTACACTTCACTATAACATTGGAAACAATAAACCTGGAGATGTTCAGGAGGGTGGAAATCTCGCACATAGACTTCTTACATAAGCCGCACCCAACCACCTGACCACGTTGAAAGTCCACAAGTTCCTTAGACTGTTCCGGTGTTTTATGCAGTAGATGGCTGTACTGTGTCATCCTCTATGTTAAATACACATTTTGTGAGTTGTACGGATAGTTTTGATCACATAGTGTACAATCTATGTGCCCAGTGCTCGTAAGTGGCTATTTGATGAGTTGTAGATTGAGTCAGTTGTTCTGGATTCAGTTTCAATGTCTGCTCTAGGATATGATTTGAGTTGAGAGATTTGGGCAGCTCTTAACCGCGAGGTCTTGAAAGCTGATGAAGGTGAAGTGAGGTGACTGGGGAGCAGCACCAGAATGCACGGGTGGGGAAACGGGAGAACCCCGAAAAAACCCGCCGACCAGCGGCATCATCCGGCACAATTCCCACTTACAAAAATTCAGGAGTGATCCGGCTGCAGATTAAACCCAGTTTGCCTTGGTGGGAGGCGAACAGTATAACCACTCAGCCACCGTGACCCTTGCTCTCAGATATGTTTACTGATACTCTTACTGTCAAATGTGAATATTATGTCAGAAAATAATGTTGATAACAATTGCAAATGCAGTACGAAAGGCAAAAGGAACTCTTAGGCTGTCAGAAAGTATTTAGGGTTGGTTGGAGGAGGGGGGGGGGGCCCAAAGACAATAAATTTCATTTTTTTTTTTATAGGAATTTGTGATGAGTTGGCGGCAAAATAAAACAATGTGACTTACAAACCTGTGTTATAGTACAATAAAACTTATAGTTTATAGTAATGTGTAATCAATTTGTTTTGTTACTTATAAAACGTTTATTTATAAACTTAAAAAAAAGAGCAAAAAGCCTTAATAGTATCTTTTGGTACTCTCAGATCACTTTTCATATTAACACCTCTGGCAATTTGGCCAGACCCAATTTTAACACTTTGAAATTTTGTTATTTTATATTCAGTTCAAGATAAATTTACTATGTTACTGTTTTCAGTGCTTCAAGATTATTTACTTGAAGTCTTCAAAGTTTTTAAATGACGAAACCAAATTTTATANACTCAGTTCAAGATAAATTTACTGTTACTGTTTTCAGTGCTTCAAGATTATTTACTTGAAGTCTTCAAAGTTTTTAAATGACGAAACCAAATTTTATAACTGTTCAGTTACATACAGTAAACATTCGCCAGTCCGCGGTTCTAGGGGATTTATGACCTTAGGATTTGTGAAAACCATGGATTTTTGAAAATGCTTAGTTACATGAAAAAAAAAAAAAAAAAAAAGATTGCAAAACCCTTAAAATGTGCATTTTGTGTAAGCTAATATCAGACGTTGAATATGCATTAAAACCCAGACAATTAGTAGTGTGAAATACTGTGGCAGCATGTGAAAGGCAAATTACTGCGGCAGCCTATGACAAATCTCTACAGTAACATGCCGTTCTTACATACACGACCTGTCACTGTCAAAAGAGGACGGAGATGCGATGCAAAAACGATAATTGCTTCTTCTGCTTTCTGCCCATGGGCCGGTAAAGGAAACTACAGTACAACACAAAATAATAAAAACTATATCCAACATTTATAAAAATGCATTAACTGTACTTACTAGTAAACACTGCCCATTTACAATATAGCTACAAACAATAAACATTAAGCTCATCACATGTTTAGGATTTAAAAAATGTTCCATTAAATCTCTTCCACACACTATAAACACACACAAAAGGTACATTTTAGTATATATTTACTGCTGGAGTTGGAAGTAAATGGCACCTGATGTTGAAGCAGATGACTGACTCTGTTTCTGCATTGCTTGCATCACCATGCGAGTACCAATGTCAGATGGTTTAATGGCCTGTTTTCTTTTGTACAAAAATATAGAATGAAGTATATGACACTGCATTACTTCCGATAATGAGTAACAGTCATTTTTGCTCTCGGAAAAATTCAGTACAGTGTCCCACGCAGAGGCAGTCTCACTCCAGTGACGTCTGTTTCATCAGCACTATCATCAATTTCATCCACACTACTTTCAATTTGAGTAGTGTTGCTGTTTTTTGTTGCTTCTATAATATCATCTTTCATATGTGATATGGAAATTGGAATGTTTTTGTCAAAGTCTAGCAATTAATTTAATTCCGTTGTGGACAGTTTGTTCATGGGATTTTCTTTGTCAGCACATTCAATCTTTTGAAAATTTTCTTCGTATGTGTTTTTCCATGTGCATTGCCTCATCTCCAAACCCTGGGAAGTCGTCATCATCAACTGTCATCTTCAAGTGTTGTTTTTGGCCATATTTTTCGCCATGCTTTGTGCAAAGTCTCGCTTTTCACAGCACTCCATGCACATGAGACAATAAATATATCATCTTTCAAGATAAGCCTGGTGTGAGAGAATAAAAGTCTGTATGTGACAATTCATGAAAGTCTGAAGAAGTCCTGAGTCCTGAGGTGCGCTCTTCGTTAATAAGCTCTGAATGATGTCTCCGTTATACCAATGTGGATCAGGTACGGAGGAGGAGCTCTGGCGAATGCAAATCGCTGTATAAGATTATAGATCACATGTATTTCTTTTGAAATTAAATTATTCAATATTCAATTAAAGTTTGTTAACTGCTCCATTAAAATTACGCCTTTAAATCATTTTTAGATTCTGAATAACACCATGATCCATTGGTTGAATCAAGATAGTCATATTTGGTGACAGGAAATGTACTGATATGTTGCCTTTCGTCGAGTTCTTGTGCAGGAGGATGAGCACGGCAGTTGTCCAACAATAGTACAACCTTGCTGTCTTCTGGCATTCCTTTCTATCTCAAGTTTTCTTTTACACTAGGCACAAAAATGCTATTAAACCAAGCAAGAAAAATTTCTGCATTCATCCACACATTACTTTGGGCTTTATAATTAACAGGTAAATAAATGTGTTACGTTTTTAAACACCTTGGTTTCGCATATTTTTCAATCACAGTGAGTTTCACTCTGTGTGTACCTGATGAATTTCAGCATACGAGAACTGTAATGCATTCCTTGTTTTGCTTAAACCCAGACGCAGAAGTTTTGAAACACCAGCTAAAGTTGTGTTTGACAGACATTTCCAAAGCAGACCAGTTTCGTCTGCATTGTAAACTTGCTCAGAAGTTAATCCATTTTCAATAACTAACTCCTAATCCCATGCCAGTCCTTGAACCTGGTTAGCCAACCCTCTGAAAATGTACATGGTTCCGCGAGATTAATTTTTCTGTAGAATTATTTTCCTTTTAAAACTAACATTGGCCCTAATATTGCAGCACTTTTCATTCATTTCAAAGAAAACCACTTGCACAACACTCTGTCCAAATCCTTAAATTTAGCTGTGTGAAGCATTTTGTGGTTATCAACACTTTTCACAGACTTACTGTTTTCCATAAACATGAGTTTAGCGTTATTTTAACATCATACACCATAGTCTCCCCGATGCCATATTCATCCATGATAACAGCAACCTTTACACTACGCTCTAATTTTTAGCAAATTTCATGCTTTTATTTTAGTGTTAATGTTACATGCTTCCTTTTCACTGGCGCCATTTTTATAACACTAAAAAAAAAGGAATTTGAGTCAGCCGTATTGAATTTTACAGGATTCACATTGACCTTGAACCCGCCAGATTAATACCGTTCAGTGGCCGGCACTCTGGTAGTGCGGCACAGCGCAGCAAGCACAAATATTGAAGAAACTGAGAGTGCGGTATGGCACATTGTGACAGGTCAAAACAGATTAGAATCACAGCTGATTTCCGAGTGTCTCAGATCCTTGGGCCGCGGACTGGCAAGAATTTACTGTATAAGATCTCATTAGCTGGCTGCTGTTGGGAAAACACTTTCCTTGATTACTAGTGTAGCCTACCTGGTGTCTGTATAACAACCTTTTAAAATATGTTGCAAATAGTGACAGATCTGATGAAATTGTGACAAATTAATTGCAACATAAATCTGAAAAGTTAAAAGAAAAAATAACTGCAACCCAATTACTACATAGTATAAAAGGAAGTCCCTGGCGTGCATCTGTCTTTATGACTGCAAAAATCTCAAGAACCACTGAACGGATATTTGGATGCGGTTTTTACTGTTATGATCTGCATTTATCGAGGTAGGTTTGTGTGTATTAAAAATTTCCCTAGCACTTATAGGAGCTGAGCATTAATGGTATTAGTGAATCAAGTCTGGAAAAACATTTGACGCCAGCGCGCTCTCATGGAATACGCTGCCTAATCCTTTAGAGATGTAACAAAATCATGTACGAAATAATTGTGTAAAATTAAATGATCTAAAAAAAGTCAGCTGTAGTAATTAGCGTATTTACAATTTAAATTACGCAGTGAAAAAAACGTAACATTCGCTGTCTTTTCTAACCATAAAGAACTTAATTTTTATCAAAATTAATTAATTAATAATTAAAACTGTTTAATGTAGATAAGAAATGTCCTTTACAGCATACAATTTGGCCCAACATAAAAAACTAGCACTCAAAACAAACATGAGAGTACTTATATCTTCAGAAGATAACAGCATGTTTGCTGACATGCTACTGAAAGTCAGAAATGGACAGCTTCCAATGGATTGTGGAAAAATTTCTCTCAATAGTGATATATGTGTTTTAGTCACCGACCACCAACAACTGATAGATAACTTATACCCTGAAATACACTACCTTTCAAATAAGACACTATCATGGTTCAAAGAAAGAGCAATATTATCGCCTACTAATGAACAAGTCGAAAAAATTAATGAATTAGTGCTTGCAAAATTCAATGGCCAAACACAAGTCTATTACTCAGTAGATACAGTTCTCGACAGTGAAGAAGCTGTGCACTAACCCACAGAATTTCTTAATTCATTGAATCCTTCTGGCATGCCACCATACAAACTGATTTTAAAAGTTGGAGCTCCAATAATTTTATTGAAAAATATAAATCCACAGAAATTATGTAATGGGACTCTATTACAAATAAAAAGTTTAAAATGTTATCTCATTAAAGGTACTATTCTAACTGGCTGCGGTACTGGATAAACTGTTTTAAAACCTAGAATACCAATGATTCCCTCGAATTTGCCATTTAATTTTAAAAGAGTCCAATTTCCAATAAGAGTTTGTTTTGGTATGACCATAAAGAAGGCAGAGGTTCAAATACTTTATGTGGCTGGAGTGGATTTGAGTGGAGCATGTTTTTCACACGGACAACTATACGTAGCCCTTTTGCGTGTCACGTCAAACAGAAATATTTTGTGCTGGCGGTCGGAGGCAAAACGATTAATGTTGTATACAAAGAAATTTTCTAAACCACTATCAAATAATATTGTTATATTAGAGATGTATGAATGTGGATAAAGTGAAGGAGGTAGGTATGTCAGGATTGTGGTAAATGGAGGTCTATAAGCTCTGCCTACCCCACTGGGAGACAGGCATGACGTGTATATATGTATGTATGTTAAATATGATAGTAGTTTACTAATTTACTATCACATAACATTGTAATTGTCTTTTCCCCATTTATTTATTAGTGTATCACCGTAAAAACTAAATTATACCCGGGCGAAGCCTGACTAGGTCCCTAGTTACAGATAATTGAAAAAGTCTAGTTATAAGAGATGTTTACTTTTATAAGTAAATATGTAGAGAAGGAAGCTATTTACTGTTGGACAATTTGCCAAGATTGATGCATTTTTATCATGTGACACACATACACTGAACATACACAGCATGAGGTCTTAACTTTTTATTGATGGTTCCGTTTGTTTTAGGTTTGGATTGCAAGGGGTGGGGGGGATGGAATAAGTACTGTGAGGGTCTCAGATCTCCGACCCAGGAAGGAATTAAGAAGAGGGTGGCAAGTGTTGCCCCACGCACGTCCATCTTTCAAACGCAGCAGGCGATAACAGAGAGAGGTAACAGCATTTTAACAGATACTCACCAGAGCAAAAACATTTATTCGCCAAGTTTTCCTCTGACCCAGACTCCTCGCATGCAGTAACCGTGCTGTCAGCTTCTGAAATTTCATTATCGCTGTCACTGTCACCATCACTATTACTGCTGTTGGCTCCTACACTGATGATTATATCGTCCACCATGTCCGGAAGAACGCAGTCTGTTAGTAAATATTGTTGTTATATTTTTTCTACACCTTTTCAATACCTTTCACATTCTTGTATAGTGACTGATGAACCAGCTGGTTCTGTTAAGTTCTGTAAGGATTTTAAATGACCTAATTCACCAGTCATGTTTTTTCTCTAATATCTTCATTTTCGCCCATGCTAACTCAATCGCATTCAGATCGCACATGTATAACGGTATTCTGAGAACCGTGTGACAGTGGACTGCAAATTCTGCATCTACGTTAAATGATTTCTGTATTAATATTTTCATTTCAACAAGTTTATAAAGTCATTTGTGCATACATTAATTACAAGGTACAACTTTCTTCCATAGTCATTAGGCCTATATCATATTGCAATTAAAAGAATTTTCTGTTGGTGGTTTATATACTTGCATGGAGTAGTACAGTGCATTATCTATTACTAAAATGGATTTGTCTGGCATATTTAGAAGCACTTTCTGAACCAACCATTTTTTTAAATCAACATGGTTTATTTGTCTGTGATAGTCACTGTTAACAGATCCAGCAGTATACACAAGCTGCGCATTGAGAACAAACACATTCCTGGTCCCTGCATGTACTACAATGAGTCTTTTACCAGCACCACTGTTATATGTACAACAAAATCTGTGTAATTTTGCGAACAATTTGAAAAAGTTAAGTTGCTATCAATCCAAATTTAGTCAAAGAAAACTATTTGGTGTCCAAGTTTCATGGAAGTGTCTTATTTTAACAAAATATTCATGTCACCAAGTCATAATAGCCACTCTTTCTACATGTATTTTACGCTTAGCTTGACACTTTCTCCACTTGAAACCCATGCTTTTTTATTATTTGTTGAATAATTTTGTTTCCCATGGAAAATTAATTTTATTTTGTTGTGGCTGGCAATAAAATTGCAATTGTTTGCACTGTATTTGCATAAATTAAAATCATAAATATTGTTTCAAATAAAACATAGATGAAAGTCATCAACAGAAACTACAGTGTGCTGTGGTATGCTTGCTCGTTTCTTCCTTGGAGTGGATAATGCATGGTGGGCGTCTCTGCTGGGGTCATTTGTTTTCCTTGTGTATTTAATTTGTGGTTGTTTCAATGACACCAGTATAAAACGCTGCTCTGCGAGTTGCCTTTTTTACCAAAAATAAATAAATAAAAACTTATTTGCTTTTTTATCACTTTTCAATAACATAACATTACCTCACGTCCTTAACTATGAATAACTTTGTTCTTTGGAGGTGACATATTCCTAACTGTTTTACAACTACAATAATAGAAGAATAGTTCCATAAGATTCTTGTACAGTAAACTGACACAGTAAGGTCACTATGTACTGGCACAAACTATTCTTTCAGGATGGATACTACACGACACTCAGCCCATTAGCAGCGAGACACTACCTCCACCACCAGCCCCTCTCCCCAGGCCGAGCTTCTTGCCCCACAACCCCACCTCCACCATGTCCGGGGTCGGAGAGTTGGGTCCCACACAGTACTGATTACTGCTTAGCATATCCAAAAGTGAGCCTAAGAGATATTTAGCTTGTGTTCTTATCAAACTACACCAGTGTGTTGCAGCCATTGAACCATAGGTGTGATCCTGCTTCTTAAGGACTACTTCCCCACCATTTAAGTTAATTTGTTGTTGTGGGTGGCTGCCTGCCTTGTGATATCAGCTGGTCCATTAGCTCTCATGGCTAGAGGGAGCTGCAACTTTCATCTGAGCAACCTCCTCCCAGGACAGCATCAGGGAAAGGGTGATTCCCACACACTCAGTATCCTACTCCACTTGGAAGTTCGAAAATCCATGGTTTCCCATATAGCAAGGGCTATATTAGGAGTGTGTTTTATCTGCAAGGGTAGTTTGGTGACAGGTATTCAGACTGCCCAATAAAGCTTTTGAATGTACTAGGTGGCACACTGTTCTGCAATTCCTATGAACCACAAAGAAACCTGCAAGTCAGCATTTCCAGTGATGCAAATACCGCAACAGGTTGGAGATAACTCAAGCTAAAAGTGATATATAACCTGACCATATTCTCCAAGTTTATTCCTATCGCTGGATCAATGGACTGCAAGACTGAAGATACACACTTGAACATTTGTCATAAATGTAATGATGATGCTGCACTGTTACCATTCTAAAAGACTGGTGTGCTAGTATTTCCTATCTCCAAAGGAAAACAAGTTAGGGAACTGACCTGAGCATTCCTTCAAACATGGCTTATGTTCAATGAGAAGCTTTCCGATGACTGTACACTGATGCAAAGATGTCCTGCAAACAACATATAACCATCCTTTAATGCCAGCCTCATTCACTTCTATCCTGAATGTCGCTGGAAAAGCACTTGTGGCCACAGCAGTGTCAAAATACAGAGACAGGGTAGTTCCGAGAGAGAGAGCCAGCCAGGAAGCAGGCCTATCCAGCGAGACCCAGCACTATAATAAAACACAACAGAGAATGCTGAACATACTCCACTGTTCACCAGTTAAAATCTGTTCCACAAGCACAAGGGTGGAAAGTAACAACTCATAGAGCTGGTAGCTGGCAACCAGCAAATAGAGTCTAAATGATCACAGACATGTCGACAACAATGACGGACGGACGGACGGATGGATGGATGGATGGATGGATGGATGGATGGATGGACTGTGATGGGATGGGTAGATTGATATGTGGGTCGGTGAATAAAAATGGTAGATAGGATAGGTGGGTGGATAGGGGGCTGGAATATTCAAAATTTCCAACACAAGCAGCTGTAGTAAAAATTCCTGCTCATGAGAAATATTTTTTACAGATCTTCTTAATGAGTCTTCAGTCACAGTGATGATCTAGCATGCATTAAGTTTTATAATGATAATAATAAATAATTATAGAAAAATGGCCTCAAAAGAGGGTAGCACACTGTTTATAAACCATTTTCAATAACAGAGCCGAAATGTCGAAAGTCTAAACAAGCCACACAATCCGCCACGGTAGGACCAAAATGTGGGTCCAGCTGACTAGTCAAAGCGACGAAAGAGTATCAGCAATCTTAAGCTAAACTCCACCAACCAACTATGTCGCAAACAATCAAAATTAAGAGGCGAAGCGGCAGAAGGAGTGATGCGAGAAGTGTGGACAGGGCTCTGAGTTGAGTATAGTTCAGTGGAGAGATTTGGGCGGCTCTTAACATTGAGGTCTTGAGAGCTGACGAGGGTGAAGTGAGGTGAGTATGGAGCATTGGAATGCAAGGACGGTGGAAATGGCGAGTTCCTAGTTTACCTCTAAATGCTCTCTTGACCTAGCAATCTGAACTTAGTAAAGGAGAACATAACAGTGTGCTGTAATTACAAGATGCGATTAAGGTATCCCAAAGTTTTTCAAGCACTACCCTTTAGTACACATATCTAGTCTTGCAGACATTCCCTCCCTTTTCCAGCAGTCAACTCTGCAATATATTAATCCTCACCAGGATCATATCCTGTGGAAGAAAATAATCTCCCCTTTTAGCACAGAAAGAATGCATGATGACATTGCCAATAGTCACACTATACACTGACCCTTACCAGCTACAAATTTCCTCTTTAAGTTATTCACAAAAAAGTGAGCACTTTTGAAAACAACTTTTGAAAAAAATCACTGCTCATAACTGCATCTATTTTAACATAAGCAATGACCACAGTAGTATGGTTAAGTTGGCAGCGAACTACAAAAAATAGTTCCATGTTTTAATGCCTTATTAGTAATAAAGTTTAAAATCTTTGTCACCTGCTATTAGTTTCTTTTAGTGGATACAAATAAGAATACAACATGGCGTGATTATAATACATTTGTGTTTCTAACTCTTTCATGTCATCACTTGACTGATGCAATGTTTAAGTAACCTAGTTCATAGTCTTTTTCTTCTGTCCACGTTCCCTTTTGAACAGAAAACATTTTCATTACCAACGTGAGTTTATGTGGCCAGTCATAATTCCTTAAATAAAGTATTCATTAGCATAACAAACAAAACATTTTTATATCTGTTGTGAATAAAGTAACAATGTTTGACACATGTCACTCCATTTGAAACATTAATGCTATGAAAATATTTTATACTACATAAGAAATATTCCTTGAGTGTTAGAAATATGCTAACGTAGTATTATAACTTATAACTAGAGACCTTAAAAAGTAGGCGTTATTTTCCCCAAAAACAGTGANAAATATGCTAACGTAGTATTATAACTTATAACTAGAGACCTTAAAAAGTAGGCGTTATTTTCCCCAAAAACAGTGACACCTTGTTGTTGAGTTCCCGTTTAAATCGATTTCCCGTATCGGTCAATTTTTTTGGATGGTCCCAACAAATATCCTATATAAACAATGTTAAATAAACCTGAATGCTACGACACTTAAATCATTAATTTACCCGCATCCATTGATCAGACATTCTGTCCAAAACCAAAATATGTTCGGAACAATAGTTTATCTGTGAAATAACTATCTTAAAACTGGTACTACCAGAATTCAGTAGCGCCAAGAGCAAGTAAACAGACACGCCCTAACCTCAAATGCTAGTGTACACAACTAGTTGTCGTGAAACGTTGCAATTGCTAACAACTATGTAATTTATTTTTGATAATTCAATCACTATTTGTTTTTAATTACTCACGTAGAAAAACAGGTAAAATATAATAATTGCAGGCACTTCTTTGTTTCAAATCATGACACGAAAATTCACGCAAATAAAACNGCTAACAACTATGTAATTTATTTTTGATAATTCAATCACTATTTGTTTTTAATTACTCACGTAAAAAAACAGGTAAAATATAATAATTGCAGGCACTTCTTTGTTTCAAATCATGACACGAAAATTCACGCAAATAAAACACATATGTATAATTGATGTGGTATGGACCAGAAACAAACATTAATGTATGGAACGGATTTGAACTTTACTCTGGTTCCACAAAGGAAACGTAATAATTTTTAGGTCAGTACGGTAAATACCCATGTAAATTATAAGCATTAAAGGGGCACAGTATGTTTTCACGGACTAATTCTGTTAAGATAAAATTACGCTAGTAACTTTTTTTAAGAGTAATGCAGTGATATCAACTGCCACACAAGATGGCAAGTGTTGTCAACTTAGCAGACTTTCAGTTTAATTTGACGAAATTTAAAAACATTTAGCGGACAACAAAATTTTTAGCGGAGTAAAATATAATTTTTAAAAAATCTGATTTTTACATGTCAAACTCAAAAAACTGTGTTAAATTTGCCTCCAAAATAGAGTAAAAAATATAACATGCAGCATTATTAGGATNATAGAGTAAAAAATATAACATGCAGCATTATTAGGATGAAACTACGCACTTTATTACTGTACTTTAAATTTAATTTTTGCACATTTCTATTTTTAATTATTGTTTTTAATAAATTTTGTTTGATTTTTGCCACTTTTTCTACATTTGTAGAAATTTAGTGAATTTTATGTAAACATTCGGCAGATTTAGAAATTGGAGTTGAGGTTAGGTTTTACTTTTTGAGGAGGAGAGTGGTCCACATGTTGAGTTTTCTCGCATGCTGAATTTTTTTCTGTAGGTCCCATGAAAAACTAATAATGGAGGTTTCACTATATGTTATTTTTTCGAAAAATAGGTGTTATTTTTGTTAAAAAATAGCTGTTATTTTCTTGCTACAAAAATGCAGGTTTCCTAATGAGAATTGCTCCATTTTTTCATGTCCTCTTTGTAGACATACATAATTTGAGAAATATCACTTTATTCGTAAAACATGAAATTGGCAGTGTTATTCCTATTGAAAAGCAGTGTTTTTTTTATCAATTATTTCCTTGCAAAAATACCTAAATCCCAGAGAAAATACAGCCACATTTTTAAGGCAAAACCACTAGTCTCCTTTATCAACAGAAAACATTGAAAACCATTTCACTTTTCTTACTTAAGATTATGTATTCTGCCCGACACCTGGAACAACGATCACAATGCACTGGCAAGGGCATACTGTTTCATGAAGAGACTAATGTAAACAATGTATACACAACTATAAGAGCGCTGTTTTAAAAATAATAATTTAAGTGACTTGTACAAACAGAAAATAAAATTAGAGAAATCTACCTTTATGGTTTTAACTATCTGAACTTTCAACAACAGATTTTTTCGTTAGGCCCGCTAACAAAACTTTTGTTCGTTCGAAACATGTCATTTTTTACCGCACATATTTACAGAGAATACATATGATAAAAAATACAGTTAGCTGGAAGAATACAAGATTAAAATACGTAATAATTCAATTTACAAAATTTTTTATATAGATAAATAAATGCATAAAAACACATTTTTGACCGCCACGCCACTTTGTAAAAAATAATTGTTAGATTATCGTTGGATAAAACGTGAAGATGTTATGAATGTAAACAAACTCAGCGAGCTAGTTGGCAAGAATTTCATAGACAACGTGGTGCTTGCTAGACGTGAAGACTACGACAGCGGGGTTTCCTAGTGAGCAAATAAACTAGAATGTTAACTCAAAGAGACGCATCATCACTTGCGGTCATGTTATTTATGACCGTAAACACACGTTACGGAAAGTAAAACATGTTTTTGTTTATGGTGATAAATCGAAGAAATCTACTGACCAACTCTGCANAAACACACGTTACGGAAAGTAAAACATGTTTTTGTTTATGGTGATAAATCGAAGAAATCTACTGACCAACTCTGCAACAAAAACACACAAAATAAGTCGTAAAAAGCAACTATGTGACATAAAACAATAATCCGCGGAAAATACTACAGGATTTTGTACAATTCGTGAATTACAGCTAGAATTCTCAAAAATCTTAACTTTTTGTTTTTTATGTAAAAATTCGCATTTACAGCATTTGCTAAATTTTCAGGTCTCTATAGCACTGATGAAAATTTCATCTTAACTCATGCGCTAATTTACATTCTGAATTCCTGTCAAATATTCTCTAGTCGCGTGTATTCTATGGTTGTCAAGGCCTTGTAATAATTTCCGCTACCTTAACAATAACACTTTTGTTTGGTGATTATTATATTTTTAAACTGTGTACGTGAAAAAAAAAAATTATGGAACGGGCGTGTTGTTCAAAGAAAGCTACAAAATGTGATCCACGAATTATTGACATTTAGACATTCAAAATTTTTAACACGCAAAAATAACTAGTTGCTGCAATGAAGACAGCGGGCGTTTGGTGAACAGTGTGACGAGTATTCCTAACCTCAACCACAAACGTGACAAACATTAATTGCCTATCGGTGTGAATTTTTTTTTGCCATATTTAGTTAGCAAAGCAACAAAACAGATCATTGTGTAACACTAATTCCGCGAATATAGGTNATTTTTTTTTGCCATATTTAGTTAGCAAAGCAACAAAACAGATCATTGTGTAACACTAATTCCGCGAATATAGGTTCAGCTTCAAGTAAAGGTCGGTGTAAATTTTCAAAATAGCTTTATTTGAAGTAAAACGGGAAAAATTGCTTTATTAGCACTAAAATGCTAAAATTAGCGTTATTTTTCGTTTTATCGCAAATGCTATTTTTTCAGGTCTCTACTTAAAACGTGTCACTCATTTTGAAACAATAAAGCCATGAANAGTTTTATCGCAAATGCTATTTTTTCAGGTCTCTACTTAAAACGTGTCACTCATTTTGAAACAATAAAGCCATGAAATTATTTTATACTACACAAGAAACATTCCTTCAGAGTTATAAATATGCTAACGTAGTATTATAACCTCTGGCTGAACTGTTTAATATGTAGCTTACGACTAAACTTTAACATATGTAATTTGAGGGAAAAATAAATTTCTACATTAAATGTATGGATGCAGTTTCATGAAATACATTGTTATCAGTAAGGTATTGTGTTGTTAGTATTCTGGTAAAACTACACCCATATCAATGTAGGCATTAAAATTTTATAAGTGAAAAGTGATTTTTTTTTTTTCATAAGAAAACAGTAAGCCTAAGAAAAGGTTGTGTGTTATGTGCTTTAAAAACTGTGTGTTAGCACAAATTTGCATAGATAGCAATAAATTTTACCCTGGGAATATGCTGTAAAATTTTTAATCAATTTTGTTCAGCTATTGGGTTTCTCTATAGTTATTTCCACAACTTGTAATACAATGGCAACACCAGCCATTTGCTTTTAAATTGTTGTGCATTATAATGATGATTTTTGAGAGGTACACTGAAGAGCCAAAAAAACTGGTATGGGCATGAGTATGCAAATAACAGAGGTATGGAACCAATTAAGAGTAATGCGATGTGTTTGGCAGCTAGATCGGTTACTGCTGCTACAATGGCATGTCATCAAGATTTAAGTGAGTTTGAAAATGGTTTTATAGTCAGCACACGATAGATGGGACATAGCATCTCCGAGATAGCGATAACATTTGGATGTTCACATACGACCATTTCACGAGTGTAGCATGAATATCGGGAATCCGGTAAAACATCACATCTTTGACATCGCTGCGGCCGGAAAAAGATAGTGAAAGAACAGGACAAACGACGACTGACGAGAATTATTAAACATGACAGACGTGCAACCCTTTCTCAAATTGGCGCAGATTGGATTTGTGGACTGCCCTGCAGGATTCATGGTATGCATTGCCTCCTGCATACCTTCAGACATTAGTAGAGTCCATGCCACGTCGTCTTGCGGCACTTCTGTGTGCTCGGGGNTTGCCTCCTGCATACCTTCAGACATTAGTAGAGTCCATGCCACGTCGTCTTGCGGCACTTCTGTGTGCTCGGGGGGCCCTAAACGATATTAGGCAGGTGTTCCAGTTTTTTGGCTCTTCAGTGTATATATGCATTAAATTGTAGGATATTTCAATAGAAATTTTGATACATCTACAAATATGTTGACAATCTCAATTAATGAGTAAAAATAACATTTTGTTATATTCTACAGACAAGAAAAAAATTAAAGCACTTAACTTCAAATCATTTAAACTAGCAAACTATTTTCCTTAATTCTACTCAATTGTATGAAATACAATTCCTAGGTAATATAACAATGCATGCAGGAGGAAGAAAAAGAGAGCAGGTGGAGTGGGGGGGGCAGGGGGAGAGGAGTNAGAAGGGGAGGAGTGTAGAGGGAGGGAAGATGGAAGAGGTAAAGGAGCATTGAGGAGAGGAGGATATGAGGGAGAGTAGAGAGAGTTGAGGAGGGCAAAAGTGGAGGAATAGAGGAGTGGGGAGGGGGAAGAGGAGAGGAGGAGAAGATAGAGGAGGGGAAGAGGACAGGTGGAGGAGGAAGATGAAGAGAAAGAAGATGAATAGAAAGAAGAGGAAGAGGAAGAATAAGAGGAATAAAATTATGAAGAGGAAGCGGCAAAGGGGGAGAGTGGGGGGGATGATGGGGATATCTCACATAATTTGTGTATGAGACCCAGTGGACATGGGTATGGTCTTGGTTGCCAGGATTGTAGTAATCTGTGATGTGATACATAACACGTATAGGATATTTGAATGAGTGTGGCAGAATCTCATATGCCGTTGTCATGCTTGTGTTGAGATTGGTGGCTGTCACTTTGAGCACTTGTTACAAGGTACACAACGATACACTAACTGTCCGTCAATGGATTGGTCCTGTACAATACTATGTACATAATCACTGTAACCAATCCGGACACCTGTAATCATCATGTTTACGCCCATATCTCCTTTCGCTGGTTTCACAGACGACACATTCCCAATCTCAAAATGTTCCATCGTGTGGCCCCTATTCCCAGTTTTATTTTTGCATGCTTTTACCAAAACATTCTGTATCACTATCTAGGAGTAAAATTCCATAACAAAATGCTGGCTTAAACTTTTAAGTTCCAACTCCTAAAGCTTGTTTTGGCCTGACAAATCTCTATAAAAGGTTCACAAAAAATATTGCTGAGCTGTCACCATCTATTTATTTCAGTGTTATAACATATAACGAGAGAGTGCGTGTGTATGTAATAAGCCTTATGTTTTCTTTTTCCTTTCATCATAGGCTCATTCACATTTTACTTACTTATTTTCTTAACCAATTACTATGTGACATAATTATTAAAATATGTAAGAATATGCCAAAATAAAAAACAAAAATTTCTACACAAATTATAAACTTAAAGGAAACTAGTAAAAACATATTTTTGTTAATATAAACATAATAATTTACACCGTCATTGCAGTGCTATCATATGCCACATAAAAATATTTGAAACATAATAAAACCAATAGTGCTGATTCTGACCACCCAACAGACAAGTACAGTTGTTTATTAAACACAAGTTGAAATATTAATTTTTTTTCCTATTAACCATTTGCAATTCCATTACATTCCAACTCCTAGTTCTTTGCTGATATTCCATTGTTTATGTACATAACAGTTTCCTTATGTTACATCCACCTTCATATGAAAGTTTCTAATCATTTCTACAGTAAGCTTAAAAAAATGAGTAGGTGTAAAACATTAATAACGGCTATTAGTTAATAATGTCAATTATTTTTGTTTGACAACTCAGTGTCTCTGCAGTTATCTGTGAAAACATTAATACAGAAACTAGATATTTTAAATAATGGAAAATGAATAACAATTTATGTAATTATTTGTATCTTACTAGTCTACCACATTTTACACATTTTATACCCATACATTAAAGAACTATGCAGTCAGAGAAAACAATTAACAAATTAGTTGAAAGGCAAATGACGTGCACTGCAAACATTTTGTAATGCTCTGTTAACATATATGTTATTTGTTTACACAATGACATACATACACTGCTTGGTCTGAAGTATTAGATGATCTAGCCCGCAACAAACATAGTGATTTTTTCACCAGCAGGATCATCTCATTTTGCAAAAACAGCAGCTGTCTTACTTTATTCACATTCCTTTTCATCCATAAAGCATGAAACTTGCTCCAAATATAACCGATCGTAAAAACAGTTGCTAGAAGGAAGACTATTCCATACATAAACTTCATGGGCAGTCCATAAAAGATACACGCCACAGCAAAAAGCAAAAGAGGAACATGATGCTCCACTGGAGGTGATCTACACAAACAAAAAAACACTCACTGATAGAAAAGTATTTTCCACATTAGGAAAAATTATTTCTGTAAAGTTATAAAATTTATATTAATTTCAAAAGTAATGCAATATGTAATACAAAATTAACCCAAATGCAGTCCATTTAATGTAAAATCTTTCAAAATCTTCCTAGATGCTAAGAGTATAAAGACTGTGAGTTTTATAATCACTGGAGATATTTTAAGTATTGGTTTCGGGAATAGGAATTTATTTTTAAAATAAATTTAGATTCTGGTACTAAAAAAAATTAAAATCAGTAATATAATCAAAATGTCAGAGTCAAGGTAATTTTTTTGATTTTCAACCAATATTTCTACTTCCAATAGAAAGTTAAGACATGAAATGGGGTGCAATATTACATGCTGTGTTAAATTATTTTATTTCAATATTCCTTTCTTAAAATTCTTAATTAAAAGTTTCCTTGATTTGGGATTCCACTTTTACATTAAAAAATTACAAACACTGCTTTACAAAACTACTTACTAACACCATAGAGTGGCTTAGTTTTGTACTATATTATATAACATTGACTAAACTATTATTCATACACCAAATATGTGTTCCCACAAAATTATTGGCACAACCATTGCCCACCTAAGTTGAATATTTTGAAAATTTTAACTATTTAAAAAACCAAATGCATGCATGTAGCTAAATTCAATGCATATTCATTGAATAAATATTTTTTATAACCTAAGATTTATTTCCTGTTCAACATAAGCACATACTTTTTACTGCACAACCAAACTAGACTACACACTGCAACAATGCAAGTCCATAAATTTTAACATGTGCGGAATATTACACAGACACATGCCATTAGCTCTAGCCAGTATCCCATTGAGGCTGCCTTCATCCCCAACACACAAACCACGCCACACATAAAATGAACCAGCCCTTCTGGTGCAGGTTCCTTAACCCAACACTAAGTGTTGTGTAGTGAAGTGCAAGTAGGTCATGCTGGGCGAGTGCGATAAACGTTGCGAATCATCTATCAGTATTGTTAAGGGTCTTGATTGTCAGATGTTTTGGGGCTTATCCCATCGGGAGGAAGAATTTTTCCCTGAGACACAAATTGGCATTGGACTATTCAGGTGAAGATTCCCCAGTAAATATGTTATTTGTCAAATTGGGATTTGGTTATAATAACTGTTGTGTTGCCTTCCAATGTTTCCTCAAATGACGAGGGGTTACGATAGGTTATAATTGCAATACATGGTTTTGTATATCTAAGAGGCAAGCGAGTGCTTCCATTAATGGCCAGGGGGGGGAAGCCCTTCATGCTATGACCAGCTGTCATTTTCAGTCTTTGTTGGGAGCTCAACACAGCCAGACATGACCTCGTTACACCTCAGGTGTAATTTTGTAT
This sequence comes from Clitarchus hookeri, assembly GCA_002778355.1. Taxonomy (NCBI): domain Eukaryota; kingdom Metazoa; phylum Arthropoda; class Insecta; order Phasmatodea; family Phasmatidae; genus Clitarchus; species Clitarchus hookeri. The sequence goes on along the minus strand of NQII01000129.1, from coordinate 796,435 downwards.
GTATTGTTTGCATGAACTCTGATGCTTTACCCTAGGAATATGTGTTATGCGAGATGTGAGCACCAATTTCTTGACCATCTTTTGTCCACTGACATTTTGAGTTCTAGTACTCTTAAACTTTAGGGTTTATGAACTTTATGTACTACTAATATTTTTGTGATGCCATGGTTCAGTGTAGGTCCCTATCCCTGTGTTCCAGTGTTCATTTACTTTGTTATCAAGCCATCACTTCGCTTATTCTCTCATTTGGTCACACTGTGGTTCAGGGATATGTTCTAGCATAAATGTACTAACTACAGAACTACTCTCGTTATGTGTGTACGTGGTTATAATAGCTGACCGGAAGTCCTGATTTAAATGCTTGCTTACCCACCAGTAATCACCATACCATTGCGCCCTGTTCCATGCAACAGAGTTTATAATGGGACATGCCCAGGTTTGCCTCATTCAAGCAACGATATATGTGCAATATATGTGTAGTGCTTCGGCAGTGTTTCTGGATACGCATTCTTGCTCATGCTCATGAGCTTGACCTTCCTACTGACACACACGTACAGTGGAAACTTTCCTGCTGCGCATACAGTGGGCGACCTCACAATCAACACCCATGTTTTTTCTAAATTTGCCAGAGGCGTGGCCTAACCCTGAAACATGTTTTTTCTCTCAAGCTGATGCAATTTCCCCAGATATGACTGCAGTAAATTTGCCAGAAATGGAGGTACAAGGGGTACGGTCATAACTGCTTTATGACCTCGAGACAGTTTGTCCTAAGAAACCCACTGAAACCAATGCCTTAATTGCCTGGTATAAATACCCCATGCAGAGGCCTTCAAGACAGAGACAACAGGCAGCGCAGGACAATGTACTTCATGCTAGAGTGGTCTCCTGGGAAGAGGACAGTCTACACTTCTTATAGTTCATTGCTTTGATAATAAGTCTTGTGTTAAATCCCCAAATCTCTGCAGCTAAAAGTAATACTCACTCATTTATATTCTCTTTTTATTTCCCCTCATAATACAGTCTNCTTGTGTTAAATCCCCAAATCTCTGCAGCTAAAAGTAATACTCACTCATTTATATTCTCTTTTTATTTCCCCTCATAATACAGTCTTGCATACCGTATATAATTGATTGTAAGCCGACACCGAATGCACGCTGACCCCTAACTTTTATTTCCTCAGAAAAATAAAATAATACGATACCAAGTGCAAGTCAAATTTAGTCAGCTGAGAGAGCATGCCGTAACGTCATTGATGCCAGAGTTTTCACGTCTGTTAACTGGTTTTTGTCAACTCTTCCGCCCGCCCAGGAAGAGGCAAAAAGATGTGACAGTTTGTGCCGCACTGCTTGAAGGCAGGGAGAGTAGGACAAAGAAAATTGCAGTCTGCTTTTTGCGACAGTTGCCTCTAAAGGGGGTGGGGTGTTTGAAGCAACAGGGCGAGAATGCAGATGTGGAATAATGGGCGAGTGGGGGGAGAGGAGGAAGAAAAATAAACAAAAAAAAGAGTTAGGGTGTGGAAGGGAGCAGGGAGCTTGAAGTGGAATTGGTGAGTCTAGAGGGGTGGAGGGATGGAGTTTGGAGTGGTGTGGGCTTGGCTGCAGGGCAGAGGGATAAAGGAAGCAGAGTGGTGTGGGCATGTCTAGGGGTGTGAGAAGGAGGGGTAGAAGGAGGAAGGGAGAGCAGAACGGTATGGACGTGGCTAGGGGTGGGAGAAGGAGGGTCGAAGTATGGAAGGGAGCATAGGGTGTGGGCGTGGCATGGAGTGAGATGATGTGTAGGCAGGGAAAGGGAGTGAGGGGGAAGTAGAAACGAGCAGCCAGCGGCATAGCGAACTAGACACAGCCGCCGTCGTGACCTTTTTAGTGGATAGACCCAGCCATGCGATAAGGGGGTGCACTTCACATAAAAATGGCACGTTTTTATTAATTGGGACCACTTTATTATATTTGTACTAGGGTTGCAACGGTACTGATAAATTACACTGTTCACTTTATCCACTTGTTTTATAAATACTTGGTTGAAACTGTGTGTAATATTGCCTGTCCCAATTCTAAGACTGATTTTGGAGGATTCAATTTGATAAAACAAGGCCGGCTTACAATGTTGGAAATTCAGCAAATTCTCGCCTGGACACTAAAATGTGCGAAACAAACTATTGTTTATACAATCATTCCTGCAGGAACTAGCTAGCTGGCATGCAGGAGGCTAAAAGTCTTCACTTAGTGGTCCCTTCCCATCAGTGACTAATGCTGGGAAGCCAAAGAGTAAACCCCTATAACCATGCAACATAGCTCTGTAACAACTTGACTATTCCAGTTATCCTGCCACACTGGCAACATCACAGCCCTGAAAGAAACTCCTGCTTGCATGTGCCCAATATCACGCACTGTCGCTAAAATTTTTTTGTCCCTGCAACGTCCACACCTCTTTGCTTTCATCATTACCCTTCTGACCTCTCTGCAAAACCCTCTTAAACCACTGTTTTCCAGCTCGCCCGACCCTTAACCATGTTAAACTTACTGTAAAATCCTTTTAAAAAGTTCCCTGGCAAGAACTTTTCTAGCTTCAGAAGCTTAAAAAGTTTTAACAATTGTCAGAAACTTTCCAGATTAATAAATCAACATTTCCAGTTAAATCAAAAACTTATTTAAAGTGATTCACTGTATATAATAAAAATTATGTTTTTCACCCTTACCTATTAAAGCAGTGTTCACGCTTTGCTTGAGACATAACATATTCCACATGGTAACTGTCTTCTCTTATCATCAACATGGATTCCAAAATACTTTCCACAGCTGTGTGAAGGTAAGAAGCATCCTAAAAAAAAATAATACCAGCATACCTAATACAATGTAATTAAATTGTAAGCCACACATTTTTATGGAATTTATCATAATTAATCATTTAACTAAACTAAGTATATCCCAATATTATGAAAACGCAAAAATTGATACATGCTATGTCTCGACTAAGAGGCATTAAGTCAGAATGGCAGAATTAATGACTGGGAGAAGCCTTTGAAGAGCTAATAATGTAGATACAAAGGTTTAGCATTTACCAAACTTATCAATCAAGAACTACCAGAAAGGTGTCCAGGATATGCCACTTGAAAACACTAATAGCCAAATGCAGTCACTGATATTACATTTTCTTTTTTGAGGTGGGCTAATAAAATTGATGGAACTCAAAATTAATGTAAATATTACTGGCTGTTTTATTTATTGGAGTTTAGCTCAACTCTCATTCATTTACAAAAAAAAAGGAGCTAAGCTCCAGCTAAAACTCATGTGACTGAAAGGAGCTGGCTCACACTACAAAACTTGTTTTTCTGGAGTTTAACTGATTTTAAGCTCCTTTATAAGACACTCCATACCATTGTTTTTGTTAATACTGAATACAATAAAAAAAGAGTACAAACTTTATTATTCATATTACTTGTTTATTTATGTAAACAAATTAAGCCTTAATATATGTTTTTTCAATAGAATGCTGCATTTCACAGTTAGAATTTACAGGCTACTTATTACTTGTTTATTGGTATTATCAAATTAAGTTTAAAATTAGCTTTCAGTAGAAGCTGCATTTCGAAGTTAGAATTCACAGATTACATGTTACTTGTTTATTAATTTTATCAAATTAAGCCTTACAACTGGCTGTCAGTGGAAGCTGCATTTCCACACGACACGACTAGTCATGTCATGTGTTTGTCCTGCCATTGTGCTCGCTTGGCAGATACATTTCTGAAGACATGAGTTATTACGTCTGTTATTCGTATATTATTAATATTATCAATATTTTGGTGAAATATCATCTGTCCTTTTTTTGCAAAATGGCACAAAAAAATTTAATTTTCACCCGATGAAAAGTAAGTTGTCTACAACATTAAAGTTTTTTTAATTGGTTGGCGACACAGATGGTCGCATTTACATTTATGTGGTATAATTTTATTAAGAAAATTATTTTTATTAATGTGAATTAATGTTTTATTGAAATATCCTATGGTTTTTCTACAAACTTCCATCAAAAATTGAATTTTTGCTTGCTGAAAAGCACGGCTGTCTCCAATGTTACTGTTTTTTGTAATTGATTGGGGACAAGGTTGTCACAGGTTGGTGATATAATTTTAATTGGAAGACGTCTGAGTATTGAATTTAATTAATATTCTGTACAAAAATAATGTTGATATTATGTCAGAGACAATTGAACATGGACTTACAATGCTTGGTGAATTCTCGTGCTGCTCAATGTTTTTAACATTTTGGAAGACAAGGGGAGGATAAGTATACATCTCTCAGAAATATTTTTTTTCAGAATACATTTGCCTGGTAAATAATTTTATATTTAATTTAAAATATATGCCATTTTCGCGCTAGAGACAATTGAACATGGACTTCATGCAAAAAAAATTGTAACAGCCACGGAAGGAGCGAACAAATGTGTAGAGATTTGGGAAAGTTGTTTACAAAAAGAGCATGAAAATGAGCGCACTTGTTTTGTTGAAAGGGTCGCAGCTCCAGCACATGCTACTAATTAAAAAAGGAGCTAAGCTACATGTAAAACTAAAAAAAAAAAAAAAGGTACGCACTATCAGGAGCGTGCTCCTTCCAACCACTGGTATTATTTCTATTTTAATAATAAGTAACATCTAGTTTATACATACAGTGAAAATTCTTAATAGCAGATACCTTTTGGGAAAAGAGAAATATCCACATTTGGGAAGAGTCTTTTATTGAAAAAAAAGTTAATATATAAAAAAAGTAAATTTTAATTTTAAAAAAAATTGCTTTCTGGGAGCATAACATTCTTACATGTAGTAAACAGTTTAAGTAAAAAGAATTTACTTACATTATTTTATTGTACTGGTTTCGTGTTGGGCTAAAGTATGGATTTATCTTCAATCTTGTTTATATCTATTTTACAATGTTTGTTTTTGTTCAAAGTTTACTATTTAGTACTTATGTGCAAATCTGCTGCACTCACATATCCAAGACAGAAAGATAAAAGGGTTGGGGGGGGGGGACTGGTACTGTTATGAAGTGATAAGGCCTTAGCTAGCTGAACGACTTGCCTGATCACACCTTTGAACATTAACCAGGGCACGAACATGTTTGCATTAATATCTTGTGAAAGGCAGTTGCAGAAATCCCCTCCACCGCCCAGTAAACGGAGCCGAAAATATTCAACAACGCGCCCGATATAGGCCAACGTAACACTGGGGGCGGCAACTTTTGTCATGAGGCAGCGAACCAAGAAGACATGGAAATGGGTGTGTCCGGCCATCGTTAACCGCCTCCTAGAATCAGCCTCTGGCAACATGAACAATTTCCGTGACTATTGATCAAGGGAGCTTAAATGGAATACCAAGATGCTAATTAATTATAATAAGTTTTATTACATCAATTCACCCGCATCCATCGATCAGATATTCTGTCCGAAAACCAAAACATACTCAGAACTATTGTTTATCTATGAAAAAACTATCTTAAAACTGGTACTACCAAAATTCAGTAGCGCCAAGAGCAGGTAAACCGACACTCCCTAACCTCAAATGCTAGTATACATAACTAGTTGTTGTGAAACGTTGCAATTGTTAACAACCACGCAATTTATTTTTAATAATTCAATAACTATTTGTTTTTAAATTACTCACGTCGAAAAACAGGTAAAGCATGATAATTGCAGGCATTTCTTTGTTTCAAGTCAGCAAACAAATATTTGCGCCGAATAAAACACGTATGTATAATGGTGTAGTACAGACCAGAACCAGACCTTCATAATGGACAGAACGGATTTGAACTTTACTCTCGTTCCACAATGGAAACGTAATAATTTTTAGGTCAGTACGGTAAATAACCATGTAAATTACAAGCATTAAAGGGGAACAGTATACTTTCACCGATTAAATCTGTTAAAATAAAATTACGCTAGTAACTTTTTTTAAGAGTAATGCAGTGATATCAACTGTTACACAAGATGCAAGTGTTGTTTAATTTGGCGAAATTTAAAAACATTTTGCGAGCAATGGAATTTTTAGCAAAGTAAAATATAATTTCAAAAAATCGGAATTTTACATGTAAACTCTACAATTTTTAGCACGTTTCTATTTTAAATCATTGTTTTTAATAAAGTTTGTTTGATTTTTGCCACTTTTTTTACATTTGGCAGAAATTTAGTGAATTTTATGTAAACATTCGGCGGATTTTCGAAATTAAGTGCATTTCAATATTTTATAATACAATACTTATATTGAATGAATGAGATATGTTTTTTCATCCAGTATTTAAGATATGCCCACTGTTCATTACAGGCAATCAACTCAGTATACCCAAGGATGAAAATAATTTTTTTTTTTAGGTTAGAGGTCCACATGTTGAGTTTTCTCACATGCTGAGTTTTCCTGCAAGCTGAGTATTTTTCAGTAGGTTCTATGAAAAACGAATAATAGAGGTTTCACTGTATTTCTTTCAAAATGCACCAAACACCGAGTTAACAAAAACATTATTCATCTGCTTCAAAAAGAATAGAATCTTTACGAGGCAATGATTCATAGCCAGAACACATTTTAGAAGAATATGAAAGGTGGACAGGTGAAGAGAAACTGGCTGTTCTGATTTGTTCATAAATGAATCATATGACAAAAGTGAATTGCAACAGTGGTTAGAGGGGATGACCTTCATAACATGCATTGTTACAATATTTTACTACTTATCAGAACACACACTCCATCCCTCCATAATCAGGCACCTGGCACTGCCAAGCAGTAGTCTTAGAATTCCACTGTTTTCATACATATACAAACTAACTTCCAAAGAGACAAAATAAATAATAGTATGTAACAGCTTTACAAAATATGTAAAATTGTAAAATAATATGCACTACACTTATCATGGTTGTGTTTATTTATATGTACCTAACCCATATTGTATATATTAATATTTTTCTCTGGTTTCTTTACTCCCCACAGTTTTCACAGATGTGGTAAGAGCCAAAAGCCAAAAATGAAAAGTTTCGATAATGGATACTTGGTGGTGACATTCATTGGAAAATTTGCCAAATTTATGGTGAAAATGCTATGAGTGATGGAATGGTGAAAAAGTGGGTGTTATCGAATGATTTTTCTGACATTCCACTATTTGTTCTGCATGAAATCATAACAGAATGCCTAGGCTATGGTAAACTCTGCTCTCGCTGGGTCCCAAAAATGCTGACGGACATTCACAACACCAAGTGATGTGACGGTGCTCAGGTTTTTCTCACCCAACCCAAAAATGAAGGTCACAATTTTTTGAGTTGAATAGTGACTGGTGATGAGACTTTGGTTCCCCATATCATCCCAAAATCCAAACAGCAGTCAATGAAATGGCAAGACACAAAGTCTCAAAAAAAAAAACAGAAGTTTAAGACCACCATATCAACACAAAAAAATCATGCGTACCATGTTCTGGGATAAAAAAATGGGCTTTGTTGGTCGATTTCTTGCCAAGAGGTGAAACTGTCAATGCTGATGTCAATGCTGAGAGATACTGCGATACCCCCACAAAACTGTGCCATGCAATTAAAAATAAAAAGTTAGGTATGGTCAGTAATGGAGTTGTGTTGCTTCATGACAATGCTCAATAGCATGCTATTGGTGACACACAAAGGCTATGTGCAAATTTTGACTGGAAACAGTTGGAACATCCACCTTATAGCCCCGACTTGACACCCAGTGACTAGCATTTGTTTCACCATCTAAAGTGAGCTGGCCAGTCAGCGCTACGATGACTATGACAATGTGAAATATGCTGTGCTATAGTGGTTATCTTCATTGGCAACATCGTTCTTTGAGGAAGGGATTGAAAAACTGGCCACAAAATATGAAAAGTGCATTAATAATGATAGGAATTATGCAGCTAAAACCCGCCAACCAGTGGCATCGTTTGGCAAGATTCCCACATGCAAAAATTCAGGAGCAACCCCGCCGGGAATAGAACCTGGTTTACCTAGGTGGGAGGTGAATAGTCTAACCACTACACCACCGCAGCCCCTTCACTACAATGAAAATACTTCACAATATCATAAAACATTACTAATGTATATGAACTATGAACATTCAATAATCATGCAGTTTGGAGGCTGCTGTTGGTTAAAGTATAACATACTGACAATACAATATTCCTACATACTTAGTTCAATTCCGCATTTCCTCAGGTGCTGGTTGTTACTACATTCAAGTATTTATTACAGAAGTCTGTAGTTACCTGAACTGTTAGTAAACACAAATCCTAAACTTTCAATGATTACATACCATTACCACTACAAAGTTCTTAGTATTTCATAAAATGACATTCACTAATTTATTCCCAAGTAAAATTTACAAATTGTTTACCATTTTAAACCTGAATTCCTGTGAGTTGTTAAATACATTAGTCAGTATACTGAGTTTAGTCTATGGGTGGTATTCATAGTCAAATCTCAAGGCTGAGCTTAAGATAGTCTTAGTTCAAGACCATCTTATTTTTCAAGAGTGTGTTATTTCCGATCCATATTTCATAGTCTATGAATGAGACGAACTTTGTGAAGGCAATGTGTTCAAGGCATAGCATATTATTTTACCACTTCCAGCTTGGTAAAGCATGAGCTTTAGGCATCCTTACTCTGTGGCTCAAATTCAAACAAAACATGACAGTTTGACATAAAATTGAAATAAATAGGTTTTTTTCACCACAATGTAATGTCTGCACAATATTATATGCAAATAAAAAAGAAAATACTCCAAATTATATATAATTATTGCAAATACATAAAAACGTGATCATAAACACAGTGACACTAATTTGATGAAGTGTAACAATAGTGCATTTTTGGCTTAGGACAATGTTGTGGACGAGTATAATAAGACATTATCAAGAAAACTGTATGAATAATGTGATTTACTTAATCTAACAGCAATAAGAAACTCAGCACATAAGAATAAACATTTTGAACTAAAATAATAAGCACCAAACTGTATATAACATATTTATGTTTATAAAATTTTTACTTGTATTTTTAACTTAACACACAGTATAATTTGACTTATTTTGTTTATTATTATGTATATATATGTATATATACACTGATATAAAATGGAAAATGAACAACATGGACATAATGGTCCCACATGAATGGAGGTTGTATTGAATAAATATACAGGTTATACACTGTATATTTCGACATTAGCGCCGTCATGTTAAGTTTATAAGCACCATCTACTTCTATGCAGTTGTGTACTCTTTGTTCGGCTTGAATTCCCTCCTCTTTCCTCCCGGTTTTCCCTTCCTGCCTTCCCTTTTCCCATTCATGCATCATATTTTTTTATTGGTGGTGGCCACTACGCTATGCCTGCAAGATCTACGTTTGTTCCTGATGGCTTAGTTGCACTTCACTTCGGTCAGCTGAAGTCATACACCACTACCATGTTTTCGAGCTGATGTTTTACTAATCACGCTAAAGAGCGATGGGGCACTCAAAAACGGTGAGTTGTACAAAACGTTAAGTTTGCGGTAGAGTTTTTAAATGTTTGGTAATTTGTGTGGAAAGTGGTGATGTTCCTTGGGTGTGCAGTAGTGCTAGTCCATTTCAAAATTTTGGTTTTGGCAGCCGTACAAAATTATGTTTCGGCTTAACTATGGTGTTGCATTACTGTCTGTCCTTTTTTAATGTGTCGTGTTTGTCCTTGTCCACCTCCCAAGTTTAAGTAATGTTTGCTATTTCACTGTTTCCATGACTTCATCGTTAGGGCATTAATCTTTTAAATTGTTTGTTGTTAGTTTTTGCAAAGTTTTTATCGGTCGGAGCTTTGACGGGTCCTAAATGATTGCCTCCCACCATAACCTTTTTAATTGCTTTTAATATTATTTTATAGGAAATTGAGGCTTTGATGGGCAATTCTTGCTGGCCTCCTTTCTGTAGTAATTACAGTTAAAGGGATGCTGTGAATAATTCTAAGTCAAGAATGGATAGTAATTTTTTAGCTGTTGTGTTGGCAAAGTAAAGTTTGGATCATTGTAAATTAAATTCTTGTTGTAATGGAGCCAAAATGCATTTTATATATATAGTAATTTTTTTTCTTTTGGTGCTCCGATACTAGTGAAGCGTTTTAATGAATTTTATCAATAGAATTATATCATTAATAATTTTGTTACTCATTGTGATAAATGTCTATAAATTGCTCATATATTTTTACTAGTCTTTTATAGGTTGTTTACCATTCAGCACTTTTTGTATTTTCATAAAATAAATAGAGTTCAAAACTTGTTTTCTGCATGTAGTTATATGTGAACTGTCACAATATGATACACCTATGGACAGAGGCTACAAAGTGTTTTGAACAACAATGTCAGTATCTTGTGTAGCCGCCTTTAGCGATGATGCAGTCCTCAAGTTGTGCATAGAGACCATCATAAAGGTATCAGATGTAATTTTGGGGAATAGTGTTCCATGCTAATTCCACCTGTTGTTGCAAATGGTGGAGGTTTGTTGCCGGTATTACAGACCACACCAAACGCCATCCCATCCTGTCACGCACATGTTCAATGGGGGACAGGTCGAGTGATTGTGCTGACCAGGGAAGTTGACAAAACACCTTCGAGAGCGCGTTGGGTAACACGAGACGTGTGCGCACAGGCATTGTCCTACTGGAAGAGGGCATCTCCTTGGCGTTGTAGGAATGGCAACAAAATTGGCTGGATAATGTTATGGATGTAGCGTTCAGTATTAAGTGTTCTCTCAAAAAATATCAGAGACATATGGTCATTGTAGGCTATTGCCCCTCAGACCATGATGCCAGAAGTTGGTCCTGTATGTCGCTGCCATATACACTCTGGTTGTTGCTGCTCTCTTGGTCGACGTTGCAATCGCAAACGTCCGTCACTGGCATCAAGTTAGAATCTCCTCATCAATAAACACAACTCCGCATCATTCATCCCTTCAGTTGCGTCGTTCGCGAAACCATCCAAGGGGGGCTGCACGGTGGTGAGGTGTGAGAGCAAGCCTGGTGTGCGGCACCCTTGATTGTAGCCCAACATCCGGCAAACAGTTTGTGATGGTTCTAACTGACACCCTGAGTGCAATAGTAGCCCTAATCTGCGCTGTGGTTGCAGTGTGATCAGCAATGGCTGCTCATGTGTTGCGGTGGTCAAAGCGGGAATCCATATGCTGCTGCTGTCCGGAACCAGGTTGACAAGCATGTGCACCATTGTTGGACCCCCGGCGCCACCAATGATGCACAGCAGACACTTCACGTCCTACGCATTGGGCAATTCTTTGGAAGGTCCATCCATCCTCCCTCAGGCCCACAATACGACCTTGTTTAAAGTCCGTTAATTTCACAAAGTGTGGTAGTCTATGACGTCGTGGAATGCCTACAATGCTTATTACACACAGGCCAATGCTTGAAACAACAGACTACTCTTTCATAGAGTCAACTACAGTTGTACTGGGCTCAGCTGTGTTATGCCAAGTATGCAGTTCCTACTCTGTCCACAGCACTGTTAATCATAGCATGTACTGTCCTCTATTAGTGCCCCATGCGCCTATGGTGCTTCTACGTCACCGCTTTAGGGGTGTTCATTTTTCATTTTCCCCAGTGTAAATTATAATTACATTTGAAAACAACTAATATATTTTTTTTTGTAAATAAATAGTATTACATTTATGGCTATCTAGTTTCTACATGTAATTATTGGTACTTAAGTTCTACTATACAAATTACTTAAAAAAATTAATGATATCTGTAGAATTTCATTTCTCGAAATACTTTCTCAGAGCAGGACAATGTAGAATTTTGCCCACATGTGCAATTAAAAAATTAATATAAACCTAACACAGGCATTACTATCGTCAATTTGAATAAATCTTTGCTAGTTTGACAGGAAGTCATCCAATCAGTGACCACAGTTTAAAAAAAAATACTGACTCAAGTCACCTCTGAAGTGAACGCTGCATAAAAAGCCAAATAACTAATGTAAGTGAATTAGTAGATAGAAAAAGAGACACAGAAAATGCAGATGAAGATATGAAAATAGAAGAAATTAGTGAGTTAGTGAATACAAGAATTGACTGTGTGGACAAGAAAATTTACAGCATAAATTAAAAAGTGGACAGTGGAAGTGAAGAATGAACACTGTCAAAGATAAATTAAAACAGAAAATGAGTGCATTGAAGAAGGAATGGCAAGAATTTCTTTAGCGGCAGAGTTCCACTACCACCAAACCGGCAGCTAAGAAAAGTGTGGAAATAGTGCAAGTCGTTACCAATGCAACAACTTCAGAGGATAGCCAGCAGCTCTGCTGCAGCCAGGAGTGAGGAAGGGGGTTGCAATTGAGTCCGCCTCTTATGATGGCCAAACGTTTTGGCAGGCGTACCAACACCAGTTTGAAATGTCACCATCCTGAATGGTTGGTCAGAACAGCAGGCTTACTACCACACCACTGTACTAAGAGGCCCTACACTGAGCATACAGCAATCTCTGCCAGAGAAACATAAAAACTGGAGTACCCCACACTGGTGTCTGCTGACTTCGAGCTACATTTCGGTAATTGATACCTGTAACATGCCCACCATGCCCAACTGCTAAGCCACACCCAGCATCCAGGGAAGCCACTGCAGGAGCTATGGCAAGACATTACGTGGCTGTCCGAACAATCTCTTTAAGGGTGCTCCAAGGAAGTGCATGACGTCAACGCTGACAGCTTCTTCATCGATGCCATTGCCAGCACAGAAGTACGGCAAGCAGTACATCTGGCTGCACCCTACAACACGCAGGACACCCTGGCTCGAGCACTGAAGGTGCGTCAGCAAGACAGGGGTCCAAACCCTGACATAGGGTTCAGGCAGAGACGCAGAGCAAAGACAACGGTGGTGGCATCACGAAGACACTGAAGAAAATGATGATCATAGACATCATTTCCAGGGTCCACCCTACAGAGCTTTGCTGCCCTCTAGCAACTGCTTGAACATTGGTCATGTAGACAGCTGGGGCACCTGAGAGCCTACTGTGCACAACAGCAGCAGCAGAATCTGAAGCAGTAGTGGGAAAAAGAGACAACAAGAGGAGAACAAATGGCTTCAGTGAATGCAGTCAAGTACTTCCGTGAAGAAAATTGCGAGCTTTGTGCATATGTCCAACAACTGAGACACCACTTCGACGAGCTGATGCTACAAGCTGTATACCTTACAAAGCAGTTGGAAAATGCACATGATGCCCTGTGCATGCTGTCCAGACGCCCTATGCACACTATAGCAGTGCAAGGAGCTCATGGCATGGAGCCAGCGCTATGATGGCCACTCTCAGTAGTGGCTCCGAGGATTGCAGCCTCATGGAGGATGTACTTTGGAAGGCCAAGAACCGGCTGCATGAGCTTAAGAAGGAGAGTGAAGCAGTCGACAGGAGCTACCAGTGCTTCAGGGTACCAGTGCTGCAGTGCCACAGACCCACTCCACGATACACTTCAGAGTTACTGGCATGGCTAGCATTTCACACCACACTTCCAACAACAGAACGTCATTCCCCACTCACCCAGGCTTGTCGCAGTGTCAGTACTCCTGAACCAAGCACACATTATGAGCTGTAGATTAGGAATGACATCTGGCATTCCTCGCAGAGAGTATTTTGGGCAGGCATCTACTGTGCCAGCAAGAAATAACCTTTGTCAGCCACAACCTGCAGCATCTACCGCATGTACCAGCCTATTTCACATTGGTAGACATAGTCTCAAAGATAATGCAAGGGGAAAAACTGTAGTTACATTAGCATTTTAAACAGATAATGAAAAGATTATTTTTCTGGAAGGCACCAACAACCATATTCTAATGGATTGAGAGAATCCAGCACCACTGCAAACAGGGGCATTCAGAAAACTGGCACATTGGTAGGCATGCAGCAAAAAAAAACCTTTTAATTGATATGCTTAACTTGACATCAGGTCACGAGGCCAACACAGCAGTGGCGGAACTTACAGAGAGTTCCCAAGATTCTTCTGTGGTGGTTCATTCACACAAAGAGCCTTAAAAGTATAGTGACTTGCTCAAAAATAGAACAGAACTTAATGTGATGCATTAGGAAAGGAAATTAAACATAGTGTAATTGCACATGAATAAAAACCAGTGATGGATCTAAATGGCCAGCACATTCAGGCTAGTTGGCATTCATAATTTTGCTCGAAAGCACTTCAAAATAAATATTGACAGGATGAAGAGATAGTATGACAGGAGAAGTTTGGGCAAGATATTTCAAGGAGGACATCTGGTGTGCCTGTCCGAAACTACAGAAATGTTGGAAAGGCCCATACAGGATTATGAAGAAGATCAATGATGTGGTCTTTCGGGTTTGTCGCAAAGGCTCTCATGAGAAGCCTACGGTTGTCCACATAAACTGACTGGCACTCTACAAAGATTCGGATGTTGCAGAGTATGAGAATACAGACAATATGCAAATGGGCAGGGATTTAAAGCCATCAAGTTCAATGAAAATACAGGTTTTTTATTTTTTGTCATTACCACCACGGTAATCAATCACAGTAAGTATGATAATGACATTCAGTTATCAGAAGGTCTGTTGCAAACAAACTACAACTAACCTATACTAAAAGTAACATGCACATTCATGGCTTACCCGAGGTTTGACCCCAGAATTTATAGAAAGAAGATAATAGCACCCTGTCCCCCAAAATATCTTTGTATACTGAATGTTTATACACGTATAGGCGGCATGTGGCAACAAACCAAGTGTTATCTTGGAAATTTATATAGCCTTTCAGTAGTTCACTAAATCAATGAATACAGACAGTACACTCCCATTTATTCGTGCTTCACTTAACCGGTTTTCGGCTTATTCGTGCAACTTTTTGGCTTTTTTCGAAGTCTATTGTAACATCTGTGGTAAGGCTATGCTGTAACGTATGTTGTTTAACAAGCAGCGGTACCTTGTACATCTATCGCTGTACCGCGTGAGCTGATGTTTATCTCTTTAAACAGTCGGCCTGTTGCAGAGACCTGCGTGAGTCATCCATTTCCGCCCGTTCAAGAGTGTACCTGATTTCATTTATCTCAGTTACCTCCCCCCACCCCCCCAACACCACGTCTTGCAAGTTTATCGATCGCTTGGGCACGGTTGTTGTTCACTGTTTGTAGGGTCATTTTCGCAACGTCAACAAAGCGTAAAAGGACAGTTTCAACTATTGCAGAAAAGTTAGAAATAATAAAAAAATTTGAGCATAGTGTGTTATATACAAAAACATAAATTCTGGTGCCAAACAAAAAAAAAATTGCAGACTTTTTCAAGAAAAGCAGGGTTTAATTCTTCTTACATTTTTTTCATATCAAGGGTTTAAATGTTTACAAAATACTTAACAGTTCAGTATTTTTAAACTTTTGTGCATGCGTGCGTGCGTGCGTGCGTGCATGCATGCACGTTTGCAAGCGTGTAAGTCAGTAAAATTAAAATAAGCTCCAAGTAATTAAAGATGTATAGAAATCTAAGACGTTTCAACCCAGTCTATTGAGACTAAATGAGAAAGCAGCCTACATTTATTAATAGCGGCAAGTGCTTACTTTTTTTAAAATTCATTATGGTTGTCCCGATCATTGAAATGAATGAATTAAGAATTTTTTTTTATGTGTTTTCCTTGTTTTAGCAAACGTTAACATTAGGTTCTGCATTTGTATTGTAAGGGTTATTTTTTAATGGTGAGTATACTGTATTGTTTAAATGCCAGGTTGCCTAATTTAAAATCCCATTATTGTCTTTACTGAACTGCATTATAAACTTTAAACTTACTCTGCTATCTCAAGGATGGGCCTGTGTGCACGTTGAGGAAGCGACACGCACACATTACGCACCGCTATCGCTTTGTGCCACCCCGCCTGGCGCCGGCTATAAGCTGTGTATACTCGATGCGCCGTGAATTACACTTCACTCAGTGCAACATACATATCAGATAAAGTATCATGTACTGTACTACATACAATAGTAGCCAAACCCTTCACTGCACTGGCTCTAGAAAGGATGGATGACACATCTCTTAGAGCCTCTCTCCACTCATGGCGACCCAAGGCTACCAGTGCCTCCCCTATACTTCGAAAATTGGGCTCCGCCGCCAGTTTCCTTATGGGAATCAGTTTCCTCGTGGCTGGTAAGGGGTATCTGCTGTGATGGCTTGGGATGATAGTTGGTACCTAGGCCCGACCACTTGGCATTCAGGCCGTTGGGGCCCCAAGACAGGAATTTCCTGTGTGAAGAAATTCTAATGTATGGTAAAGGACAAGTGTTCGATGACAGCTCGCCGGCTGCGCTGCGGGTGGATGGGTGATAACGGTGGGCAGTGATAAACACTGGGAGAACTCTGGACTTGTGGGACCTATAGGTACCCATGGGAAAGGACCTGCGGATTTTGATAATGACAGAAACCGCCCGTGCAGAGCCTCACCGCACGCTGTCTGCCAGTGGTGTGGTTGGTGGGGCGGTCGGACATGAGTAAACCCACTAGTGTCATGGCAAATAAGTGGGAGCACGGGCTGATTGGGTTGGCCCCACCAGAGGTTTTCTCTGGCGTTCCGATCAATAGAGGTTGGACTTTTGCTGGCAGTGGTTAACTCCGTATGCTGGAGGCGGCCTGGAGAGATTCCTCCTCTTAAAGAAAGACCGAGCAGTGAGCAGGCACCTGCTCCGGTAGTGTCGTGGCAAGACACTAGGGGTCCGGGTAGTACTCCGGCCAAACCACATGCTTGGTAATCTGAGTACGAGGGTTTCAAGCCTTATGGAAGGGTGCTCCTGATGGAGTTTGTGTATCAAGTTGGGGCTTTGGACTTGGTTACATCAGGTGAATAGCTGGGACACCTGCATTGAGAGGGCGTGATCCCTCTTCCCCGCTGAGTGGGTGGCCGGAGAGCGGTATGGCCGTTTGGCTAAGAGAGCTACATGAGAGGATGTGATCCATCTTCTCCACCAATTGGGTAGTCATAGCGCGGGATTGCGCTTACGGCTAAGAGCGCTACGTAAAAATACAAAAGTACGAAGGCCGAGAAGCTCCTTGTATTTGCAATATATATTGTACTATATATAGTACAGTACTTTAAATGCATGATTTGTGTTTGCTTTCAAATGTATAATAGGTACGGTGTTTTATCACGATTATCGGAACCAATATCACTGTTCCATTAATAGTAAAAATGTGTAAATTCGATTATCCGAGTTTTTTAATACAAATTTGCTTATTCGTGTTTTCTCTGGTCAGGATTAACACAGTTAATCGGGAGTTTACTGCACTTAATTTATCTATCAGTGAATATTCAGTAATAGTATAACTTTTAATGAAGCTAAATACTTCTAAATATTAGCACTATGTGAATGCACAAAACAAGATAATGATGTGGGACAATGATAACAAGGTTTAAATGTAAAATGATAATCAATTCATTTTGAATACATGCATGAATAAAGTTTGCAATAATGGCACAAACGACTGCACCAATTTATAATTTAAATATCCATATTTTACATTTTCTTCTTTGGTTTTCATTTAATCATTAATGACAAAGTTTTGGAGGTGCTTTACATTGAAAACACCTTTATTGACTGTTAGCTATGGTAATTTTAAATACATCTTATTGCAATTATTAATAATTGTAGTTACCCAAAATACCAGTGATATCACATGTCACTGTGTATTCAAATTATTTAATTAAATTGTTTGATTACCTCACAGTTTAGCAGCTTTCTCAAATACACCAGATTCAGGCACCACTGCCACTAAAAAAAAAAAAAAAATATGTAAACATATATATACATACACACATGCATGCAATAACATTTTACAGTTGTAATGTGTAAATAACAAAAGCACTGATTTCGAGCCATTATTTTTAACTGATAAACTGTATGTATTTGAACACAAGTGATAAACACCAGTGTTAGTAGAAAGGTGCAAATATAACAAATTTTGCAACAAGGAACCAATAATCTAATAAGATCCTAACTGGACAAAAAAAGTGAACGGCAATGTGCAGGGGCAGGTAGGCAAAACATGTTGGTTATCTCACTAAACCATACTGTGCATGCTGCTGCACACCTATAAAGCACCTCTTACAGTAATCTTACTGCGCTTGTCAGTGATGGTGGCCTGTTGAAATGCTGGTGTGCAGTTTGTCAAAGCTGACAGATAAGATCCCTGTGTGTAGGGAGGCACATAATAGAAATGCCAATTAAGTAGATAGGTTGTACCAAACATGGTACCCTACCAGATGACATCCAAAGGATATGCTGTTTTTACAAATGGAACAGAGATTGTGGGAAATTTGCACCATCACAGAGATGTCAAAACTGGGGGTAGACAACAACTGTACGTATCCAGGTTCAAAGAGAACCCACTGGAGTGTGCAGAGGCAAAACCCAGGAAATAGCAGGTGCAATGGGTGAAATGGGTATTGGACACATGGCATAGTAGAATGCACTACATGAGCAATTACTCCACTCATACAGCTTACAACAGGTGCACATTGGTTCCAGTGATCTTTGGAATTAATTTAAGGTTCTGCAACTATATGTTGCAGTGGTGTGCTGAAGATAACTTCAGAGAATGGGTCTTCTCAACAGTTGAAGTGATTTTCACAAGAGATGAGTTTTTCAACAGCTGTAAGAGATACACTCAAAAATTCTCAAAAACTTGCACAAACTGATAACCAGGCACACTGGAAGCCATCAAGTGTGAATTTGTGGGTTTGAATTGTCAATAACTGTATAATTAATCCATATTTATTCTCTTGTCAGCATAATTAATCCATATTTCTTCCCTGTGTATTTCAGCGGTAACATATACTTTTATTTTGTGCAGGAATTACTAATGCTACACTTTGAAGATGGGCTTTTATATGCACATCATATGATGCGGTTCCAGGAGAACAGGGTCTCATTTCACCATTGCAGTTTGCCAACTCCTTGATACATGGTAACCAAACTGGTGGTGGATTGGCAGAGATGAAAGAGGTGAACCCACAGCATGGCCACCACAATCACCTTATCTTGCCACATCTATCCTCTACGTTTTGTCCACATTAAATTGTTTGTTATGCAACACCTGTTGACACCACTGACTACTCTCACATGATACACAATAGATACTAGTAATGCTACACCGGCTATCTTAGAAAACAAGATTCCCAACACACAGCAGTACTGTGCGGCATGTGTGGCCAATGTGAGGGTGGGGGCAACATTTTTAACAGACACTGTGAGTATGCTGTCTTCTGACCATGTATGTACCATGATAGAAATAAATAGCAATGTGCTTACACACTGTCTCAGGTAATCATTCTGGGTTGCTACCTCTCCCTGCACATTGTGATTGCCAACAATGGTTATACAGGATCTCAGACTATTGCTTCCTCATTGCAGATGTTTCATTTATAGATCTATACCCTACCCTGGTTTTTATCATTTGCTTACATATACTCAGTATATCAACAGCTTTTAAAATTCTCATGTGTAAAATAAACAACAATAATTCCAACTCTTTCTTTTATCATCTAATATTCCCAATATTTGTAGTAAAAAACGGATCCACATTCAATCACACTAAATAACAAATTTCTATATTTATCATTTTTGGCAGATACAAATTAGAGGTCAATATCTTTACCAGAGTAGTAGTAGATGGAAATTAACTTTTTTAAATGGACAATATGTCTATTTTGCTACAGTTCTACATGTCTATGTGCATGCATGCAAATGCGCACTTCCTAATATGATAGACATAAGATGAGTAAACTATGAACAATGTGGGATTCACTTTGTATTAAATGGGTTTAAGGTATTATACAATGTATTTTATTAACAACTAAGTAGAATTATTACTTGAAGAGCTTACTTCATGTAATAATATTTTTCCACAATTTTTTTTAAACACACAACACCGAGGTTAACTTTCACTCCAGAGTCAAGTTTTTGATTCAATGAAAATAAATTTCATTTAATTTTACCATCAATATGAACTAAAAATAATCAACATTACACACAGTAATTTTTCTTAAGTAATGTAACACAAAAAAATAAAAGAAAACATATATCAGCAGAACACAACAAAACATTAGCAGAATATTGCTGTTGAGACAGTGTCAATGGTTATGTAACAAAACGACATGTATGCTTCATGATGCAAAAATGCACAGATGGTGGGAGGTGAAACTACACCACTGTATCAAATTACTGTAGGAACATAGAATATTTTACACTTGGGTAGCAACCATGTATATTATTATACGTAACTAGTTATTATTCGTAGGGGTAAATACATTAACATTTGTCGCCATGCGGAAAAATATTGAGATTAGTTATGACAACTACCAATGTAAATAAGTGAACAGTACAGTGAATGAATGTTTCATTTGGGAATACACAAAAAGGATTTTCATCAGACAGGTCTAACCTGACTGTACTTAAAACATTTTATTTCCTTGATTTTCTCTTCATTAGCATGTTTCCCCATAACTCTTTTTTTTCAATTAGAGTTGATACGAGCTTTCAAGAACTGCTACATATAAATGAGGATAGCATTTCTTTCGTAAATAAATAAACACTAGACATGCGTGGTTCTGGTAAAGGGTTTAGTAATTAGTAGCCTATCTTTAGTAGCCAATCTTTTTTTTATTTTATGTATATCATGCTCAATGACTGTAAAACATATTTAACTTGCTTGATCAAGAGAATTACTTAAAGTACTTCAATAGAATTTCATGGTCAGTGTTTATGTGTACTAAAACTAATTTTTTCCCCTGAACCAAAGTCATGCTATCTACATTCAAGTAAATATGGTTGATGTAGGTCAGTGTCCTGCCTAACTTCTGTCAGTCTGGCACGCCAATGTTCAACACTACCACAGCGTGTTAGTACTACTGTTGCCTGGGCAACCAGCACCATTAGCTGCTGTAAGAACACACTTGGCCACATATGCACAAGAGGCCACATGCACCACAGCACTTGTTACTGCTGCCAGCATTTTCACCAGGGAGGCTGACACTAAGGAGAAGCCCATGGAATAAAGACAAAACAATGTCCCTGGCTTACAGTGGAAATTAAAGTGAAAGTGGGTGATGCAAGCGAAGGAAGATTATGCGAGCAAAGGTAGATGATGCGAGCAAAGGTAGATGATGCGAGCAAAGGTAGATGATGCGAGCGAAGGTAGATGATGCGAGCGAAGGTAGATGATGCGAGCGAAGGAAGGTGATGCGAGCGAAGGAAGATGATGCGAGCGAAGAAAGATGATGCGAGCAAAGGCGGGTGATGCGAGCAAAGGTGGGTGATGCGAGCAAAGGTGGGTGATGCGAGCAAAGGCGGGTGATGCGAGCAAAGGTGGGTGATGCGAGCAAAGGTGGGTGATGCGAGCAAAGGTGGGTGATGCGAGCAAAGGTGGGTGATGCGAGCAAAGGTGGGTGATGTGAGCAAAGGTGGGTGATGTNTGATGCGAGCGTAAGTGGGTGATGCGAGCGTAAGTGGGTGATGCGAGCATAAGTGGGTGATGCGAGCGTAAGTGGGTGATGGAAGTGAAAGTGGATGATGAAAGTGAAAGTGCAAATAAAAAGTTCCCTTGCATGTACCCTGTTGAGTCAGGTGCAAAAATCAAAATCATATGCTAAGTTTGTTTTACACATCACGCGTCTATTTAAATTATAGATGTAATTACCCTCTAAACACAACCAGGCACTCCCTCATGACAAGTGGACCAGTCAGACGGCTGTTATTAGAAATCCATGTGTCAAAACAACTCTGATATAAGTATGTAAATTTTGTTAGTCAGAAAACTAAAATGCAATATTAATTTACAAAAAGATGTAACACACAAAGAAAAGGCAAATATAACCCTTTCAATGCATTAAAACATATATATTCTGAGTGTTTTTTAATTGAATGTCTTATGTTCATTAATAAATATTTTGAAATTTTTCTAACAGGTAAATTAGTGATGTTATGGGTAAACCATACTTATAGTGTTTGTAGTGTATTTTTTTTATGTTTTGTATTTTTGCAAGGGTTTTGTGTTACCATGTCATTTTCAGAAGATTCTTGGCGCAGGGCCAGGAGAGTTCACCCACTTCACACCAAGACAAGTAATTTAAGGACTAGTCTCACTTTGAGTAAACTCTGTATACAGTTGCTCTGGGTACCTTCATTTTTATATGCCATTTAATTTGCCACAGTTTAATTCATTAAGGAAACCCTTTAGTTTCTCGTGCCTGGAGTTAAGTCACCTGCCCCCCTGTAGTATCAATTGTCCAAGGGGTGTAACTTCTCCATAATTCCATGTTAACCTCATGCTAGTTTTACAGCATGGCCTACCAGGTGGGTTTAAGCTCTGGATATGTTTAAATTGCCCTTGTGTTGTTAGTGTAATTAATGTATTAGTGTCCAATTTTTTTACATGATGGCGAACTATACGAGTGTCCACATACTTAATATCTTATATTTCCATGCATTGCCCTTTGGCCTTTAGGGGCATGGGCCCCAGCAACCCACACCAAATCATCATAGCTGTTTCCTAAAGGCCAGCCTTTAAAAGGTCTGTGCCATACTTTAGGCACAACATTACAAAAGAAAAATTCAAGTCCTGTAAACTGGCAATATTTCATGCAATTATTCCAAAATATATATTGCAAGCATATTAAAAACTAATATGCACATGATTAAATTCTCAGAGACAACCTTTACATATTTCCTAGTGAATGAACTATTAATTTGATTTAAATTATACTCTCTCACCCTATTACGTGCTGAGTTTTAATAGACACCGACTAAAATTGAAGTACTGGAACAAAATTCACAAGCATGTTAAAATTAATAATAAAACTAGTAACACATCCATTAAACAAGTGTGTTCCTATACTTTGTGCTAGCTATCCAATATTGCATGACAATCACATAGCCAAATGAACAGCTTTAAAGACACATAGCCCATGTATGGCTCTATGAGCAACAGGTACTTGAGAACATTTAAGGAGGAAGACGACCAAACCCCTCACTAATAAAATAATATTGTATAAAAATTAATAAGTACATTAATGACGGCAATACACAGAACAGCAAAACCTGAGCATGTCCAGTTCATTATACCAGCTTTCATTTAAATGCTACAATTTATAAAATGTCCCAAAATGTTATTAGTAAGCATAATGAGTCATGAGTACGCATCTACCACAAAGGTTACCAATTAAACATGGAGTGTCACAATTGGCTCGAACGTAACCAAATTATCAATGCAGAAAACAAGTTATTCACAAGCAAAAAAAAAATGTGAAAAAGACCAAATATAATCCCATTAAAAATTATTAACCTAGGCCAGCATGCCGTAAAGCAGCTTATTCAAAACATAATTTCAAGGGTGGCCAAAATGGAATGTAGAAGATTAGACCCACTCCACGACAGCTACCAAATCAAAACATGCCCACAATTAATTGAAAACCCAACTACATATTACGTTTATCTACATTTACAACACACAGATCATGACTCTCAAGAGGTTGGCGATGCCCGTATGGGGCGAGGAGGTAGTGTTAACAAAAGAAAGGACAAGAAGCAAGCAAGGCAAGAATGAGCTGGGCGCATACACTCGTTTAAGTAACTACCCCCAGTAGATGATGATCGCGCATGCATGTGGAGGGGGAGGGATAACCAAAGAGGTAATGGAAAGGAATAGAGGTATAGGAAGAGCTGAGCGTTCCTGAAGCCGCCGAGAGCCACGAAATACGGTGCAAATAGCAGACAACAAAGTTCAAAGGGCGCACACATGGTGCACGAATGGTGCAGGTCTGTTTTTATTGTGTAGGACTTGAGGCACTGGAGAGCTTTTATGACCCCTATTACAATATAACATACAGCAAGATAAGGTGGAAAATATATCTGGGCAGTTGACAACATGTCCTGGAAGTGAAGAACCTATGTTTGTCATGAAAATGTTATGATAACGGGTGTCTAGTTGGGTAATCAAATTCCAAAAGTTCCTGAAAGTAAATCCCATTTGTCACTTTTTCAACCTTAACCCCACCCAATGTTTGTGTATGTTAGAACTCTAGTTCCCCTGCAAATGTCACCTAACTATGTGGCATATGTGAGATACTTTCACATTAGGTGCTTCTCAATTTTCCAAGAATTTTTTACAATTTCCCTAAAATTTCCACAATCAGCATTCTATAATTTTCCCCCAACACCACCTGACACCTGTTGGATGACAAAGGCAGTCAAAGATGATAGTCTCTGTGCCATTGTCGGACTAGACGTCAATTTTTGGAAATTTGCCATTGCGATGCAGATGTCTGTCTTGGAAAAAACAAGACTGAACACAAAAAAATACTTAAAAAATTCAATTAACCTATGGACAAGAAAATATATATGAATGTTATATCATACACATCTACATATTTATTTTCTCGTCCATAGATTACTTGTCTTTTTAAAGTATTTTTTTTGTGTTCAGTCTTGTTTTCTCCATGACAGACATCTGCATCGCAATGGTGAATGTCCAAAAATCTCCATCTAGTCATTCACCCCCATTGCACCATTTATTCAAATATCACACCAAGAAACAACAGCAGAAGATGTCATAGCATGTCGAAAAGCATGCCAACAAGCCAGTGCAAACCATTGGGGTGGAAAGAGCAGGTCACGTTTGCCAGTCTGCAATCTTGAGCAGCAACACATCCTCAGCACCCCCAACTCCACATCCACCTTGGGAGAGCAGCAAGGCAGTGCGGTGCGAGTGTGTGTGCATCTCTCTAACACCCCTTCACCACTTCTTGTGGCAAAGAGTATTGATCACAGTTGCAAACAGCTCCTGCCCCTGCACACCACCCCTCCACTAGTGAGCAGTTCATCCCTCGCATTGGGCAAAGGAGAGGCCTGCCATGTGGGTTAAGCCATTGACCTAGGCCCAAACCTGCTGAATGTGCCACATGGCTTGCACCCCATTCCAGTGGACTTCGTGGAAAAGTATGAAATATGTACACAATCCAGTCTGTGGAACAATAAGACCAGTTGATCAACCAGCCACTTTGTGACCAAACGTGTCATCCGAGAGCCACGGGGCAAGTGCAAAAACAATTTGAATATAAATCTGTTTTTTTGCCAATCTTCAAAAAAATTCAAAAATTACTAATTTAGTGTGCAATGACTATGGACCACCGACAATTCATTGTATTTTGTATGTGTGAGTATGTCATGATAACTGCATGAATCCAGAGACACAGGCAGCTGCAAGAAAAATGAACTTCAGGTGCAAACAATGCCTTGTTGAATTACAAAGCTCATCGGACTCCACTTGCAGCATGACAGTGTACTGGGATCTGCTTAACTGCCCATGCTACCAACTGACATAGTGTCACCACAGACTGTCATGCAAAGGGGAAGAAAGCCAGACATGTGCAAGGATATTGCCTTCAAAACAGTGAAAACTCTGCATTTACAGTATAATTCACCTATGCACAATTTGTCACAGTGACATACGTATGACGCTACTAGGCCACCTGAGTTATACAGAGTGGTGGCTAGTAGGTTATTTAGTTAAATTACTTTGAGTGCAGACTAAGGGCACCTGTGGTTGTTGCGTTAGGGGTAAACAAATACTCGTATTCTCCGTTATTTAACACACCAGTATTTTATTTGTCTGAAGGTCACATAGGTATTTACACAAACTGGCGAGACTGAGCCCCCCCTACAAGTCGTAGGCCTGAAGGGCTGGTGGGCTGAATACTATGCGTCTGGGAAGGTTGTTGAAGGGAGACGTTTCTCTACTTATCTGTGACTGAGGCTTTTGGTGAGTTGTCTTTGTTGGTAGCTGAGGCATGGTGAGTTGGGTGGCCTATTGTCAGGCCCTTGGACTGCCTCTCATTGGCGTGCTGTACTTAGCTGGCTTCTTCCTGCGGCTTTGACTGACTCTCTCGGAAGTCCGGGATTGGTTTCCCGGGACTTAGGCTTTCTCTGCAACCTCGGCTGGCGTTACTCATAGGAGAGCGTGTCTCCTTGTCTGCGTCGATGTCCGCAATAATCCGGCTCATGTTTCTGACTTCCCCACCTCGGAAACTGCCACTACGTTTTCGGAAATGAACTCATAAGTTCTCTGCACTTTTACTCAGTTTGGCTCGGAAATTTACACATGAAGTTTCGGCTGTTCCTGGGTTCTAGCCCCGGTGACGTCACTATTGACTTACTGACTGCTTGCCTCGTCGCCATCCGGCACACGACTACGTCTTCTCGGGGAATGGCGCCTCTCAGTATGAGGGTGCCACTCATTTCCGGGAATTTACTCATATTCTCGGCACTGTTCCCGTCACCCGACTGACTACTCTCGTGTCTGCTTCGCCTCCCGTTTCAGCTGCATCTATCTCGTCTCGCGACTGTGCCGCCGAACTACTCCCGTCTCAGCTGGTGATAATTGACTCTGCCAGAATCCGAACCCGGCCCCGACTGCCGACTCTCTGCGTGTGATATGTCTGCCTGGCTGACTGACGTTGGTCCGGTGCCTCTCGACGCCTCTCAACAATTCCGAACAACTGACTGTACATCACTGCCTGGCCCAGGCCCGAACTCTGGCCTGGTGATACGACTGCCTCTCGTACTAACTGCCTTCTCCGCCTCGCATCGCGGCTGCCGAACAACTCCTTCCCATCTCGGCTGAACAACTGTCTCCCTTCCTTGGCTGCGCCTGAATTTAACCCGTCTCCCGCTATATTCAAGTTAGCTGTCAGCAGTTTCTCGAGAGAGAAATTGGGAAATCCCCCGTGTACCTCGCACGTTCTTTGTGTAGGATTTTGTGTATCGTCAGCTGCTTGTGTGCTCCAACTAGGGCGGAGGGAGGGTGCGGCATGACGTCTCGGGGATTCCTGTGAGCTGTGTCTGCATTAATTCTTGTCGGGGGCACCCCCTGATTCCTTCGTCGAGGGCTTATATCAGCTATTTCTAGGGACTTACCCTGTTTCTCTTGACTTCGGTTCTTCTTCGTGTGCCCTTATAATTCGGGACAGCCCCGAGGATATTCCTCTCAGGGTGTGAATACAGCACAATGCCTATCCCATGTACCCGTCACGCGTCAATTACATGCCTGAACAACCACATATACTCATCAAGCATGTAGCACCGAGGTATATAGACAATGTGCTGCTCAATCACTAAATGCTCCACCAACCAGTTTTCCCACTGCACCCTTCTACCCTCCACCAGTCTGTCATTCCATTCATACCACAGCTACAGCAGTGATTCACCATGTCATGCATACCTCACCCCTTCAGGCACCTATTCCAGTCATTTTCCCACAAACAGCACCTACTGCTGTTGCTACATCACCTGGCCACAACCGAGCAGAAGGTGGCCAGAAACCACGGTGCTGTTCACCACCATATCAGCAAGCATCCCAATGCCATCTTGCTTTCAATCACTGCACACATTCTTAGGAAGTCTGTACAACTTTCCTCCAGCACTACAATGTTTGAGTGGAAGAATGGCTGAGTTGCACTGGCCAACAGCTTGCTGGGTAAGCGCGTACATGGTGGAAATCTGCAAAACATAAAATGGGAAAAATCCTTCATGGTTTTCAGTGCTGGTACACGGTGGATTCACATTACTGGAAGCTCAGAGCTGCCTTGCATTGAAAACATTGCAACCAAGCAAACTTTTAACTGCATTCATCCACAGTTACCAGAGCAGGAGTACTAGAAGTGGTTGTAGAAACAGCCTGCCCAGAATTCTGTGCAGCATTACTGCCGCTTATGAATAGTGGACTACAAGAATTAAAAATCCTTGAGAGGAATCCGTGCCAAATGCACCCCGATCTCAACTTTGCTGCCTCATGAGCAAACCCAAAACTCAGGTGGACAAAAGTGCTACATCAGACAATTCAAATTAAAGTGTTTACATTATTTAGGCTCATGACCTTGCCAGAATTCTAAGCAACCTCTGAATTCCTTTTCATTTAAAATAGCAAGTGGACAAACATGGCATAACAGTGCATACATCGGGAATGGATGCAGTGAGTACATACAGTTGGGACAAATACCCAGTTCCTGTGAAGGCCAGAAATTCCAATGGCACAGTGCCTGTCCAAATAATCCACATCTTGATGGTAACTATGCACCCAAAACTATAAGAAGGGGTAAAGCGGCCAGAAACTCCCAACACCTTGGTATCGACCAGTGGTACAAAACTAGACACAGCAACATATATTTCTGAGACAGACAGGCAGCAATAACAATCTAGTGGATGCGTTATCACCCTCCCATGCCTTGATATTGTGATGTAAGACAACTCAAAATAGCAGAACATTTTTAGCACCTGTCAAACACCAGCCCATTAGTGAAGTGAGCTTGAACAAAAATTACCACCAAGCCAAATAATAGAACACTATCCAGTTTGTATGACACTGTGGTGTGCGTGCATCACCAATGTGGTGTCATGTAAAGCTACTGTGATAGCTGTCACCCGGGCATATATTGCACTGTTGGAGGGTTATGGACAGTCGCACGGAAACGTCCCCATTCAATGACTGTAACACCTGATGGTTGGTTGTGCTACCCATGGAATAGAACAATGTGGTTAGATTCAGGCATAACTGCAATTTTGACAATCATTACACATTGGCATAACTAACATCGCATCCCAAGGTGGGACGGGGGATGCTGAAGCCATCTTTCTCCCTTTGATCTCTCCAGCACTCTTTACATAACAATAGTTTTTATTTTTGTTGCAGGACGGAAGTTAAATACAATATTGCAGTGAATGAGCAATTACTAATGCACTAATTTAATTTGGCCTAGCAATTTAACACAAATATGAAACTATGCAGTTAATTTTAATAACAAAAATACATATAACAAAAAATATGTTTTTCTATCTCTTCATTTGCATATTGTTCATTTTACACTCCTGCGCATACGTCTTTATTTATTAGTTCATTAATATTTTTCTTGTTTTCAAAACTCCAGTTTACGAACCTTTTGCAAACTCCTGCACAACTGATTCCACCCCAATCTCCTTCATGAGGGCTGCCTCAATGTGGATGAGAGCTAGGGAAGAAAACCTTCCCTGTCCCATCGTCGACTGCAGTCATGTCTTGACCCTCCGCATGGCAGAAAAACTTCTGTCTGCCCCGGCAGAACTTACAGGGATCATTATGGCGAGTTGTAGTCCCTCGTATAGGGTCAACATGTAGGATTTATCAATATTATTTCTTATAAACACATGGTCCCATTATGATTCACTTTTCCTGGTCGTCAAGTAGATTTAAGAACACAAGATTCGGATCTTAGGTCACTATAATTTATTCTGACTTCATTTTTTAAGCGTTTAGAAATATTATAACATGACTTAATTTTTTCAGCACGAAAAGTATCAAAGAAGAGAAAGTCATGTTATTCAGCAAATGTTTCTATTTATATCCAAATATTATCAAATTTCTCTCTTTGTTCCTTAAGTGTTGTCAAAGTTTATTTTACCAGTCTTGCAGAGCCTCCAAGGGTTGCTTCTTCCTTTCGAAAAAAGTTTAAAAGATGTAATGACGCAGTATTCTTAATTTTCGGGACATGTGCTTCATTTTTTTTTAAGCTTTCCTTAGCTTCGTAATATTTTTACCGGTATTTCAAATTAAAGCAGTGGTGGCTCGTTTTCCATAATAGTTTGTTTATCGGGCATACGTTTGCTGTTTTACGTTTATCAGGAGTGTGTTTACTGTTTCGTTTCGAACGTCGTCGTTTTCAGTTTTTGTGAAGTGTCAGCATTATTTAGAAACTTTCAGGCTGCATCGTACAAATTTTATACGAGAAGTTTGTTTATCTGTATGTTGACGGCGCAGTTTTAGTTCCTACAACACAGTTTGGATGACGCTGCTGGCAGATGCCAGATGCCGTGCCCTTATCTTAGGAGAAGGGGGTGATAGGCCTGCATAATAAATACTCGGGGTGTCTATCGCCTAAAAAAGAAAAAGTAACCAACCGTCGGAGAAGACGCATTGGGCGTGAAGAACTTCACCCACACCGGCAATCACCCGCGACCGTTAAATCTTTTATCACTACATTTCTTTTCGGCTTAACCTAAATAATTCTATCAAATTAATTTCTACTGGTGTGGGAGGTCGTTAGGGTGCCAGGAGGGAACGAACATCCCTCCTGCCTTCGTAACTTCGTCTTGCGATGCAAGTTTTGAGACATGAATAATCTTTAAACGACGGTGGCGCTGTTCTGCACTTGTATATTTATCTGTGAACGGTTCATACTCTGCATACCGGAACTTCGTATGTGAACTGTGTCACTCAAATGATAAATAAAGGCATAGAACAAATACTCCGGAACTTGACTTTATTTCCTATGTAATTGGCGTCCATTTTAAAGAGTCTCGTGTACTACCTTTGAGCTAGCCGTGGCAACTTAACGTATAGCGGTGTAACTGTAGCGCCCAATGTTACAAAGTACATTCACTAAAGAGAGAACATAATTCATGGAAAACAAGCACACTATAAAGTTCGGTGTTTATATTAATCAAAGAATTCCCATTTCAGTCACAGCATCTTTGTCTTTCCCTTTTTCAATCTCTTCAGACAGATATAGTGACAGTTTTTCTATCGGCAGTTCCATCTGGTGCTACTTAGGCTGCAGAGTTCCTTAATATTGAGCCCAAGCAATTTCTGTATTTCCAGGAATTTATCGAGAGTACTAGGTTTGCTGTAATGAATGCACAGAGATTCAATAATGCTGAAGAATGCCACGACCATTCCGATGTTGCTACAGGCATCTGTAATAACAAGAATCACTATGTGAACCATGCATTGAATATATGTTACTTGATGATGCTGTTCTTTTTTTTTAGTTTGAACACCATTATGTTTGCCGCTCATCACAGATGCACCATCGTATGACTGTGATACTATTACCATGCCATCGAGATTAAGGGTTTTTACAACATCTGTAATAGCAGCAGCTAGGCTGGCAGTCTCTCTAGCTTCAGAGCAATTTACAAAACTGATGAATTTCCCCTGAGGATTCTAAGGATAACACAAAACTATAACATTTGCTCCTCTTTGAAACATTGAGCCTTGTCAACGATGATCGAAAGCATAACAGACTTGTGGATCCTCTTGCTGATTTCTTCTTTCATTACTATTGCAGTAGTTTCAATGAGCTAATTTTGTATTTTCAGGCTGGTGAAATAGATTTTTTCGTTCAGCTGATTTTGGAATGAAGAATCATATTTGGCAAACAGATAACAAAACTCTAGGAAATTTCCTCTTTTGTCAGATACTATACCTTCCCTATGGCATTGAAAAGACAGCCCTTGCATACCCAAACACAAAAAAAGTTGCATGACTTCTTCATGTATTCATGTGTTGCTTCTTGTTGTTGTTTCTTTTGTGTTATGAATAAATCAGAAACAGTCTAGTTCATGAGCTGATGAATTGTCGTGAGATTCAATGCTTCAGTTAACTTTTTTCCATTTATTAAAGCCACTTGTGATGAACTTATCACATTGATCTCACACATCAGAAGAAATAGAAAATTTTCTGCAAACAAAACAGAACATTTTGTCTCTACCCACACTGTACTTAGGCCAAGGGTAAGTTTCATAGTGGTTCTATGAACAGTTCAGGGATTGTTTCCCATGTTGTGTTTTTGGGAAGCTCGCAAGCTTAAGCTGCATGGGGCCAGATTCCAAAGTTCCTAAATCATCTCTGTCCTTGTCATCCAGATCCTCCNTGTTGGGTAAAAATGTTGTACATCATTTGCCTTCTTCCCCTCTCATTGTGACATATATTCACCTCATGGCTGTTTTATTGCCTCCTTTTTTTGGTGCAAATTTCAGTTGATATCTGGGAGTCTTCACTTCTGGAGTCTGGGTCTATTCCTCATGGGGAATCTGGCATAAGGTGCTGCAAGCTGGCATGCATGCATGTAACATAAATCAAGGAGGAAAGTTAGAGTAGGAGAAAAGAAACTAAAGCTCATAACTGTGAGGCAGGTATGTTGGTGGATCCTTAAAGTTTAGAGGTAGCATAATCACTTACTGTTGTGAAACAGGAAGCAGAAATATTTCTTATGTATAAAGGAAAAAAATGGAAAATACCGGACTGTTCACACGTTACTTCCTTTATAGCGTCATTTTGGCGCCGTGCTATCAGCTGTAAGCAAGATGAGATAGCGGCTGGGGAAGTAAGCTAATACATCTTGGCATGCTCGTCTCTCATTTCACAAACTGTATGGAGGTTCTATATTTTCAGTCCTTTACACACTTATGTTATTTCCTCCCATTTCTCCAATTTTGAGAAGGGTCTGATATATTCTATAGGGATCTAATAATTGTCTAAGGGAGGCTAAGAAACCCCTAGCACCCCTGTAGTTACGCCCATGTCACCACAGCGCTGAATAAATAATGCACAATGTAAGTTGAGAGTTGAGAAATTTGGGCATTTCTTAATGAGGTTTTGAGAGCCAAGGAGGGGGAAATGAGGTGAGAAAGGAGCAGCGCTGGAATGCAAAGGCGAGGGAAACAGCAGATTCCCAAGAAATCCCGCTGACCAGCGGCATCGTCTGGCACAATTCCCACTTGTGAAAATCTGGGAGTGGCCCGGCTGGGGATTGAACGCGGTTTGCCTAGGTGGGAGGCGACCAGTCTTAACCACTCAGCCACCACGGCCCCTGCACAATGTAAGGGTGAAGTTATACTGGCTCAGGTTAAGCCAAAATGTATATAATTATTAGACATATGCAAAATTACAATTGTGATAAAATAAATTTTTATGAAAATTTTAGTACTTTTGTGAGAATAATGCAAATTTTAGTACTTTTGTGAGTATAATGTGAATTTTCCTATTTTGAGAGAGTAACCGTGGATTTCTTATTTCTAACTACCAAACACACAAGCAACCACACACATGCAAAATATTTACAGCACTCTCAAGGGTGTAGTAATAGAACAACTTAGATTGTTTGTTTTGTGACCTACAGACACAGTAGAAATAGCATGCTCCTTAAATACTCGTGGAATTTACAAATGTGATCACTCAATATGCAATGATAAATTTTAAAATGTCAAATCGTAATAAATGTCCATGTGTCGTACACGATATGAATTCTTGTGTGATGTTATCTTTAATGAAAATACGAAATTGCCTACGTTCAACTTATCAATTATTATTGCTAGCCTTATTATGGGCAAAAAATGTTCCGCTGCAGCGTTAGTACTAAAATTTATGATATTTTTATGTTTTGGAATCAATGTTTCAAATTGTGGCAGAATTCCACTACATAGCAAAATTTGAAATTTTGGAGACATGGTGGCAAAAAGTTTAAAACGTACTGATAAATGGTAAAAATACAAAAAGAATATTAACGGTAAGATATAGTTTATTGCATATCAATTCAAAACAATTTACATTTGCAATGAGCGACAAGAATGTGCCTACCTACGACAACTATTATTACTATTACGATTAATACAAAAGAATTTTTAAGTAAACAGAATGTTTCTTCCCAATTCATCTGTATTATGCGGCTAACATGTCTCATCTGCCTTCATTCTTCATGTTTAAAACTCTTGCCAAAGGTAAAAATTAGTTTTTACTAACACTTGTATAGCAGAAGTTAGTGAAATTTTATTAGAGCTGTAGCAAAATTTTCCCCTTTTTGTATTGCAATGCTGTCTGGAATCATTCTCCTAATTTTTGTAACAATAGGTTAAGGTGATTTTTAGTTATAAATACAGTTTTTGCTATCTTTGAAATGTTTGTTGTCAATTGTGAACAGTCTAACGTGCCCTTAAGCACTCCAGAAACTGCAAAAATTCCTGTGACTGCTAACAAAGAACTTCTCAATTTTCCCAGCATGGACTATATGCTAGTGACTTGACCACAATTTTTTGTTGTCACTGTAATGTTACAGTCCTGTGGAAATGAAAAAACTCCTATCAAAAATATATTGTTAAAAAACTGCCTTATTACAAGGTAGTACTGTGTCTGAATGCCAGTTGACAGTATCTTGGTGTTTCAGGCAGTAAATAACAAGAGACAACAAGAATACTTTATTAAAGACACTACAGTCATTCATAAAGACAAATTTACCACTTGAGAGGCTTGACGACCTTAATATTAGGTCTTTGCTGAACAAGTATGTATAAGGTAAAGTTTTAATGTAGTCCTGATTTTTGGTGGGCTTCCAGCAGTCTTTTAATTTCTTAAGGTGCTGGTGACCTGCCAAAAACCAGAACTATTCCTGAGAAGTATGTATGGGACATAGCCAAATGTAGAGTTGATGTTGACGCAATAGTAAAGACAAAACAAATTGTTATCTTGTGCAACAAACCACAGACAAACTAGGGAGGTGTGTCTTTGTAGTTTTGTTTTGCATTTTGAATAATCAGCAGGACAATTCTGAAATTTTATAGTGAGAGTCCATTTCCTTGAAACTGCCAATGCCACAAACTCTGTCGGAGCAATTTTAGATTTCCTGAAAAATGTACGTATTATGTTGCAGCAAGATGCTGTGCTGTTTGCTGTCTACAGTAACAGATTCTGCTCTGTACGTAACCAAAACTGTTGTTATTCTTGAGGTTTTTCTTGGAGGTCAGTTAACACATATTCAGCGCTGGGCTCATAAATTAAACCTTGTTGGGTAATTACTAAGTTTAGGGGCTTTTCTGTAAAAATAATAATAATTCATGGAAAATTGTATATTTCCACTCTACTAATGATGCAGAACACGAATATACTAGGGGCATTAACGTCCGACTAATTTTGTAATATGTGCCCACCTAACATAACAGAACCTAACCCCACAATGGGTGAATCACTATTTTACATTTTAAAACTAACCTAGGATTGTTGGGTTTTACACTAACCTAGGATTTTTGGATTTTAACTAACCTAGGATTGTAGGGTTATATAGACTCAAATGTGAGTGTATCAATCACCTAACCAAAAGGTGGTATTACAATGTGTAATTAAAAATAAAAACTACTTTGTGTTGAAATTTGTGTACCCATGCTAGGGATTCTTCATAAACAACCCAATATACACAGTGGAAATTTATTATTAAGACAACTGACAATGGTAAGGAAAATTGCCTCTATAGTGAGTTTGTTATAGCCAACTAATTGTATATAGGTTATGGAGAGATGGTGCATTTTAAGATTCTAAAGAAATAGCTTGTTTTGTATTTAGAAGTTACATTGTGGCATTAATTGCCATTGTTATACATCACTAAATAGATTACAGTCGATATAACTGGAACTTCCCCTACTATTAAACATATCTGTATCACTTCACTAAACACGAGAGGACATCGTAATCGATGAAATCACAGTCATAATCTTTTAAGAAAACAATTGTGTATTAATGCATTTCCCCAACACCACTGTTCTACAGCCATTGTCTTTTAGTTATTGTAAATTATCAGTGTCATATTTTTCACTTTCAGTGCTACATAGCCAACCTAATTTGCATAATTTAAAAAGGACCATAATTCAGTTTCTGGGTCAACTACAGTTACTGATACCATAAAAAAACAAGGGTTTGTTNAATGCACCATATCACAGCACACAGGTGTGAGCTCCAACCTTTTGTTTTTGAATAAATAAAATGTTTATATTGTTTGTGACATGTTAGATTCTGTGCTAGTCAACACAGGTATCAGGAAAACAGTTACATGTAATATGATAAAAAGTTTAAGAATGTCTAGCACAGTAGTTATAGACATTCTTATCACGTTCACATTATAGAAGTCTCCAATCATACATTTGGTATCCAATAAATACTATGCAACCAACCAACTATTTAAAAGTTTATGTTTTGGAAAGAATTGTGCTTAATTCAAACATTCTATACAACAGACATACTGTAGGCAACATTCAAGGGTAATACATTTTAATTTGTTGTATCGTGTGGTGATTTCAGCTGGAGAAGTTCCCCAACAGTAGCTGGAGTAAGGATGCCATCATCAATTGGCTGCAGGAGCACAACATTCCGTTTGCTGTATCCTTTTTTTGCAAAATATTTTTGTGTAGTGTTAAATTGTAGGGTAATGTTGTTGAGCATTGCTTTATAGCATTATATGTAAAGTAGCAGTCTACATCAGAGAGCAGCTATTGAAGCATGTCATTTTTTTTAATAATTGGTTTCTAATTTTTGGAGTGGAGATGGATGTATTAATTTCTTTTTTTTTATAGTTACTGCTGTGTTGAGTTGTTTATGTACTTTTTTGTTTTGATCTATGGTAATTCTGTAGCAAATGGAATCACTAAAATCCATAAGTTATTACCAGTACTTCTAACTAATAAATAAATAAACAGTATTTATAAGTACTGCGGCTTATGCCTTTAGGATGTTTTAACTTAATGCAAACTGGAGATGTTAGGATACACCTTTGTCAGCTTCTTTAATTATTATAAATAGCAGTTCTCTCTAATATTTTGTTTACTGGAGCCACATTTTTTGGTTATGTTTAATTTGTTATTGTCATTTCTTTACAAAATCTGTGGCACACTTAATTTGTTCCTCCTCTAAACATTTGCTTAACAACATGTTTCAATTTAATTGTTTGAATATTAGACATTAGTGAAACCAATGTCTTTTCGTATTAGTTTTAAGTTACATTTTTGTTTGGAAAAATATTTTAAGATAGCAACAGAGGTTGACAGTATTAAATACGGGCTCGGAGGCCAACTAAAACATAAACACAGTGGCCTACCGCCGCCTCAATTATTTGAACAAAGTCTGTTGGGTTGCATTTTTGTTGCGAACCCACTATAAGAGTTATGGCAACTTTGGTTCCTGACCTCGTGACAGCACTGCCATCCGGGGGATTATGAGAGATTGGCGGAGCCATGTTTATGTTGTTGGATGGACTCCTTGAATGTTGACATATTTCAATGCAAAATATTGTGCCACATCTATAATATGTAATCAAAGTGAAAGTTTTTCTCCCCCACCCAACCCCCCCGTCAAAATCAAACCTACACACACACACACACACGAAACATAAAATTTTTAATACTCTCATTTTGGGTTTATAGAATGAAATGTTTTTCGCTTGCATCGCATATTCTTTTGTGTGAAATTCTCAAGATTAAAAACTTTACGCTTGTGGAATATCCCTTAATAATATATACATGACTTTTATAATGGGTACGTGCATGTACAAACACATGTACACAGTGTGTCACCTTACATAACATTGCATGTAAACATTGCCATGTGACTGCCACATGTCAGTCACATGGCAATGTTTGCTTACCTTTGGTGGAAGGATACGAAAACCCGAACTTTCATCTAGAAATCGTCCCGAAGTTCTTTCAGAGAACCAGTCGTGAACCAACTATAGTCAGTAACTAGTATGTTTATTTCATTTTAGGTTATGGGCAGAGACCCATAATTCAAGTAAAAAAATTTTCGTTAGAAACTTTATTTCTCGCAACGGTATACGACAGTGATAGAAGTTCGTAGTGATACTATTTGTATTTGTGTAAGCAGTAAATATGGCATTGAACTATCTAGTCAACGTACCTAAGTTGAAGGATCGGGAAAACTACAGTGAGTAGACTTTCGCAGCGGAGAATTTTCTAATCCTGGTGGGCACGCTGCATTGCATTAAACCAGTTACCAGGAAAAGTGTAGAAGCCGCAGATGACGCGAANCAATAGATGACACGAAGACCAAGGCTAAACTGATCATGACCATCGACTCGACGTTATTCGTTCATATTAAGAATGTGAAGACCTCAAAAGAACTGTGGGACAAGTTGAAGGCTCTATTCAAAGATGCAGGAATTTCTAGAAGAATAAGTTTACTGCGAAATTTAATCTCAATTCGCCTGGAAAGCAGCAATTCTATGACGTTGTATGTAACGCAAATGGCAGAAACCGGTCAGAGGTTATGTGGGACCGGGTTTGACATCAGTGACGAGTGGATAGGATGTTTATTGCTAGCCGAATTGATGGAAAAATATTCCCCTATGATTATGGCCATTGAGCATTCAGGAATTTCAATCACAACAGATGCCATTAAATCAAAGTTGTTGGATATGGAAACGGATGTGAACGTAAAAGATCGTAATGAAGTTAGAGGCACATTTGCGAGTTAGCAGAAGTGGCAACCTAAGATAATGTCAAGGAAGGCGGAAGCAAAAATGGAGGAAACGCCAAAGCACATGTCAACTGCTACAAATGTAAACAGCTCAGTCATTACAAAAACCAGTGCCCAAATGACAAGAAGATGTTTTGTAAACAAATGCATTCAGTGCAGTGTTTCTAAGCAGGAATTTTGGCAAAGATGAGTGGTACATTGACTCAGGTGCAAGCATGCACTTGACAGCAAACAAAAGTTGGATTAGGGATGCTTCATACCTAGAAAATAAAGAAATTAATGTTGCAAACAATAATAAAGTTCGGGTTTTGTGCACCGGTGACGTCAATATTGTAACAAAAACTGAAGAGTTTGTGTTTGAGGTGCTCGTGAAAGGCGCATTCTGTGTATCAGATTTAACGACTAATCTGTTGTCCGTAAGCCAGTTAATTAGCAACGGGAATAAAGTACAGTTTACCGGGAAAGGTTGCAATGTTTACAATACAAATGGTGTATTAGTTGCCCTGTCTTTGTTAATAAATAGAGTTTACAAGTTGAGAATGCCAAAAAGTATAATGGCTGCATCCGTGCTGTCTGCAAACACATGGCATCGCAGATTACGTCACATAAACAGCAACTATTTGAATAAAATGAAAACTGCCACAGAGGGTATTGACCTTGATGAAAAAGCTGACATAAGTAGGTCATCTTGCGCAGTTTGCTGTGAAGGTAAGCAAAGTCGACTGCTTTTTGCTCATGTTGGTTCAAGAAGTAATGAGATACTCGGAGTAGTTCACACAGACATTTGTGGACCTACGGAGAAAGAATCCACTGGTGGTTCTAAATACTTTATGCTGTTTGTCGATGGTTATAGTCGCATAATATTTGTATATTTTCTAAAATAGAAAAGCGAAGCCTTGACTTGTTTTAAGGAATTTAGAGCAAAAGTGGAAAATGAAACTAACAAAAGAATCAGAACATTGAGAAGTGACAATGGAGGTGAGTTTTGTAATAAAGAATTTGATACATAATTGCTAAAGGAAGGGATTATTCATCAAAAAACAAACACTTACACACAAGAGCAAAATGGATTATGTGAATGCCGTAATTGCACAATCGTGGAGAAAGCGAGGTGCCTGTTGTTTGACGCAAACTTAGGCAAAGTTTTTTGGGTTGAGGCGACAAACATCGTTGTTTATCTTCAGAATCTAATTGTAGCATCGGTGTTGGATGGAAAAATGCCATTTGTAATGTAGACAGGAAGAAAACCTATCATAAACCATCTGAGAATATTTGGCAGTACTGTGATGGTTCATTAGGAAAGCAAAGAAGACAAAAATGGGACAAGAAGTCAGAGAAACATATATTGATGGGATTTCCAGAAAATGTCAAAGGTTACCAACTTTTAACCCAAGGACTACATCTATGACAACTAGCAGAGATGTCATTATCATGGAAGAAGACGCTATCATACCAGTAAATGAGAGCACATCTAATGCTGAACAAAAAGGTAGAATCATCTGATGAGTTGTGTATACCAAGTGAAGGTGAAGACACTGATGATACTACCGAAACGACTGAACCAGAAAACAGGCCGATGAGGAGCAGAAAGAAACCAGATCGTTTAGGATTCTCAGATATGTGTGTTGATGAAAATGTATTTGATGATGCGAGCTGCTTATCTCCGGAAGAAGCACTAAAAGGACCTGAAAAAGAGCAGTGGTTAAAGGCTGTGAATGAAGAACTAAGTGTTTTGATGATAATAGTGCATGGGAGTTGGTAGATGCTCCAAAAAGTGGTACGGTTGTGAAGTGCAAATGGGTTCTAAGAAAGAAATATAACAATGATAATAATGTTCGTTATCGTGCTAGGCTCGTGGCATGTGGTTATATGCAAAAACAAGGTGTGGACTATTCAGAAACATTTTCACTTGTTGTTAGGCATATAACACTGAGATAGTTATTAGCATTATTTGCTCAGTTAGGTTTAAATATAACACATATTGACATGACTACAGCTTTCTTAAATGGGGAGCTTGAGGAAACAATTTATATGCAAAAACCAGATGGTTTACCTGTAACAAAAAGTTGTGAAAAAGTACTTAAATTAAAACGGGCCATTTATGACTTAAAGCAGTCTTCAAGAGCATGGTACAAGAAGGTTGATGAGTGTCTCATCAAAATGGGTTATAAGCGTTCTAAGATAGAGTCTTGTTTGTATAAAAAAAATAAGAATAGTCGCATAACAATTGTTACACTTTATGTCGACGACTTCTTTATTTTTTCTAATGATGATAATGAAATTATGTGTTTAAAAAATGCATTAGAGTCACAGTTTAAAATCAAGGACTTAGGAGAGGTTAAGCAATGTCTTGGAATGAGTGTAAATGTAGACAAAACTAAAGGTGAAATTACTTTGACTCAGAAAAATTATATAGACCAATTATTTAAAAAATTCCATATTACAGAATGTAAAATTTCAGATACTCCTTTAGAGGCTAAATTAAATATTAATAAAGAGGAAAATTGTAAAGACCAAATGCCATACCAACAGCTTATTGGAAGTCTTATGTATTTGGCAGTTTTAACTAGGCCTGATATAGCATTTGCGATTAGTTACTTAAGCCAATTTAATAACTGTTATAATCAGGAAACATGGTTGTATGCTAAGCGAGTGCTGAGGTACTTAAAGAAAACAAAGCATTTTGGCCTCAAATATAGAAAAAACAGAAATCCACAGTTAGAAGGGTTTGTTGATGCTGATTGGGGAAATAATGTGTAATGACGCAGTACTCTTAATTTTCGGGACACGTGTTTTAATTTTGTTCGTTATTCTTAAGCTTTGCTAAGCTTAGTAATATTTTTATCGGGTTTGAAGTTTAAAGCAGCGGTGGTTCATTTTTCCGTGATAGTTTGTTTATCGGGCATACGTTTGCTGTTTTACGTTTATCAGGTGTCTGTTTACCGTTTCGTTTCGAACGTCATAGTTTTCAGTTTTTGTTAAGCGTCAGCATTATTTAGCTTTTTTCAGAATGCGTCAACAAGTTTTGTTGTACGAGAAGTTCGTTTATCGGCATGTTGACGGCACAGTATTAGTTCCTACAACACAGTTTCGATAACTTGTCAGTGTCGATAACGTGTGGAGAGCGTGCTTGGCTCGCCAGGCACTTATCTCAGGAGAGGGGGTGATAGGCAGCACAAAGACACGTGTGCCTGTCACCCTTCAAGTCACTTCAGGTCAGTCGCCCTTGAGGGCTGGAGGTCAGTTGGAAGTCAGTCGGCGGCGAAGTCAGTTGATATTGAGCAGTCTTCTGAAGCAATCGTCTTACAATGCTCGCCTAGGCCGCGTCGGGCATGACGAGAACCCCCACATCGGCAACTAGACTTTGCTATTTTATTTCTCTGCCGGTGTGGGAGGTAGCCGCATTTCATATTTCTTCGGGCCAGTTTGTCAGAGAAGTAATACTTAGTAAACAACTGTGGCTCTGTTCTGCCCATATCTATTTATCTGTACACGTTTCGTACTCTGCATATTCTGAACTTGCTGTGAACTGTGTCACTTCAAGATTAAATAAAAATATATAACAAATACTCCGGAACTTGACTTTATTTCCTATGAAATTGCCGTCAATTTTAAAGAGTCTCGTGTACTACCTCTGAGCTAGTCGAGTGAAAGTCACCAACTTATAGTCGGTGTAACTGTAGCGCCCAACGTTATAAATGTTATAGATAGGAAGTCATACACTGGCTTGTGCTTTGTATTGGCTGGGTGTGCAATTTCATGGGAACATGGGAAACAAAGAAACAGAAAACCGTAGCTTTATTAAGCACGGAAGTAGAATACATGGGTGTCACAGAAGCGTGTAGGTAAGCAATATATTTGCGCAATTTGTGTGAAATAACTGGAGATCTATATTCTATAACTGTGTTTAATGTCAATCAAGGGGCACTTAAACTCTTTGTAAATAATGTTTACCATAAGCGAACTAAATACATTGATGTGCGCTATCATTTTTGTAGAGAATGTGTCAGTAATAAAATTGTAGAACTGAAATACTTGGAGACAAATGAGATGCCAGTTGACTTGTTAACCAAGAGTTTGAACAATGTTAAACACTATTACTTCATGAATATGTTGGGTATTCAATTTGTTTAGATTTTATGTATAATTTAAATGTGTATACTTATTTGATATAGTGGCGGTGTTGTTACAATATCATAATAAGTAACTACTGCTGCTATCTAGTTATTTTGTACTCTTTGGTTCTTTGAATATATTCATTAGATCACTAGTCAGTAACTAGCACATTTGTTTCATTTTAAAGTAAACAAATGCGGCAGATGAGGT
This sequence comes from Clitarchus hookeri, assembly GCA_002778355.1. Taxonomy (NCBI): domain Eukaryota; kingdom Metazoa; phylum Arthropoda; class Insecta; order Phasmatodea; family Phasmatidae; genus Clitarchus; species Clitarchus hookeri. The sequence continues at coordinate 753,998 of NQII01000129.1, read as the reverse complement.
TGTATCTAATTTGTGACGTCACGGAGTGAGCAGGCGTGACAGATGCATTTTGGCGGGCGTTTCAAACATAAAACTTTAATTCAATTATAGCGTTTTCAAAACTAATTTTTAAATTGTGATACTTTGTAAATACATTTCTAACACATCAGAGAATGAAAACCAAATGCCAGCAAAAAAAATGTGCATGTTGCCCATTATAAAGGTGAGATTAACAGCCAATCATCTTCAATGAAACTAAAGAGGAGATGGAGAAATGGTGTCACATATTATGTCAAAAACTCCCAAACCATATATAAGCACAAATAATCAGTTTTGTAAAATTATTTTCCTACCTCCCTTAGCATTTATTTTGGCAGTAGGAGAAGTTGATTTCTATTCTAAATGTTTGAAATGGTAATCTACTGCAATGTTACATATTGTGATTTGTTCCAAAAACTTGGTTTCTTGATTTAAAAAATTTTGCTGTGTACATTGGTACCAATGCTTTCTTCTTTTAAGTCACCTTTGTCTATGGTTTTTAAAATATATTTTACTTCTGAGATGGTTGTTAATAGATTTTATCTGGTTGTGAAATGAACATTCGTTGTGTTTGCTTTCTCATATATTGGGTATTCATTTCTAACAGGTTATGCGTGCAGAACTGTAAAACAAGTGCAAGTGTTTTCCATATTCTATGATTGTGCAACACTCATACAAGTACAAATCTCGCTACTATTTAAGCATGAAAGTCACTTGTTCATCATGGCAGAAGATAAGAAAATAACTTGATAATAATATATATATATATATAGATTAGTGAATAATTCTGTCCTCCCGGGGATTGAAAACTTGAAGATATGGAGAACTGGAAGTTTTTAATGAAAATGTATTTAATTCATAGAAATTCGTGGGAAGGCATTGGACATAAGGCAAATGATATCTTCCACTAGCTTCACGAAATTAAGGGTAACGAAAGCAAGGGCCAAGATATGTCTGCTGGTCAAACATTTTGATTTTGCACATGTAAGGAATGCAAAACAACATGATTTGACCATCAGACATATCTTAGGAGTTGCTTTCCTTAATTTTCACGAAGATGGTGAAAGATGCCACTTGCCTCATGTTCAATGCATTCCCACATCTTCATGAATTAAAGGATAGAAAAGCAAGAACCAAGACATGTCTGATGGTCAAAACATGTTGGATCTTGTAATCTTGTCAAAACAAAGTTATTGCAAGAAAATTTGAAGCATGACTTATAAGACACACCTGATATAGTCCTTTTCTCCAATTTAAGAAAAGAACCCACAACAGCAAGAAAGCAGAAGAAATTTATGTTTCAATGTTTTGAGCATATGATTTTCCTAAAAAAAATGTGCACATGTAACTGTCACAAAAATAGTTAGGTTAGAAGGGAAACATTTGCAATAAATGTACAAGTCTGATAAAAATTGGTGCTTGTTGACTGTGCAGGGTGCAAAGTGCTACTCTGACGTGGTACATAGATTCGGGGACTACTGCTCATATGACTATACAAAGACTTTCTTCCTAACTACAATAAAAAATTGACAGGGTGTGACATCACTGCATCAAATAATACAAAAATAAAGAGTGGTAGTAGTGGCAATGCAATGGTTAACCTAGGACATCAGAGTGGAATCTTTTGTCAGGCAGTAAGATGGTTGAAAGGGTCTTGTTATATTTTCATCCAGAGGAAGTCAAATTTTTTGGAGGAAGATTGTAACATCAAAGGCAAAGTTAAAGCGACTGCTACTATTCTCCGTTTCATATAACTTCAGTAAATTTTAACAGACCTTGCGACCAATCTACACAGTATGTAAACAGTAAACGCCCCCATTTGCAAAGTACTGTGTTAGATGATGGTTGTTGCAGGATGCGTGTTATTATGTTGGTGATCTTTGCGATATTTATGGAAGAAAATAGTACTCAGCATTAAAAATTATAATTTAGAAATTTAATGATAATTACAACATTTATGGTTTAAATTATGCTCTTAGAATAATGTACCATTTTATTGATTTATAATAGTGCAAGGACTTTAAAAACATTCAGAAATATTATGGTAGAGCATGCAACATTACGGTTATGTAAAACATCTCCACCCGCTCAGTGAATAACTTTGAGCTCTCTTCCATCATAATTTATCTATATGCGAGAATTCCTGCTTGTGGTGTCAGAATGTCATATATGCAGTTTATTATTTTTGTATTTGCTTATTTAATTAAATGTAGTTCATCATAGATGCCTTTTGAGAACAGTCTCCTCAGTGAAATGAAATATTGACACGTATCTGCCGCTTTGTAAATGGGTTTGTTGTGTGCTTTGGTCCGCCATTTCCTTGACCATGAAGCACAAGCAACAAAATATTTAGGTTGTGATCTTTAAATTTCTTGGTTTAAGAAACAGCTCAAGTGTTTTGTTAATTGAATAAGTCAGCAAATAAATTCTTTCATATCAGTGGCCGACAAAAATTATTTTAGTGAAAGTGAAGTAATTACCCAAGGCTCGCCACGTATTTAGGAATTACGAAGTAAACAGTAAGTTTGCGTGTTTTGTAAATAATATTTTTTGAAATTATTGTTACAATATTAAAATGTTTTTGGCCTTTTTTAACCTAATTTATTTTATTGAAAATTTAACAATCTTTACGTGTGAAAAACTTCACATTATGCATTTCACACATCAGTATTAACAGTGATGTATTTATGTTGTTTTGTTATTGCTTGAGGTTTTGAAATGTACGAGGCCTAAATAAATGCCCTTTTAGTGTATTTCATTATATAAAAAAATCCAAAAATTTTTCTGTGCTAGTTTAACTCCCCTAAACATTTTCAGTATTTCTTGCATCGGTATGAACAACACGTTTATCACATTTAATTCCTTCGGTGAAGTTACAACTTTTGAGTTATAATAATTTAATGTTATTTCTGTACGAACAAAAATTTCCCCTGCATCATCAAAACAAAGTAAGTTCAAATTGCCACACACTCATGAGAAGAGCCGCAATAAAATCAAATCTCACGAAAGAAAATAAACTAGAGTTCCCTACCCGACCAATGAAACAAACAGAACCATAACTAGTATATTGCAAGGTCATAACAAAAATAAAACAGGTTGGAATGGCAACCAGTTGTAGAGAAGAAGAAAGAAATTTTGAAAACATTAAACCTCACTTAGCCAAATGGCCATCCGAGGCGGTGTCATTATACGGTAGATTAAACAAATTTCACACAAAGAATTAATGGGGCTTGGAAATAGAAGTTAAGGAGAAATGGTTAAATACTTGTTACGTTATATTGTTAAAAACTGTGCCTCTGACTCCACCCTTACCACCACAACCCTGCCCCGCCCATAGGAGACAGAGGGCTTGGTACGCAAATGTATTCTTGTACTGATATTGTGGCATATCTGTGTTTGTGTGTTGTGTTTGTTTGTTGTTTATATCGTTAGTGTTATTGTCTGTGTATGTGTTGTTTGAGTAGGGTGCCTGAGTGCGCTCTTATGCCCACCCAGGCAGCCCTCCCCAGGTGTTGTTTTTAGGTTCCTGCCCGGGGGCGGACGGCCCTCCGCCGCCCCCGCCCCGACCTCCGGCAGCCTGCATACTAGCTTTCCAGCCGGTCCACTCAGCCACCATCGGCCGACGCAACGGCGCCGGACGGAGCCGACAGCTATAGTAGCCAAGTATTGGACTTCAGTTGCAAGTATTTCAGTGTCTGCTATAGGATTTGTAGAGTTTGTTTACAAAGTTCATTTTCTTCGCCAACAGAGTAGTTGTGGCGCATTGAAGGAAAACATTGTAGGATACAATTTAAAGGAGATAATTCTTCAAGAACAAACAAGAAACTTTAACTGGCGCATTCTGACTCGTGTGGTCCTATGAGTGAAACATTATATGTAAGAACGAAATACTTGTTCATACTTATTGATGATTTTACCAGAATTATGTTTGGATACTTTCTGAAATCAAAAAAAGTAGTAGTACCAAAATTTTTCTGAATTCAAGACCACTGTGGAAAATCAGACAGGTGAACAAATTAGGTGCAACCAAACAGAAAATGGGAATGAATATGCGAACACAGAGTTCATAAGCTTCCTGGCAAAGAACAGCATCAAACACCTGAACAATAGAGTGTTGCTGAAAGGGTAAACCGGACAATTGTGGAGAAAGCATGTACAATGCTTCTGTGTGCAGGATTAGGGAAGTTTTTTGGGCAGAGACTGTAAATACTGCTATCTTCCTGAAACATCTTACTCCAACCAAAGCAGTGAAAGGAGTTATCCCTGAAGAAAAATGGACTGGTAAAGTGGTCAATCTGAGTCACCATAGGTTTTTTGGATGTACTGCCTTTGTTCATATCCCCAAAGTAAACAGAAAGAAATGTGACTCACAAAGCAAAAAAATTTCTTTTGTAGATTACTGCACACAAACCAAAGGTTATCGCTTGGTTGACCCTGAATACCCTGGTAAGATAACTAGAGCCAGTCGTTTAGTTTTCTTGTAAAATCAGTTCAGTCACCAGAAAAATGGAGACTTACTCACTAAGAGAAATGAAGCAGTACCTTTGTCGTATGGTGAAAGTACTAATGCATGTCCAAATAAAGAAGATGTGGAACATTTGTCAGATGTGGAGCAATTGTCCAAGGTGGAGAGCGAAGCAGAATTGTTTTGTGGTTTTAATCAAATTGGTGCCGCTGTGAAGGATGATGCAAGAGGAGAACCAGCAGGCACACCAGAAAAAGTAAGGTACCCAACGAGGCACAGACACCCTAAGTAATGCCCTGATTTTGTATCCTACAGTGCAGTTTGTGATGGTGAACCAATGACTGTTTGTGAGGTGATTTTGTGTAGTGATATTGATATGTGGAAGCAAACAATGAAAGAGGGGTATTCATCACTTTAAGAAAACAATGCTCAGGTTCTTGTGGAGTTGCCTGAGTGCTGAACAGCAATACAAAGTAAATGGATTTTCAAGGTGAAACAGGATGCTAATGGAAATGTAAGTAGATTAAGAGCTCATTTTGTGGCAAAAGGTTGTCCTCAGAGATATGGGGTTGATTATACTGAAACATTAGCTTCTATAGTTCACAATTCTACAATTAGGTTGTTCTTTGCAATTGCAGTGCAGTAGAGCCTTGAAATTTATCACATAGAAGTTCAGCTTTCTTTAATGGAGAACTTGTCGAGGAGGTGTACCTGCAACAACAGCCAAATGGTTTTGTTGTTAAGTGTAAGGAAAGTAAAGTTTGCGTTTGAAAAAAGCAATCTATGGTCTAAAGCAGTCATCTGAAGCTTCGTATGATAATATGCACACTGTACTGATAGATATGGCCTATGGGTCGTTGTATTGTTATCATTGATCTGTGTGTAGAATACATTTTGTTGTTCTGTAACAATCCAGATCAGAAATCTAAAGTTAATAACAGCTCCATACTGCAAATGACGGATCTTGGTAAAGATCAGCATGTTTTAGGAACGAGAATCAGGTATAGTAATGATATAATCTTTGTAAATCAAATGTACATTCAACAGATTTTGAAAAGGTTTACGATGGTTGATTGTAAACCTGTGCTTACCCCTATGAAAGTGGGAAGGAAGCTATTGAAAGGAAATATATGTGAGGGTAATAAGTGTAGCGAATTTGGAAGTTGTTATTTTTTGGGAAAGGTGTTATCTTATGGGAAAGCAGGAAAGGGAGAACTGTGGCACTTTCAAGTACCGAGGCCAAGTATATAGCTCTAATGCAGGGTACTAGGGAGACAATCATACCTTAGAAATGAGTTTCATAAATTGACTAAGGAGTGACACAGCTATACAGTGACACACTCATGTCACTTAATATTTCCAGCAACAATCATTTATAAGCTGGTTGTTAATGCAAACTTGTAATAACTGGATGTAAAATAGGTTAAACGCGCTGCAGTTTATCATCACTGCATTGAGTTCAGTTCAGATGATGGTGAAATTTAACTCAATGGACTGCATCTTCACGAATAGAATGATGTGCGCAGAAGCGTATACTTGACCTCCCCTTGTCGCCAAAAATTGTTTGAACATTGAGCAACTTGTATTACCAAAAATATAGTTAATTTTATGTAACTTCTTGCAGAGAGATCAGAGGATTTATATTAATTTATCCCAATAGAAATGCATCTCCTGAATAAACTGATATCCTGTAAGGGCCTATTCGGCACCTTTTGTCATCTAAAAATGTGCACACACCTAGCCCGAGCACAGCGTAACTCGCGATAGGCGTAAGTGTGTGGGAAAAAATCAGAGGATGTGGTTTTCAATAATTAATTATTGAAGACAGTGAATAAATATGTTTTAATCACCTTATTTATCTCAAAATCACCCGTTTTTAAGTGAAATATCATTAATTACTTCAACTACACATTTACCATGCAAGAGTACAGCATCACCAACGTTAATATAGATAGAAAATATGCAGCCTAGATTGCGTAAGCTTCGGCTGTCCTCAATGATATTCAACAGAGCTCGTTTTCTCCCCTTATACTGCTGGCTGGGAGGCAGCTAGTTGCCTAGCAACCAGTGTAGCATCCCTGCTCCCTTCTTCTGGGTGCCGACTGGTTTGGAAGTGGAGGGGTGCATTGTTTCACTCCTCCTGCCACTAAAGCTTCTCCTTCTCTGCCTTGCCTGTCATGAATACACTGTCAATAACCTCTCCGTGTGCTCTCAGCTGATCACGTGCACACGGGACATTCAAAATTAGGCTTGTATTCAATGTCATATTATTTTCATTTTCAGAGGGTTTGAAAGTTTTGGGTCGGCTTGCATTCGGTGTTGCATTACAATCAATTATATTCTGTATTTTGTGAAGTTATATTCTTTATTTAAACGAGTTGAGGTTAAATGTTTCTTAACGTATTATTTACAATAATACTTATTTTTAAATTAACATTTTTATTGTGTTAGTTAAATTTTATTCACAAATAAAGTACAGTTCTCATTATACTAAACATGAAGTCTAATATTGATGTACATTTCAGAACCCTCATCTACGGAAATCCTGGATGTATGGAAATTCTTTGACAGTCCCCTAAAAACTGTAGATAGGGAGTCCACTGTAGAACTTTAGAGCAGCAGAAAGAAGCACCACTATGCTTATTGATAAAAACAATTCAACTAAAAAAAAAATCATTACTTTGTAATGCCTAAATTTCTTTCATAAATTTGCACTGCTGATATTATTAATTTCACTTACCTGATAAGCTCTAGACAAATTTGTCGATTTCTTCTCATTCAAGTCATTGGCAAAAATTATGCTTCCATTCAGTTCTTCAGAATCAACAATTCCAATTTCTTTAAAATATCTAAAAAGTTCACTTCTCTGAAAGAAAGAAAAAAGGCAATAAATGCAATTTTGGAACTTATTTTTTTTAAAAAAAGTGCACAAAGAAACAACAGAACATGGGCAGCTTTCACCAGAATAAATATTAAAACAAACAAGCATCTAATACAATTGTTGAAATATTTCTAGACCTGCAATAAAACACCCATTTATCAAAACTTTGTTAATTAAATGGGTAGGGTAAAAGTATGTGTACAATCTCTATTTGATAATTGTATATTTTTTGCCAGAATAAAAAATAAACACACTATCAAAGAGTATGTCATGTCACCAATTTTGCCAACTTCCAAGTCTTAACTGTCATGTCATCACATCTGAACACAAATTTGGTAAGTCTTTAAACATAAAAACCATGTTTGAATTATGGATGACAAATTCAGCCACCATTATTTATGAGGTGAAAATCTGATCAAATCTGCTGTTAAAAATGCTGAGAAACTTTACAAATGTAAAGCATAATTAGAATTAAGAAAAAACAAAAACAATGTTCAACTTAAAGTTTCTTCCTTCACAGAGAAAAAAAAACACTACCAAGGCTTATGCATTATATTTTGCACTGATCAGACAGCACAAAGATAAATTAATTTAATATATAATAATGAAATATGTTTCCACCAGTTCTACTTGAAAATGTAAATATTTGGGTAAAGTGTAAATCTCGATACCACAAGTTTTTTGTATGTGTGACGTAGTTAATGACAACAGGACATTGGCCGTATAGCTGATTATGTTGGTAGTAGTGAAAAAAAAAAAAAACGAAAACAAGTGGTAGGTATCCGAATCAACCCAAAGTGTGTGTCGGAAATGAACGAAAAGGGGAAAAATTGAGATCATGTTCAGTTACAGAAACAAAGCTATTTTGTTACTAGGGGCCACGGTGGTCAAGCGTTTAACCTGCTCGCTTCCCACCAAGGCAATTCGGATTCACTCCCCAGCTGGGTCAATCTGGATTTTTGCATGTGGGAATCGTCCCGTTTCCCCTGCCCATTCATTCTGGCGCTGCTTCATACTCACCTCGCTTCACCCTCATTGGATCTCAAGACCTCGCTGTTAAGAGCCGCCCATATCTCTTCACTCACTCCCTATTTTTGTTACGTTGGCCATTGTCTGATATTCGTTTTTGTGGTCATTGTAGTATACACGGCCACAAGGATATGAATTTACAGTGGCTATTATAATTTTTGTTTTAATAAAGAAACACACATGGTTTGGCAAGTAGTATTTACGCAATGTTAAACACTGTAAAAATATGCAAAATAAGGTGTTTACATTCTAAAACATATCAGTAATTTGCAACAGCTGAGTATTTTTGATTTTGTAAGTTGTAGGACTGTATGTTTTTGTATTGTAGAATAGTTAAAAATTTATCCAGTCATTCGCTTGTTCAGTAATAAAGTAAATAAGGTACTAGTTTACGTAAAGTCCGTTTTCTTACACATCCTTGCATTGCAGAATGGGTCTTAGTGCTGCATGTCGTACACTGGATACGTGTGCTGGGTATTATGGTAATTTGATTATGTATAGTGTGATAAAATAGTAAGCATGGTATAAAATGAATTGGTATAGAACAAATACCTTGAATGGAAATAGTGAGTGAACCTCAATAATATAAAAATGTGTGGTGCATTATGATGGTGTGTTCGACGTCCAATAAAATACGTAGTGCATATGATGTGTTCCAACATCTAATAACGAGGATGAGAGTGATATTAAATGTTGGCAGACAATGGATGTGTTTGGTAAAGGTAAGTGTGGAGATATTTAAATACAAATGTGTGTATTGGGTGCAATAAACAGTGTTGTAGGTAGATAATGTTAGGTCAGGATTCTGTAGTGGCAATGAGTCTTTGCAATTTTTAATTAATAATTAGATAGCAGTGGATGGTATTGTATAATAGTCTGAAGGGTTAAACGTTGTTGGCAGGTAATGTTAGGTTAGTGTTCTGTAGTTGCAACGAGTCGTGCCAGTTTTTATTCAATTGGATTGCAATGGATTGTATTGTTTAATTGTATGTAGAGTGTAATAAATGGTGTTGTAGGTAATGTTAGGGTAGGTATCTGTAGTGTCAACGAGTTTTTGCAGTCATGGTATCTGGTAATATTTTGGGGGATAGGCTAAAGTATACCACATATGGTATCGCAAAAAGTGCACTTGGGCGGATGGGTTCAAGTGTACTTCCCGATATCATATATGGTATCGCGTAGTACACTTGAGTGGATGAGCTCAAGTGTACTTCCTGATACCAACATCTATAAATGCCGAAAGTTTCCCCACCCAAAAACCCAAAAATTCCCATGGATGCCCCATTAGATTGAGAGAGGAAAAGGATGGGGCAATAAGAAAAAAACATGTGACGTCATCAGCGCCACATTGGTGACGTCGTAACATGAGTGTTAACACATGGTATCGGGTTGTACACTAATCCCAAATATTTCAGCAGGAGACAGTAGGGGACTTTACAAATAGTGAACCTAAACCTATTTAACAACAGTTTTACATGTAAACTATTTCTTACTAGCTATTGCTAACACAGAACTACTGTCACTGTTTTAATTCAGATTGATTGCAAAATAAATATTATAATATTTAGACCATTTATAAGTAAAAATTTAATTTAATAAACAATAAAATACTTTAATGTAGCTCAGAGTATCAAACATTTGTTGTAAATAATTTATTTAAAAAAACATGCAGAAAAGTTAAACCTGGGGTAATTTCTAAAAGGTTTGTTTCATGAAGTGTAAAGGTATCATGAATGGACTATACCATTACATTCTTATAGCTGCAATGAAAATTCAAGGGAAAAAAAAGGAAAATTAAAACCATATTTTTATTTTATGGCTGCAGCCTTCTTGCCAACTATTTCTACTACAGCAGACACATGGGGTAATGCAGCTTCACTAGTTACAACATTTAATCTGAGCAAGACTGGATTTAAAGGAGTGGAGGCCCTGGGGCAACAAAGAGGTGGAGGCCCCTAGTTTTTAATTACAATTGCTAATCAAAATACTATTGAACGTAGACTGTACAATTATCATGTAAAGAAAGTACTATTTAATATTCAAGAAACTGTGATTTCATTATCAAACACAAAATTTTATGATAATACCCTATAAAAAATTTTGTATTTTCTTTAAAAGAATAATTGGTAATTATATAAAATATAAGGCTTTTCCAAAAACGAAATAAATTTTCACAGAAAATGGTATCAATCAACATTACTCATTACAGAAAACAAAAATTTACTATGGGAATTGTTATATTCACATTACATACTACCAAATGCGATAATGGGGAGGGCTATAAAGATCAGGGAAATTGTGGGGTAAAACATGTTAAAATATATTTAAATTACATGTCATTAGGATTCCTTAACCACGTTAAAATGAAATTACTGACCACACTGAATACGAGGTCACTCGATGCATCACAATATATGCAGTGATAGTGATAGTGATAGTGAGGAGCACTATGAAGATGAGGGAAATTGTGGGGTAAAACATGTAAAATGTATGTAAATAACTTGTCAATTGAGATCCTTAACCACGTTAAAAACAATAAGACCTAACCTAACTTCATGATATGTGATAATAGGGTGAGAGTGTGCCTACACAAGATAGTGTGTTAGAAAAAGAGAAAAAGGATAACTAAGCTCGTGTCTGTTCATCCACCCCCTGTGATTCACCTATCGTGAAGTTAGGTTTAATTTGGTTAGGTCGTCTGCATTTTATATGGCTAGCGGCATCACTACAAAAGTCCTTCAAAACCCAGTCAGATGCAATATTACACAGCACAATTAACTAAACGTACATTCCACAAAAAAATGACAACATAAATTACAGTACGCACCCATGTAAGCGGCGAATGTAGTTCCTTTAAGATGTATTGCTGATAACTCACGTATATAACACGTACACATCTATAACATTTGTATGAACCCTGCAAACACCCCCTTTTTACTGCACAATAATTAAATTATAGCATTTCACATGTAAACAATTTCAAAGAAACGTCCGTATTTCCTCACAATATGTCGTTTTAACATATCACATGGAAAAAATCACAAAGAAAGTCTCGTAATAGAGCTCGTAAATCACACCACATGAGCACAATAACACTCCAATCACCGCGAACCGCACTGTCTGACATATGACAGTGAACTAATGAACAGTAAAATATACACATTCATAGCAGACAGGCGACTGTCAATTAACATTTGTTAACTATACTACAGCATAGTAGCACCATACAATGTGGTGTCAGACATAAACAAAGGAAGACAATGAATCGTATTTTATATATATTTTTTTTGCATTTCTACTTGATGTACCCTCGTAAATATCGAAGAGGTAAGCCATGTAAAACCCATATACGTGTTTAGGAAATATGTATACAAACTGGGGCACGTGATTCATGAACGGAAAAGAGGAAGAACGAGATGACACCTATAGTCCATCTCAAATAATAGAAGCCCTTAAAGACGGAGGGCGACAAGTATATAATGTGGGATATTTTGCAAAGTATTTACGTTAGAGGAACACATATCGGTATATGGATTAATCAAACCAAGATCTTGGATAAAAGGAAGGTATGGTACGTCGTACACACCCCCATCATGTAAATAATACGGGTTGGCACACTTTGATTGCATACAAAATTTACACAGTGAGGTTAAATTGATTATGGATACCATTGGATGAAGCAAGACGTCATAATCAGCAAATAAGGCCCCCTAGTTGCAACTCTCTAGGATCCACCATTAATGGTTAAATCGCAAAAGAAGGGTACAGTGGTAACAAGGCCATGGCCTGGTGGATAGGCAACACGTCCTGCACCCGGTGGTAAACACATATTGGTGGTGTGATGCACGATGTTACACTTCACAGCCAGTACCCCTTTCCTCCTTCTTGAACAGTGTAGTTTCACGTCCCTTCTGCCAGAACAGCCTGTTATTCGCAGTTTGTCACTGCTTTGATTCATTAGGTACTACAGATGTGAACATGGATGAGTACACAAATTCTGAAATGAATAACATGATCTAGGTGTATGGTGAAGTGAGAGACAACGGCAGAGAAGCTGCGCGCGTGTACAGCCAAATACACCCTGCATGACGTCAGCTGAACCACCAGACATTCGCATGCCTTACACAGTGACTACGGGAAACACACACATTTCAGTGTCGGTGTGGACCTGGTTGACCGAGAACCGTCCGCACTCCGCAGTTTGAAGAGGCGGTCTTAGAGAATGTAGCGGACAACGCTTTGGCGAGCACCTGCGCCATCGCGCGGAGAATGGATGCATCAAATGGCACAGTATGGCCTGTCCTCCATGAGCAGCTGCAGCAACCATATCATGTGCGTAGGGTACAAGCAATGGTGCCAACAGATTATGCCCCTCTGTTAGAATTTTTCCGGTGGTTCATGCAGCAGTGTGAAATTGATCCTGATTTCCTGGTGAGTGTAGTGTTTACAGACGAAGCCACGTTCACACAGGAAGGCTTTCGCAACAGTAGAAATGTCCACATGTGGGACGACTCCAACCAACATGCAACTGTAACAAGAGGCTACTAGCACCGCTTTGCCATAAACATTTGGGCCGGCATAGTGGGAGACCATGATATTAGCCCATTCTTGCTTCAACAGGACAGTGCACCACCCCATTTCACCACGATTGTACGTGACCATCTCAACACAGCAAATCCCGCTTACTGGATAGGACGGGGTGGGCCTCGTACTTGGCCACCACGCTCCCCGTACCTTATGCCATTAGATTTCTGGCTGGGGGGATTTCTCAAGGCGTGTGTGTTTACAAGACACCCATGACATATGAAGAGGGCCTGTTAGCGATCAAGTGCGACACACACCAGGAGTATTTGAGTGTGTACGTCAGACTCTAATACGCCATGTGAACTACTGCATGACATTGGAGGGGCACATTTCGAACATTTGTTGTGAACTTGGTTGTGATACTCCACCTGCATAATCTCAAATGATTGCAGTGTCTGTTCTGCTGTGCTATCAATAGTGCCTTCAGTACTGATGACGCATTGTTACATCACAGAATTTACATGTTTACACGCATTAGTACAGTCAATCTACTGGGCCCATTAAGTCATTATCACTAATCTCAACATATCACGATGATGACTGCATTGTACATTGCACATCATCACTGTACGCACCAAATGTGTGTTTTTCACGGATACGGTCACAGTTAGCCTGTGCAACCAACATACTGCTGTCTTCTTTTCTACCCTGTGCTACACAATCTGCCAGCTACACTCTGGTGTAGAACATTTTGTAATGCTAATCTGTTTGCTGTGTGTTGGTTTCTGGCCATACTCATTTGGTGGGGAATCCCAGCAGGAAGGATGCCTACGCACCAGGCCATGGTATTGCTACCACTGAACACATAGTTTACAATTTAACTGGAAATTGTGGGTCCTAGAGAGTTGCAACTAAGGGGCCTTATTTGCCAATTACGATGTCCTGCTTCATCCTATGGTATGCACAATCAATTTAACCTCACGGTGTAAATGTTGCATGCAATCAAAGGGTGCCAAGCCCTATTATTTACATGATGGGGGTGTGTACGACGTACCATACCTTCCTTTTATTCAAGATCTTGGTTTAATTGATCCGTATACCAATATGTGCTCATCAAACGCAAATACTTTGCATAATATGATTGTCGCCCTATGCCTTTACAGGTTTCTATAGCCCTTATTATTTGAGATGAACCATGGATGTCCTATATTATTCTTCCTCTTTTCCGATCACGAATTACGTGCCTGAGTTTGTACACGTGTTTCCTAAACACGTTTTACATCTATTTTATAGGTCTACTTAGTCTCCTTCAGAAAAGACTGTATTCTATATATATAATTACCAAATAATTTGCAAAAATATAACAATTTTGTGGAAGCCCCTCTCATGTGAAGACCCTTCCCCTAAATCCGGGCCTACATCTCAGAGTGGCCCTTAGTGGATGTGGTTTTCCCAGGATATAACAGAAAAGGCAGTCCTCCAAAGAACCATTCTTATGCATGTAATTTTCTGCAGTCGCTCTGGTGCTGGAAGGGGGGAGGGCATCAGGAGCAGTTGTCGAAGGCACAATATGTGTTTTTTTACCCTCCCCCCTCCCCAACCGGACATTTTTGTGGTGAGTGTAGAAGTAGAAGCCGTGAAAAGAAATTATCAAAGTCCATTGCAATCATATGAATGTTCACATCACTGAGGTGGCAAAAATTATCTGTGTGCACAATCCCTGGTGCAACAATGTCAAAGATAAATTTTGAATGAAACTGACAAGGAACCACAGTGAAAGAGAGAGTGCCCATTCCTTTGGCACAGGTTTTTAAGGTTTTTTTCTTGTCACACATCATTAGAGCAGCTAGAGTGAGTGAAGATGTTGGGCAGCTTTTATAATACAGTAGAGCACCCCTCAACCAGAATCGTCGGGGGAAGGGCTATTACGGTTATGGGAAATGAGGGTAGGATGGTGTGAAAAATAACACATTTTTAGTCTGAACTCGTGTATATGTGACACATAATTTTAACGTAAGAAATCGATGAGTGTAAATTATTAGTTTTATCCTTAAAGTTACAAAACAAAAACACTACATACTGTTTATGAAATGTGAGCCATAAAACTGCCAGCGCTGCATTAAAGACCTTCATTCTCAACCTTCAAATGGGGATTCTTATCTCTTTGCGTGTGTATTGCGTGAGTAAGCGAGATCTGGATATCATGTTACTGTTTGTGTTGATGTGCATCTGATAAAACTTCCCAAAATATAGTCAATTCCGTTGACAGTCTTTCCCTTACTTCATGGCACGTCGGCACAACATACATTTACAAGAGCAGGGCTGACGTATTATAGACCAAATTCACAAAGTACCGTAGTTCGGCATGTATAGGCCGTACAATTTTACAAAAAAAAAAAAAAAAAAGTGGGGTGCGGGTTATTTACGAGATATTGGCATTTAAAAAATTTTCCCCCTAAACCATGTTCAGAAATTTGTCATCAAACAATATGGTCTAATGTTTTAACTTAGTTTCTACGGAAGTCAAAAAAATTATAAGAAATGAATAGCTCATCACGTGTGTTTAAACGCGTATGGGTCACAGCATACTTTAGCCTGCTGTCCTAGACTGTTCTGCTTTGTATAACCTCCAGCCGCCATCCAGCTTGCGCACCTCTTTTCTCTTTTTTTCTTTCACCCCTTCCCACGACTGCAACAACAGCCATTCAGCACCAAGCAAGTTTGCTCGGTCCCTTTTTTTTCTTACTCCCTCCTTCCTCCTCTATGTTGTTTGTCTCACACTCTCTCTCTCTCTGGTTCAATGAGTCAGCCAGCAGTAGCTCTGTGTGTGTGACGCACCATACCACTGCCTGCTCGGCAACAGCCGGCCAAGCTGGCAGGCTACGCATGGCGCACATGTTCCGCAATTTAAACGCAGTGTTGAGGCATTTTGACATAACTACAAAAGTTTTATTTATGCGGAATACTGCGCTGTTGCTACTTTTCAGCAGGCGGAGGCCAGGCGGCATGGCAACAATAACATTCAATTACAAATTTATTAGTTTGATGATGCCATAGTTTGCTGTTGCCGCACTAGCACGATGAGGCCCTGCAATATTTACGGGAATACAAAAATTCAGTGCGGCCTATTCTTGAAATATTAATTGTCCCTAATTTTTCTGACTTCTCGATTATGTCCCATAAATGTTCGATGGGATTCATGTTGGGCGATCTTGGTGGCCAAATTATTCGCTGGAATTGTCTAGAATGTTCTTCAAACTAATTGCGAACAGTTGTAGCCCGGTGACATGGAGCANATGTTCTTCAAACTAATCGCGAACAGTTGTAGCCCGGTGACATGGAGCATTGTCATCCATAAAAATTCCATCGTTGTTTGGGTACATGAAGTCCATGAATGGCTGCAAGTGGTCTCCAAGTAGCTGAACATAACCCTTTCCAGTCAATGATCGATTCAGTTGGACCAGAGGACCAAGTCCATTCCATGTAAAAACAGCCCACACCATTATGGAGCCACCACCAGCTTGCACAGTTCCTTGTTGACAACTTGGGTACATGGATTCGTGGGGTCTGCACCACACTCAAACCCTACCATCAGCTCTTACTAACTGAAATCGGAACTCATCTGACCAAGCCACGGTTTTTCAGTCCTCTAGGGTTCAACCAATATGGTCACGAGCCCAGGAGAGGCACTGCAGGCGATGTTGTGCTGTTAGTAAATGCACTCGAGTGGGTCTTCTGCTGGCATAGCCCAGTACAGCCAAAGTTCGCCGCACTGTCCTAATGGACACGTCCGTTGTACGTCCCACATTGATTCCTGCGGTTATTTCACACAGTGTTGCTTGTCTGTTAACACTGACCATTCTGCACACACGTCGTTGATCTTGGTCATTAAGTGCAGGCGGTCGGCCACAACGTTGTCAATGGTGGGAGGTTATGCCTGAAATTATTTATTCTCGGCACACTCCTGACACTGTGGATCTCGGAATGTTGAATTCCCTAACCATTTCCAAAATGGAATGTCCCATGCGTCTAGCTCCAACTACCATTCCGCGTTCAAAGTCTGTTAATTCTCGTCGTGCGGCCAAAATCACATCAGAAACCTTTTCACATGAATCACTTGACTACAAATGAAAGCCCAACCAATGCACTGCCCATTTATACATTTTGTATGCGATACTACTGCCATCTGTATATTTGCATATTGCTATCCCATGACTTTTGTCACTCTGTGTATGAATTTTGTATTTTCAAGATGGCAGCCATCTGCTTTCAGCATTCAGATGACAGTTGTACCCCACTTTATACCTCACCCTGCTTCACCAAAGTTGCATTTGTGATGTGGAAAGGGCAAAGGGACCCCTTGTCAGCCGAATTTGAAAGTAACTTTCTGATTTAATCTATTAGAGGACAAAATTATAAACATTTTAACTCAAACACCACCTCAAAATTTAACATAGATATACATTTTTAAATTTGATAAAGCAAAAACAGTACACAGGCCTTTGAAAAAACCAAAAAAGTTGATTTTTTAATTTAATCTGTTGTGCATTATATAATCCCGTACTTCATTCTGAATGTCATTAACAATAGTGTGACAAGGGGTACTAAGTGTTAATACACTGTTTGGGTGGTGCAATGTAAAAAAAAAAAGAAAAATTCTGAATTTTGTATCTACAGTCGTTTCACGACTGGAAGAAATTTTTGAAAATCAAACTTCGAAAAAACACCCTAGCCGTTAGCTACATGCATATAACATTACAAACAGCGGCGGGCGCGGATACAGTTATGCCGTTAGGTTGCCAGCACAAAGAGAGGAAATAGTTCCAAAGTTTTAACGTAATTGTTAATTTATCGCTTACAAATGGGTTTCGAAAAGACTTGTATATTATTATGCCAATTATTAATGACGTGATGCTAACGTATTTAGATGTCAATGTTTCTTGCATACTCACAAGATCACGCTCAAGGTGAAAGTAGAGCGGCCATTTGTTTACAAACCTTCGTTCCGTGTGTTGTTGGCGAGATGTGGTCGACACACGTGCCAGAGAATTGGTGCGATTATCTTGTTTAACCAATAATAATTCATTTACTGGTTTTTTTTTTTTTTATAATATCCTCTCTTTATTATTTCTCGTTGTGCCGATTTCTTTCGTTTCTGATACCTGTATAAGAGTCTTTAATATTTTTTAAATTTATTTCAGGTTTGCTTAAAATTTTATTTGCTGTATTTTACGTTGTATGTTGCGGTAGTTTTTGTGTGCAGTCATGAGTTCCAGCAAGGTGAAGAAAAGTGAAGTCACCACTCATCAACGCCAACAGGACATCATTAACCTCACCGAATCGTTGTATTTCTTAATTAGGCGAGGGGAAATGAAACTCTGCAACGTCGCAGAAAGAGCGGCAGAAATGTTGAAACGCTCCAGATCCACAGTTCTAAGGTATGTTAAAATATATGTAGTATTAACCACTGTGTTTGCAGGTTGTGTGTGCTAAGGTCAATTATGTAGCCCTAAGAAATGTGTTTACAAGAACATAAAGAAAATTTGTTAATAACTTGATAAAATCGTCAAACGTTGTCTAAGTGTCTTTTTAACATTTTATTTTGGTAATTATTAAGTTTAGGGGGCTTTTCTATAAAAATAACAATAATTTCACGGAAAATGGTATATTTCCACTCTACTAATGATGCAGAACATGAATATACGAGGGGTATTAACGTCAGACTAATTTCATAACATGTGCCCACCTAACCTAACAGAACCTAACCCCACAATGGGTGAATCACTATTTTACATTTTTAAACTAACCTAGGATTGTTGGGTTTTACACTAACCTAGGATTATCAATCACCTAACCAAAAGGTGGTATTACAATGTGTTATTAAAAATAAAAACTACTTTGTGTTGAAATTTGTGTACCCATGCTAGGGATTCTTCATAAACAACCCAATATATNAATTAAAAATAAAAACTACTTTGTGTTGAAATTTGTGTACCCATGCTAGGGATTCTTCATAAACAACCCAATATATACAGTAGAAATTTATTATTAAGACAAATGACAATGGTAAGGAAAATTGCCTCTATAGTGAGTTTGTTATAGCCAACTAATTGTATATAGGTTATGGAGAGATGGTGCATTTTAAGATTCTAAAGAAATAGCTTGTTTTGTATTTAGAAGTTACATTGTGGCATTAATTGCTATTGTTATACATAACTAAATAGATTACAGTCGATATAACTGGAACTTCCCCTACTATTAAACATATCTGTATCACTTCACTAAACACGAGAGGACATCGTAATCAATGAAATCACAGTCATAATCTTTTAAGAAAACAATTGTGTATTAATGCATTTCCCCAACACCGCTGTTCTACAGCCATTGTAAATTATCAGTGTCATATTTTTCACTTTCAGTGCTACATAGCCAACCTAATTTGCATAATTTAAAAAGGACCATAATTCAGTTTCTGGGTCAACTACAGTTACTGATACCAAAAACATACAAGGGTTTGTTTACAAATGATGTGTG